>CM075199.1:1532525-1652525 GCA_037577475.1 Chaunax sp. Z400
AGAGTTCATCAGATTTTGGGGCTCATCTGGTTGCAGATCCAGGTTTTTCTTTTTTTTTATGAATTTCTCAACAAATAAGCCATATGTGTGAATGAAAAAGATCAAGCATATTTAGACAGCTATGTTTTTTGAATACCTATGATTTGTGGATCTGAATCACTATCCCAACCCAATCTCTGACTGCTGTTTAGTTTCACGTTGTGGCTGAAGATATTTAATACTTCATCATTAATCATCACCTCAAACAACACATCAGCAGTGAGACAAGGACGTTTTGCTCCCTGACGACCTTCACTGGCTCCTCTAGAGGTTCTGTCTCTGTCTTGTTCCTCACCACCGTTTGCTACTACCAAAGTGTTTTGTTTGTTCCTGATAAACTGGGCATGAGGAGTATTTTAAGTGCACAGCAAGATGTTTTTAGTCAGGCATCTTATCTGCGTGTCAGATAAAGTCTCAGGGCAGAGTGAGAGAAAACACTCTGTTTTCTTACACCTTTCACAACTTCCCTTTCTTTCTCCATGAGCCTGCTCTGCGTCAGATGAGCTTCGTGTTATCTGTGAGTGGTCGGGTCAAACCAGTGCTGCTGCATTCCCCTGTCAGTCAGCTTGTTTAGAGAATGTAAAGAAAGCCTTTAATCACCACAAGTATCTAGAGACCAGAATAGACACTGATACAGACATCTGAGCTGTTCACTGTGGTTGGTGTGTTCATTTGTAAAAATGTGACAAATCATTTGACCATATAGTAAACAAATGCTACATCATCATCATCATCATCATCATCATCATCATCATCATCATCATCATCATCATCATTATCATTATCCTCATAGCTTTCATATTTCTCTATCAGCGCTTTCTAAAATAAAAATCCTGTCTTTCTCCTCCTCCAACAGGAGTCAACTGTGAAAATGAAATAAATGAGTGTGAGTCCAACCCCTGCCGCAACGGAGCCACGTGCCACGATATGATCGGCATGTACTCCTGTGAGTGCACACCTGGGTTCGATGGCATGGACTGTGACCTCGATATTGATGAGTGTGCCAGTGAGCCCTGCCAGAACGGAGCTGTCTGTCATGACATGGTGAACAGGTAGGCCAAGCCTTGAGCTGAATTTATTTTTCTGTAGGAGCTATAGCAGCGATTGTAAATTAGATGATGATTGTGCTGCTCCATCAGCTGTTCCCCCATCATTATTACAACTACAGTAGCAAAGGAGGTTGTGTGTCTGTTGGTGTGTTGGTTTTGACGGATTGATTTTTACAAAACTTCAAGCATGGCCAGGAAAAATACTTTACATTGTGGATGGTTGGGACCAGGAAAGAACCCAGAACTAGAAACTTGGTGGTAGGGTCAGGCATGTCGCAGGGAAGAACACATTAAATGTTGAAGTGGATCCAGATAAAGGGTCAACGTCCATCCATCCATCTATGTTCTGTAACCGCTTATCCTGTGTAGGGTCACGGGGGGTTAGGTGGGGGGTTGCTGAAGCCCATCCCAGCTGACATTGGGTGAGAGGCGGGGTTCACCCTGGACAAGTCACCAGTTCATCACAGGACCACATAGAACGACAAACAACCATTCACACTCACAATCACACCTACGGTCTGTTTAGAGTCAGTTACACATCAACTACTTGACAAATTTTTCATGAAACTTGGTTGAAGAAAGGAGTATGTGAGATTTGAATAAAAGGGTGGCTAAATAAAAAATAAAAATAAAACCCTAGCTATGGTCAGCCTTGATAAGGATATCTTTAGTTTGGTAATGGTGCAATTTATAATGATAATGATAATGATAATTTATAATGATAATGGTGCAATTTAATTAAAAGGGCCCATTTGTCCTTGGTGGAGGTATAGATGCTCCTGCATAACCATCTAGTTATGGAATGTTTTGGACATTCATTGCTTTTCAGCTTTTCTGAAAACACTTTCAGAGCAGCAGCAAGATCTATTAAGCTACTCTGTGGCCAAAAACTATGGGGTATTAACTTTTTTAGGAAAACTTGTGCTTTCTGAGCGGAACAAATTAGGGCTACATTGCATCACTACTAATGTCAAACCCAATGAGAAAAGCCTTTAAGTAAAGTTGTATCTTCTAGTTTCCTGATTCCTGCCAGCATAGTTTAAGTCCCTGATATACACTGAGATGTTATGTGGACACCAGAGTGGGCAGAGGTAGTTCTCTACACACTACTACATACAAACCAAAGCCATAAATATTGGTCTATATTTGACATACTTGTGCACATAGTTATCCTGTATTTTCTTAACTTTATTGTCCAGTTGTGTTGTCAATCGTTCTGATCTGTTATGTCCATTCCTGTATAAGTGCCATGAGAGCAATGCAAAGAAAGGGAATCAAATTGCTTGTATGTGCACACATGCCTGGCGAATGAAGCTGATTCTGATTCTGCAACCTCCTGCAACGATCAAACCTGCACAAAAATATTTCTCCTCACTGGCTTCCTAATGGTACAAAGATGACTTAAAATCAGCAAACACACATTAGAAATAAAAGGACAGGTTTTCCATTCATTACTGATGGCAACTTCATTCTAAGCTACTTCATAAGCTTCAGCTTTCAGCCATTGTGGTGGTCACCTCACTCACTCTATTTTAGTTCTATCCAAACTGAGGGGAAGTTCACATTTCCCTCTGTATATCAGTCAAAACAGAAGAAATGGCAGCCCCACTAGTTCTTCGTGAAATCCACATCGTTGGAATTCTGATGTCTTACTGTTGTGTTTCTTGCAGCTATGTGTGCGACTGCAGCAATACAGGATTCGAGGGTGACCACTGTGAAGTGGACATCCCTGAGTGTGTCTCTAATCCCTGTCAGCATGGTGCCACATGTTTAGAGGGAGTCAAAGGATACACCTGCCTCTGCTGGACAGGTACTCAAACACATGCTGCACAACAAGCATTTGTGTACCATCATGAGCACACACACAGGTTGGGGAGTGAGTGGATTGGCCTGCTCTCAATGCGTCTCTGATCTGTAGGTTTTCACAAAACCACATTTAGATGCACATGCAAGACATAAACAAACAGTAAACAATAAAGACATGAACAAACAATAAACAACAAAGACATAAACTGCCTTCAGAGAAGAAATCATCTGGCCTGCAAGATCCATCCATCCATCCGTCCATCCATCCATCCATCCTTTTCTTCTGTTTATCTGGGTCGGGTTGTGGCAGCAGGCTTAGCAGGGTAGATGTTTCCCTTTCCAGCAAGACTTCCCAGCACCTCCTGGGGGGTCCTGAGGTGTTCCCAGACTAGATGAGATATGTAACCCCTTCACTGAGTTCTTGCTCTGCCCTGGGTCCTCCCCCAGTAGTATATGCCTGTGAAAACTCCAAGGGGAGGCGCCCAGGACACATCCTACCCAGACACCTGAAATACTTCAGCTGGCTCCTTTTGACGAGGAGTAGTGGTTCTATTCTAAGCTCCCTCTGGATCTTCTCACCCTCTAAGGATGAGTCAAACCACCAGCAAGCCGTAAATGTGTATATTTAAAAAAAAAATTGATTTCTAAAGCCATAAATGTGAGTTTCAAATTATGCCCAAACTGCATATTTTAGAATGGCCTTTTATTGTGACCATCCCAACACTCACCTGTACAATAATCATGTTGTTCAAGCAGCATCTTGATATAGGTGATCATCTCTATCAAGGACAAATGCTCACTGACACAGAAAACTAATTGGGAGCAAAATTTGATTGGAATGCATCTTTTGTGTGCATAGAAGAAAGTCTTTAGATCTTTTACTTCAACTCATGAAAAATGGGATGTACAATGTCAATGTTTTATCCAACAACCATTTCTCTTAAAAACAATAGCCAGTAAATGTAACATATACCAATTATAAAGGAGAACACAACAATTTTATTGAACAATAATTTTTATTGGTTATATGTAGTAATTTGATGTCAATATGGATCAATGAAGAGACTAGTATGATGATACTGAGCAGGTAATATTTACCATGTTCACCATCTTTGATTAGCATTTTACCATACAAATATTTGCTAATTAGCAAAATAACTTGTAGTACGCTTCAGACTGATCGGAATTTAATTCATTTTGCAGTATTTGCTCATAAAGCATAAGAAGGACTGAAAAACAACAGCTTCTGAATCATTTTCAACACAGGGTTGGGTACCAAATGCAGTACTTTTAACTTGAAAGTAATATGTGTCATATTTTCATACCTGAGAGCTTAGATGGGTGTTAGAGTAATAATGTCTTCCCAATGTAAGTGAGGAGTTCATTTAGGTTCTTATTTTATTATACTGTATTTAATAGGGATGGACATATCACGCACAAACACTAATCGATAATCGTTCGGCTCTAATCGACTACTAATTGATTATTATTAGTAAACGGGTTTGCAGCTCACGTGTGTTATGTAGTTTCTAGTTGTTCTAGATGAAAACCGTCACCTTCAACAAAGCTGAGGAACCATGTCTTTATTTATCATCTGTGAGATGATGACCGTTGTTTATTCTGCATGTCTAACATCAAACTTAATTTGTCTGGTGACAAAACTATTCAATGACTGTTTAACTGGACGGACCTTCTTCTGCTGGTCTCTGCTTGACTTGTGATCAGATAGGTTTACCTTTATTTTATTGTTTTATTCCTTTATTTATTTAAAGGAGTTCTTTTTAATGGCTACATGCTTCTGCTGTCTGCCTTGTGATCTTAGTGCGCTCTTCTTCTTTTGTTAATAGCGGTTGCAAACAGCCTGTCGGTGTACTACTACCACCTTCTCGCAGTAGTACTGCATTACTACCAGGCAGATAAGGGGGAAACATTTTTTATGACAAAATGATCATTGTTTATACTAATACATTTTTTTATTAATTAATGACTATTTGAATATTTGAAAATCAATGTATTCAAAAACAGTGTTCCTCACTGTTTGTGACTGAAGACGCGTGGAATGTTCAGTGTGAGTAAAACAGACAAACCAACTTCTTTTGTTTTGTTCTGCCCAGGATATGAAGGACCAAACTGTGAGACTGATATAGATGAGTGTGCCGAGCAGCCCTGTGAGAACGGTGGGGAGTGTTTTGAGCGTTCAAATCCATCTCACTGGGAGCTGGACTGGGAGCTCAGCTTTGCAGATGCAGCTGGATATATCTGCCAGTGTCAGCCAGGGTTTGCAGGTCAGTAACACTAAAGAAGCAAAAAATCATTTTCAGCCCTTTTTAAAACTTAGGATCAATATTTGATTTATTTCATATTGCAGGAGAGAACTGCTCCGTCAACATTGATGAGTGTGAGTCTGAACCCTGCCAGAATGGAGGTACATGTGAGGATAAGATCAACGGCTACACCTGTTCGTGCTCTGTTGGATTTCTGGGTGAGTCTTCCACATTTTGAAAAATGGACAGGAGCGTCTGTTGCATGCTAAATTTGACAGTTTATGTAAGGAATAATACATGATATAATAATACAAAGTATCCACTATCAGGAATGAATGAGTTCATTACATCTCTGTTACCATACTGTGACACAATTCATATTGCCCCAAAGGTACACATATTTTAATGTCACAGATCTGGATTATGATCCGGATCTGGATCCAGTTGCACATAGTGGTGAAACATCATTAGCTGTCCATGAATGTGTGTTTTTATTTTGATTGGCATATTATTATTTTCCCCAGCCATGAATGACGTGTGGAGGAGGATGTAGGAATGGCTTCTGTGTGTCTGTCACATTTCACTTCTGGAGCATAACTCAAAAACTATTTCATATTTTTTGACAGAACTTTCCACTCACAACAACCAAGTACTGAAATGTTACCTTTTGCGTCTTTTATCTTGTATTTTTTTGTTGCCATGATGTAGTACTTGTCTCTCTTGCTACCACAGTGTCGGTTCCTCTCAGTGACAACACAGATGATGACTTTTCAGCAGCAGTCTTTTATTTCAAACACAAGAGAAAGCAAACTTAAACACAAGCCTTCAGCCTTCCAACACCTCAGGCTCTGTGACTCCTTCAGTCACCAGTCTCCTTGCCACACATGGCTACGAGTTGAATTCAGGCTCATTCTGTGAGTGGCATTTGTCTAAGAGGAGAGTTTCTGGGGCATAACTTCAAAACTGTTCAAAATCTTTTGAGTAAAATGTGTGTACTCATCACACATGTGAGATAACTTTTAATATTTTGGGAATTTTAAGCATTTCATATATTTTTCTATTTTGAACATTGCAATTTTTCTTAATAATAACTGCTTTCCAATCGTCTTTCTTTGATGAAATGCATCCGTGGCAGGAGATCCTGAGTATTCCATGCTTGTTGTGGTAGTGGGGTTTGGTTATAGCTCAGTGGCAAGAGAGAGTGAGTGGGAGTGGTTCAGGGAGGGAGACTGTACTGATTGCTCTCTCTCTCCTTACATGTGAAGCATAGCGTTAGATCAGGCAGGCCACGGAGTCAAGCACGGCTGTCATTCTCAGCTACCTCAGCTGATAGCAGCTAATCTCTAAACCAGCCCACAATCAGCTGATCACTCAGGTGATTCCCTTCTACGCATCCAATTGGCAAATTTCATACAGGGTGCGTTACTTAAGACACCTTACCCTGTCTCCCTTTTCTGCTTCCTCTGCCAGCCATTTTGCCAAATATAAGTTACTGCATATGAATTGCTGCAATACTAATAAACATACCTATTTTTGACTAAAGTGGTCCTGATGAACTGCAGTAGCGTGCTGGATCTGAGGAGTCTGATTGAGAATAAGAAGTCTGCTGCTGGAGATAGACACTGGTCGCAGCTGAAAAGCTAGAATGGTGTTTAATTATAAGTTGTATAAAAATAGAGTGTGCTGTCGTGGAAAACGTCCTCTGGGCCGTGATCACTGAGAGAACCCACACATGCGTAGCAGAGAGCATTGCTTGGTTTCATGATATTGTAAAATGTTAGAAATAAATGTTGAAGAAAGTGTAAAACTGATCCCGAATCTGCATCCATACCTGGATCCACCTCAAAATGATTCACCTCAACCTCAACTCTTCCCTGGCACAAGGGAAATTTTAACAAAATCCAGGGACAGCTTTTTAGGATATTTTGCAAAAAGAAAAAGAGATTAACAAACAGACACACAAATAAAGTGGATGATTCCATAACCTCCTCCAACTCTCATTGGCATATGAAAAAAACAAAACAATGGCAGCATTATCTTTTCATTTTCTTCAGTTCAGCCGATTATAACAGATCTAACCCTTAGTGCTGTTTCCCTCCAGGGGGTGTGTGTGAAGTGAACATTGATGAATGCGAGAGCCAGCCCTGTCAGAATGGAGGCTGGTGTGAGGATGGCAGGGCGTCCTACGTCTGCCACTGTCCTGAGGCAGAGCCAGGTGAACTTCCTTGGGGAGGTGATCACTGCAATGTGAAACTCTATGGCTGTGTGGGCCACGAATGCCAGAACGGAGCAATCTGCCATCCGTGGCTGGAAGGTAGAGAGCATGGTCACACATGCTTGTGCCCTCCTGGCTTTTATGATGAGCATTGCTCCACGAGGACAACATTCTCCTTCTCCACTCCTGGATTCATTCACATCCAGGTTGTTCTGGAAGAAAGGACCCGGAGGGAGATTGAGCACCATGTTCACCGTGGCTTTGGGGTACAGCTACGCTTCCGGACAACTTTGCCCAACATGTTGCTTTTCTTTAGAGGGGATGTGGACAACCACCTTCTCCTAGAGTTAATGAATGGTCATCTTCATGCAAAAGCCTTTTCTGAGGAGTCTGAAATGGATGTAACCTTTCCTGGTTTGGTTAATGATGGAGACTGGCGGGATGCTCATGTGTTTGTGGATAATGAAGGCCTGGTTTTGATTCTGAAAGGCCCTGGCTGCGACAGTGATGGATGCAGAGTTACAGATGGTGGTGATGAACCACCTTTCCAGCCTTCTGGAGCGTTAACTCAAATGTATGTGGGTGGAGCACCAGAGGAGCTTTTAGAGTATTCCTTAAGTGGTGCAGGCTTCATTGGATGTATGGAAGACCTGATGATCGACTCTAAGCCTGTCCTCCCCCAAACACTTCCAAAGGACCAAGGCCATGAGCTGGGGTGCAATAAGAATGAATGGTGTAAACCTGACCCCTGCTACGGACATGGACGCTGCGTGGACCTGTGGACTAGCTATCAGTGTGACTGCTACCGTCCCTTCCATGGGGAGAGCTGTTCTGAAGGTAAGAACTTTTCCCACAGCAATTTTATAATCTTTGTCAAATCCAGTCAAACCAAGCCTTATTTGTGTAATTTACTTAACTAAAAGTAATAATACCACTGTGTAAAAATACAAGAAAAAAGACCTACATTAAAAAAATATTACTAGAAGGGCACCCAGAGAGTGCATACCTCCACCAAGGCTGCATTATGCCCACCAAACACACAAGGGCCTAGACCAGGGGCATTCAACCAACGCTGCAACAGATCTACTCAGTCAACCCTCCTCTCCTGCTGAGGTTTGAGTCTCTGATCTGAGTCCCCTAACCCCTACGCCCTAATAATAATAATGGTGACAATGATAATAATATTTCAAGCTTTATTATCTGCATGTATATCTGCATAATCATTCTATTTCAGTATATCTTACAACCCAAGTAAAAACACGTCTAATGTGAAACAGATGTGAAAACAAATATGAAGACAGGATAAAAAATGATTGAGGAATGAAGACAAAATATTACAATTATGAAAACATTAGAGTGAGAAACATATTTAATAGTATTCCACAGTTTAAATGCAAAGGTTTCTAAAATCTAACATCAACAATATGTTTACATGATTATAATTATTTAATTCATGTGTTGGGTAATGTCCATCTCACAATGTTAAAGAAAGTGAAAAACATTTCCTTCCTGGATCTGTGCCTTGATCTGGATGTCTAATCATCTCTTCCTTACTCTACAAAATTGAATTAAAATCTGTTACGAACTTTTTCAGATATTCTACTATTTAAAAATCAAAGAGACAAATAGCAGTGAAACCTCCTGAGATGACACAACATAACTCATGAATAACAAGAAAGCACTCAGAGAGCGCAGACCTCCGCCAAGGCAGCTCAGTTTCCCTATGTTGCCATTTCACTCCAAAGCAAAACTACAGTCATTTTGTTGCAGACAAGATCTTGTGGAACCTTGTAATCGTTACATTATACATTATGACGGTACATGTGGTATAACTAATAAACTATAAAAAATTCCTGGATCCAGACGGTGATCTGGCTCACCACCAAAATCTAATTGATTCCAATTCCCAATTCTCCTGAAAATTTCAGCAAAATCCGTCAATAACTTTTTGTGTTATCTTGTTAACAAACTAAAAAACCAACCAACCAACCAACAGTGGCAAAACCATAACCACCATGGCGGAGATAATAACAAAGATGACAACATTCCCATTTGAACAATTACATCGATGACAACTTTCCCATTTGAACAATAACATAGACGACAATGTTACCATTTGAACAATAACATATACAACAACGTTCCCATTTGAACAATAACAATGACGACAACATTCCCATTTGAACAATAACATCGACGAAAACATACCCATTTGAACAATAACAACTACGACAACATTCCCATTTGAACAATAACAATGACAACAACTTTCCCATTTGAACAATAACGATGATGACAACATTCCCATTTGAACAATAACATAGACGACAATGTTACCATTTGAACAATAACATATACAACAACGTTCCCATTTGAACAGTAACGATGACGACAACATTCCCATTTGAACAATAACAATGACAACAACTTTCCCATTTGAACAATAACAATGACGACAACATTCCCATTTGAACAATAACAATGACAACAACTTTCCCATTTGAACAATAACGATGATGACAACATTCCCATTTGAACAATAACAATGACAACAACTTTCCCATTTGAACAATAACAATGACGACAACATTCCCATTTGAACAATAACGACGATGACAACATTCCCATTTGAACAATAACAATGACAACAACATTCCCATTTGAACAATAACGATGACAACATTCACATTTGAATAACAACAACGACAACATTGTCCATGATTTAACCCTGTGATCACAGCGTACATGTGAGTGATTGACATTCCGTCAGACACTCTTCCTCCTGGCTCTGATTGGTCGTTTAGATTCAGGCACCATGGATCCTTGCAAATGGCATTAGGAGCAGTAGATGGCGGTATAGGAGTCTGATTTTTTTCACGGATTATGTGACTCTGAGGACATAGTAGTTTTAGAAAATATGACATAAAGTTCATTTTCATGTGATTATTCCAAACTTTGCGTTCTCCCCTGACAGAATTCCCTTCATGGACATACTGCCATGAGGACACAGTGAGCTACAGTGCCTATGATGTCGGTGAGGGTCACGGAAGCAACTTCAATGTGTCCTTCTTCCTGAGGTCATTAAAGCCAGACGGGCTGTTGTTCCAGCTGAGGAGACCCACAGATGAGCAGGGGGGAAAGGTCTACTTCTCAGTCTACCTGGGGATGGGGAGGCTTTTCGTCAGCTCTCTCCGTAACAGCGCCTCACTGACAGCTCCAGTGTTTGTGACCACTGGCGAGAAGCATCTCCTACAGGTGGAAGTCAAACACAGACAGGTGATCTTTGAGCATGCAGGCCTTCGCTATGTAATAGGAGAGATCCCTGAGGTGAACATCAACAGAGGGGATCAGGTCTACGTGGGAGGACTTCCTGTAGACTTAGACTCTGATGTGTGGGGGGGGCATTATAAAGGTTGCCTGCAGGACCTTCGTTTAGACACAGTGCATCTAGATATCAATGCCTGGAACAGCTCAGATGAAGACGTCTACATACCAAGTGAGGCTGAAAATGTGAGAAAGAGCTGCATCAGTGATGACACTTGCAAGGTAGGAAATAGTTCAATTACCTGCTGTTTTCCTAACAGGTACAGTTCTGTCTTAACTGTGTTAGTTAGTCCTACTAGTAGTTAATAACAGACAGGACTATTTATACCACAGATTTCACTTCACTGCAGTTCTTTTTCTTTGATGATGCAGAAAAAATAAATGTTGGGAACTGTAAGTAAGCACATGTATAGTCTAAAGTTAGGGGTCTAAAGAAATGTTTTTAATGATATACAGACTTATGTTCCTGTTCTCACCCTTTTCTACAGTCCCTCATTGCATGCAGCCACACATTTGTAATTTAAAGTCAGAGATATCGTGATTTTCTTGTAGATTTGTCAAAAAAATTGACCAAAATCACAACCAACCTGTCGCAAAATGGCTGCAAAGTTCCCACCACTGGCAAAAGATTTGATCAAAATTAAATCTTATGTCAGCTCAGATGATTCATATGAGAAGCACTAATCATAAAACTTTCTTACACCTATCTGGTTTAATTAATCATAGCAAATTGCTCTGTGTTCTTTGTTCTGCCCTTTGAGGGACTCTCAACCTGAGCAGCAATAAGGGTTCTGCTGGAGGTGGCAGCCCCTCATAGCACTAACATACATGAAACTTTGCTCTTTTGTCGTCTGGGTGAATATAACCAGCAGCAACAAGACAGGTTGTGATGATCCTATGGTCGACATCTGCACATTGAAATTCATGACATCTGGGAAACATTGTCCATCAACTCTGACTCTGTATGAGCACCAAGCATCGATGATGTAAACACTGAGTCCTTCTCCCCTCGTTCTGCCAGAGCCCTGCTCTCTCTCAGCTCACATTTCTGTGCAACAGCTGACCTTCAATGTTCTGGGGGATGTGGACAGTCCCATTCATCCATTTCATTTTCCTGTGACTCTGCTTTAGCCAGGAGCAGCCCTAAGGGTGCCAGCATGGCTCCCATCCTGGGGGTCTTTCCTGCCAGGAACACGGTCATCTATCATCTATCTATCCATCATCTATCGATCTATCTATCTATCTATCTATCTATCTATCTATCTATCATCTATCTATCTATCTATCTATCTATCTATCTATCTATCTATCTATCTATCTATCTATCTATCATCTATCTATCTATCTATCTATCTATCATCTATCTATCCATCATCTATCTATCTATCTATCTATCTATCCATCATCTATCTATCTATCTATCTATCTATCCATCATCTATCTATCTATCTATCATCTATCTATCCATCATCTATCGATCTATCTATCTATCTATCCATCATCTATCTATCGATCTATCATCTATCTATCCATCATCCATCTATCTATCTATCTATCTATCTATCTATCTATCTATCTATCTATCTATCATCTATCTATCTATCTATCATCTATCTATCCATCATCTATCTATCTATCTATCTATCCATCATCTATCTATCTATCTATCATCTATCTATCCATCATCTATCGATCTATCTATCTATCTATCTATCCATCATCTATCTATCTATCTATCATCTATCTATCTATCATCCATCTATCTATCTATCTATCTATCTATCTATCTATCTATCATCTATCTATCTATCTATCTATCATCTATCTATCCATCATCCATCTATCTATCTATCTATCTATCTATCTATCTATCTATCTATCTATCTATCATCTATCTATCTATCTATCTATCTATCTATCATCTATCTATCTATCTATCATCTATCTATCTATCTATCTATCTATCTATCTATCTATCTATCTATCATCTATCTATCTATCTATCATCTATCTATCTATCTATCCATCATCTATCAATCTATCTATCTATCCATCATCTATCTATCTATCTATCTATCTATCCATCATCTATCTATCTATCTATCATCTATCTATCCATCATCCATCGATCTATCTATCTATCTATCTATCTATCTATCTATCTATCTATCTATCTATCTATCTATCATCTATCTATCCATCATCTATCTATCTATCTATCCATCATCTATCCATCATCTATCTATCTATCATCTATCTATCTAGCTATCTATCCATCATCTAGCTATCTATCCATCATCTATCTATCCATCATCTATCTATCTATCTATCCATCATCTATCTATCCATCATCTATCTATCCATCATCTATCTATCTATGTATCTATCCATCATCTATCTTTCTATGTATCTATCCATCATCTATCTATCTATCTATCTATCTATCTATGTATCTATCCATCATCTATCTATCCATCATCTATCTATCTATCTATCTATCTATCTATCTATCTATCATCTATTTATCTATCTATCTGAAGTCGTCATAATGATTGCATAAATTTCCAACATGAATTCAACATGACAACAACAAAATGTGTTCAGTCCTCTTTGAGATTCACTTTGAAAATGTCAACCTTGCTCTGAGAGACTGAACAGCTGCTACAAAATCAAATACAGAAATGCTTGTTTTTTTTGTAATTTGAAGTTGAGGTAATTTAGGTGTGATGTCACATCAACCAGTAAAATAAAACCTGTACTCCTTCCAAATGACTATTCACTATAGTTTAAATGTTCAACTTGCACAAGCAGTAAACTTGTAAAGCATTTCCTGTTTTTGGGACACCTGTCTTCAGGAAGCATGGCTTATATACTTTAAAGTACAGTACAATACAGTTTCACAACTACTCTGATGATTGTTGGCTGTCTGGTTTATATTAACTCTCAATTCTTCTCTCTGCAGATGAAGCCATGTCAAAACGGAGGAGAATGCAGCATCACATTCAACGATTTCACGTGTTCTTGTCCAGAGGAATACACGGGGAAGACCTGTGAAACACGTGTGTGGTGTGTCAGTGATCCTTGTGTCCTTGGTGGCCACTGTGTAGACCTTCCTGATGGATATGAATGTGAGAACATCTGTATAGTTTATATAGAGTTAGAGATTTGCTTGGCTGATCCTATTATTTGTGAAGAGCCTTTTGCTATATAGACGGCATGTAAATGATATTAATAATTATAAGTAATGGCATATAAGGTTATTTTGATACACGCGTTAGGGTTGAATGTTTTCCTGTGATCCTTAAAAATATTATACAGTACATCAACAAAACAGAGATTTTTTGGACATGAATTCATGTTAAATGTGCACCACATCTGAGATATATATATATATATATATATATATATATATATATATATATATATATATATATATATATGTGTGTGTGTGTGTGTGTATATATATATAAACAATGCACAGCATCTGTTCTTATCAGTTCCAATGCATGACTGTGGTTATGTGGAATGTATAACTATGTTCATAGTGCTGACCTGAGGTTAATACTTCAAGCAATGGCAAGTGAAGGAATTCTGTTGCACGCAGCTAATCTATGGCTGCCCTGTTTTTAAAGGATCAGTAATTCTTGGGTGGTCTTCTGCACTCACTGCAATGCTGATGTGGTCCGGCATTCATCAGGCATCTCAGAATCACTTTTAAAAAGTAGCTCTTCTACTAGCTCAGAGTAGCTCTTCAGACTCCTTTACAGTAAAAGTTCCCGTCTTGTCTAGTCAAATGACTGATGTGTTGTAGTGACAGATCTGACAGTTGTGGTTTGGAATACTATACTTATATCTATATGTACAAATAAAATAGGTAACTAGTCAGCATTATCTAAACAAAAATAGAATGCCAAAACTAATTAAAAAATCTTTAATATGATAATGATGTTTTCCAATATTTATACTGTCGGCTTCAAGTAAACATTCCACAAAATAAAAGTGGAATATGGAAAGTGGAATAAACATGAAACTTAAAATCAAAGCCAAATTTGACTCAAATTGTGACGTTATGGAATAAATACAACACATCCTCATATGATGCCTGTATTGTGCCATATTCCATGCAATGCACTTATGTTTAAAGCCCTCTGTGGGCTGTGGTCACTGCTCCATGAATAACATGACATCTTCCCTATAAGGGCGAACATATCTCTCATGCTTCAGAAACCAGTACAGAACATCTTTGTAAAACATGTTTAGTTTTTCTGGTTAGGTTTTGGCAGGACATTATCTCCACTAAGGTAGCCCTTTTGTTACCAGATCGATACTCGGGGTCATGCAGCATATTCTGAGTTGAGGTTTCACAGAGGTTTGCAGAGAACACGTTGGTGCAGATATAATTAAATGGTTAATGCAACAAACAAATCCAAATCAACGTCTCCATATTCTCCAGGTGTGTACAATGCCACATTTGAGAACAACCCTGTTCACTACAGCGCTGGAGGCTCCTTGGCTGAAACCGTCTCAAACGTATACATGGAGCTGCGGACTCGTTCAGAGAATGCCGTGCTCCTGAGAGCTGCTTTGGGTTCAGACTTGCTGATGGTGGGTCTGCTGGACTCCTTAGTCCGGGTGGAGATCCACATTGGCAACAATGTCGAGACGCTGTCCTTTACAGGAGTTCGTCAAGTGGCTGATGGGAGCTGGCATCGTGTAAACATCTCAATGGCTGAGAAGGAAGGCAAAACCTCTGCATGGGTCATCACCGTGGATGGAATCACAGACGTCAGCAGTGCACCAGAACGCACAGGAAGCCTTGGCTTTCTCAACCAGAAGGGGGCCACGTTGGCTATTGCAGAGAGCTTCACTGGCTGCTTGGGGGCAGTGAGGGTCGGGGGAGTCTACCTTCCTTTTGTGGATGACTATAAAGCCCCGCAGCCATCCCAGTTCCATTTAGATGGAAAACCAAAGATTCATTTAGGTTGTACCAGTGCCCCTGTTTGTGATTCAGATCCTTGTCTTAATGGAGCCACATGTCAAGACCTCTTTAATAAATTCGGCTGTGTCTGTGACTTGGGTTGGGAGGGAGAGCAGTGTGAAACAGACACTGATGATTGTGCTTCTCAGCCCTGTGTTCATGGCAGCTGTAAGGACTACTTAGCTGGTTTTGAGTGTCGTTGTCACCCTGGATATGCTGGGACACTCTGTGATGAGGATCTTGACGAATGTGAGCATCATACCTGTGAACATGGAGGAACCTGTCAGGACGGGCCCAACATGTACACCTGCATATGTCCCAAGGACTACAGAGGCCCTCTCTGCCAGTGAGTAGCAACACAACACAACATACGTCTTATTGCAACTCACCTTGAAAATACTTAATGGACAACTCATGAACCATATGCATGGCAATGAGCTTGCTGATAAATTGATTCATCTGTTTACGGTCGTACTGACAGGGTTCTTAACCCTGTGGTGTCTGATTTTACATTTCTTCTTACATTCAACTTTTTAAGGTACAACTCATACATTCAACATAATACTGAAGTTTTTGATATTAAACTCTACACCACAAGCTCTGCTTTGTGTGTGACGAGGCTCCTGTATGTCCTACAGCAATCTGATAAACCAAAACCTGCAAATTCAGATTTTTAAAATTCTTCAAATCTCTTGTGAAAACACACAAGAAATGTTTTGGCCCTCCGTTCTTAAAAGCTGTTTGATACTTGAATAAAGATAGTACAGTAGATAATTGTATAATAAATTTCTACAATAATGCTTTGTAATAATGTTTTTTGAGTTGTGTTGTCTGCCACTCAACTTTCACTAAATGTTAAACAGTCTTCATCCTGCATATGGAGCTACGTCTTTTTCTTTTCAATCAAACAAATTTTACAATCAAAAATTTATCATATAAAAAGAATTCCACAGTAAAAACCACACAAATCCACCAGTCCAGGCACCAGGAGGCAGATGTAGAGCATGTAGAGCTGTCCTCCCTGTATTGTACAGGTTGCTGTTAGTCATATATCTTCTTAGGTCAGTGTTAAAAAGAGTCGCAGCTCTGAAATGAACTGTTGGAGATCAGCCTGTTTTCCCTTTAAATACCTCTTACAAGGCTTGTTTCACATTTGCTTTCTGCTGAATAGTTTTTATGTTGTTGTCACAGTGTAAATTCTCACCTCACTTGGTATCACTGTATTATAACATTTTTATCTGGTACCTACATCTGGTTTTCATGTCCCTGTAGCTTGTTTTTGAAAAGTGCCGTATGAATTCAGTTATTTCTTTCTTCTTTTTTTAACTCATCAGGTGGGACTACCCTCCAAAGCAGTGTGGGAAAGATGTCCAGTGTCAAAATGATGCTATCTGCAATGATGGGCTGTGGGGAGCTAACTGTACATGCATGCCAGGATTTACAGGCAGCAGGTGAGTTCAGTTAGATCGATTTTATTTCATATTCAAAGTAAATTCCCAAACTCTTTGTATTAGAGTGAACCGCTGAATAAATGCATCTATTAATCAAAACAATGAAAACAAAAGACATAGTTTGATGAAAAAGACAGTCCACATTTCATGTTTCCACTCTATCAATGGTCTTTTAAAGGTTTTTAAAAAGGTGACATTAACTACAGGCATTGGTTTGGGATTTCTGTCCCTGATCAGGAAAGTCAGTATGAGGTTTGTTACAGATATGCAGACACAGGACACACAGCAAAGTAATGAAGAAATGAGCAGTTTGATAAACGTACTGGAGGTGGTAACATAGGAGGCAAGGCAACACAAAACCACTGAGGTCCAGTGAAAATAGGCTGAACCCAACTAAGTATAATCCCAATGAGACTGATCCAACAGAATAATAATTAGGAGTAATAATATAAGTAATGAATATAAATAACAGGGATGCAGACGAGCCAACAGACAGAAGGAGGTAAATCCCATCAGCAAAATACACAGGAGGGTGATTCTGGGCAGGTGAAATCAATAGGGGCAAATCGTGAAGACGGAAAGTGAAAAGCAAAGTATGATACCTTAGAAAAGTAAAACAGGAAAAACTAATGACCTAACCCCATTTAATGAGGATATCTAATCAGTATTGATAGCAAATATGGGCAATTAAAGCAATAAATACCCCACTGTGTGCTGTATTGACAGAGAAAACATTTGTTAAAATGCATTGTGTTTGAGCTATTTGTGCTTGTGAAAAAATGTACAAAAATATGGTACAATATCCAAGTTGGTCAGATGTTTGTATTTGTCCAAGATGCAGATGATTATAAACGCTGAAAAGTACCGACCCATGAAACAGACCGTACATATAATATTCCAAATCATGGTACCCTAATATATGATCTGTTAAGGGTTGAATTATGGGCATACTCACTACATGTAATCACACAGGCTGTCCACAAAAAGGCATCAGAAATAAGAGATAAGAAGAAGAAACATTGGAGGAAATGGCATGAATTGAATGTCACCAGTTCTATCAACAGACATGACTTATTGTATGGTGACTACAATAGCTACAGACAGCAGTAAAAGGAGTAAACAGATGCTACCAACAAACTGGAAGTAATGTCTCCGAGTGATAAAACCAGAATTATACAGAACAATCTTCACATAACAGCTTGTTCTGTGTTGGTATTTATCACCACCATAGCCTGGAACATTAGCCAGTACTTCTTTAACCACATCATAGGTGACAAAATCACTCACTCATCTGCCCTCTTGGCCCTGTGGGTCTTTTTAAGTTTAGTTTTAGGATCCTGAAGGTCTCCAGCACACTGTTATGATGCATACTCATTCAGGGGCTCCTTCAGGCGTTGGTGTCTGCGACAGCATCATACTTAAAGTGTCCTGCTGGTTTTGCTGTGGGTAGTTCAGGTTCTGGAATGACCCTGGGTGAATATTCACATCAGCCAAAACACATTAAAAAATATCCTGTGCAAAACATCCTCTGCTCAGACTGAATGACTCCAGTTCTGCTGTCAGACACGTGGTTAAGCAAGATAAGGACGTTTTGTTGTTGAGGAGCATACAGGTGGTGACCAGTAATACAAGCTGAAAGAGCCTGTAGTTCTTCCTAGAAACAATGACTTTACCGAAAACTTCATGTGTAATTCTGCCCTGCTTTGAACACCATAATCTCAGCTCCACTGCGGTGGAGGCAGGAAAACCTGGACAAATAAAGCCAATAATAAAGTTATCTGAGAAATAGCAGTAATACCACTAATAGGAGTAAAATAAAATACTGGGGGTCTCTCTGGGGTCTGAGGTCATTTTCTCTTTTTTACTCTTTTTAAACACACCTTTACTCAGTTGGACCAGGTAAATTATTTTTATGCTTGAATTGTGTTTAACAAAGTCTTGGGTTCACAGAGGGAGTGGAATATTTGAATAAGATAGTAAATGTATGTTTGGGCTATCGTAGAAAAATGTGGTTATTTAAATATGATTAATGATTATTCAAATCTGTCATTAATTATTAAATAAATTGTTATTATTAAAATTAATAATAATTATGGGGCACCAACTGTTTGGGGCTAAGTTAGGACAAATTTGGTTACAAGAAGAATTATTAATGGTTATGAGAAATAATCATTAATAATTAAGCAGGCTACTATTATTATTAAAATTAACAATAATTACGGGGCACCAGCCTGGAGACAGGGAACAATGAACCAAATGCTGTGAAGCCTTAAATGATATCTGAAGGATATCTGTGACACCAGATCCCTACAGCTAACGGTGAAGGTTTGAATCCGAGCACAGACTCACAACCAGCCTTTAAAACTGTATTAATGCAAAACAATACACAACAACTTCTCTTAAAGTATAACAGAGTTTATCAACATTCATACTATTAATTAGCAATTAACAGACCTAAATCAATTAACTGTATTATCTACTACAACTACAGACACTATGAAACACTATATGTGTGTGTACTATATGTGTGTGTGTGTGTGTGTGTGTGTGTGGGTTGGGGGGGAGGGGGTTGGTACGTCACACAAGAGAGGTGTGGTCAGAGAAGGCCATGAGGTTTTGAACACTGGCAAATGGCACTGGTGGCTCATCATGTTTGTAAACCTGAATATGTGTCTGTGTGTGTATGGGTGAGTTAGTGAGTGGGAGAATGGAAGAGGGGGAGAGAGAGAGAGAGAGAGAGAGAGAGAGAGAGAGAGAGAGAGAGAGAGAGATCCCAGTAACTAAGCACAAACAGTCTTTGTTGTGAACACCGTCAGCTCACAGTGATACACAACCTTTAGCAACAATAAAGCAGCAAAATAGAAAGTCCAGCAGTAACACAAACATTCTACCCAGACTAAAGCCTCGTACTTGTAACAAGGAGGAAGCAGTAGAGAAGATCCTTCGTTCTCTGACGGGGTCTATCACCTGGGACATGTTAAAAGAAAACAAATCACAAATCATCAAACTAGGAAGTGATCAGTAACCTTCATCTGGGGTTGAACACTGATCAATATGCCAGTATGACCTGATGATCGTTCTGAAGCTGGTCGCTCTCTGGGGCTGTTCAGCGTTTGTCGAGGTTTAAAGTTTAAAGTAATGATTCGTAACTTTCATTTATCTGATTGATAAAAACATCATCTAGTAAACAACTTTCAACATTATCATGTAGTCCAGCTGACCGTATGAGCTGATTTACAAATGTACATTTAGGCTTAGTTCTGTTGATAA
This sequence comes from Chaunax sp. Z400, assembly GCA_037577475.1. Taxonomy (NCBI): domain Eukaryota; kingdom Metazoa; phylum Chordata; class Actinopteri; order Lophiiformes; family Chaunacidae; genus Chaunax; species Chaunax sp. Z400. The sequence goes on from CM075199.1 coordinate 1,552,922, forward strand.
AAAAGTACATGTAAATAATGAAATTAGATGATATGGATGCTTCAATATGAGCCTTAAACAGTGGCACTGTGTGCAACTGAACAATGTCTTCACAAAGTCTTCATCAGAAACAACAGGGAGAGGAGTGTGTAAAGCTTTCTCCTGGGCTTCCTATAGGTCGCTGTGAGTCTAGCGAATAAAGACCCACATTTCTACACCATTTTATCACATATATTAAGAGACGCTTTGCAAAAACATGCTGACGCATCCATACACCAGATGGTTAAATGCTTTTGAGAAGCAATAGTAGAAATAGTCAGAGTTGTCTAACATGTTTGCACGGTATGTTTATGTCCTCTCCAAAAGTGTATTTTCTGTGTTGCAGGTGTGAAATGGAGATCGATGAGTGTGAGTCGAACCCATGTCTAAATGGTGGTGCCTGTTTGGATCGATTCAACATGTTTGTGTGTGAATGCCTGCCTGACTACAGCGGTCCAGTCTGTGACATTAACGTATGTTGGCTACATTTTTATTCTTTAGTATATACAGGTCAAGACATGTACATTTTACAAATTTTTCAACATGTAACACCTACGCAAACATTCAATGAACGAACGGAAGCAAAGCAAACAAACTGAAAGCTTTATATTTCAGTTTGGTCTCTGTCCTCTGTGCCTTTGCAGAAACAAGCCCATAGACAGGGAGTCCCCTGGCTGATGGTAGCCATCCCACTGCTCTGCTTCTGTGTGCTGATAATGATCATTGGCTTGACCTTCATGGTGCTAACAGCGAGGAAGAAGCGGCAGTCAGAGGGTGCGTACAGCCCCAGTGCTCAGGAGCTGGCTGGAGCTCGCCTGGAGATGGACAGCATGCTCAAAGTCCCCCCGGAGGAACGACTCATTTGACACCAAAAGGCTGAGAAATGAAGGGTGTGCAGATGTCACTGTGAAACTTGGAGATGCTCTGAACACTCTGACTGAACTGAAGCATGTATATTGTAGGATACAGCCATCCTCTGGTGTGTTAATCATGTAGGTGCTGCAGTGACAAAGGATGTCCGAGGAAAAAGTCCTTCGCATCTCAGAAACTCCCTCATGGACAGGATGAGTGAACGAGGAAGTACAATCTATAACTAAGGCAGGACCTGAATCTGTTTTTATAGTTCTGACGTGCATAAAGGACAATCTAAGGGCTTTATTACAGTAATGACTGTAAAGTCAAGTGCTGCTTCTGAGGATCAGGGTACTCCAGTGCTGCTGCTTGAGACTAGGGACGCATCATTAGGTACCAGACAAGCCAGTACAGTACACAGGCCACTAGATGCCGGCTCTGAGACAACTGTGTCTGGAGTGATTGGGTAAAATATTCTGATCTTTTCATTTACATTAAACAGTCAATAATTTAGGCTACTTGTTTGTTGCCCTTGGGGAAAGTCTACAGACTTAAGAGGTAGAAGAAACATTTTAAACACTGTCTGACAAATACTTAAACATTTGTTTGTTGTCCACAACTTATTTCCTTCTTTGTATTAGAAACATTGTGTTCCAGTAATGTGCATGTTTATAGAGCAGGGAGGTGGGATCTGATCACAAGTGTTCACTCATGTGGAGATGCATTTTAATGCCCGGTGTGAACAGCCACATTCAGAGCTATCTGCTTGTGATCAGATGACTCAGCACAGATTCAGGTCTGAACAGACTCTTCTACTTGTTTCACATCAAACATAGGATTCACATCCTACAATCCTATCCGACAAACCTGTGAACCAGGCGACTGCAGAATAATAATAGAATAACCCCAGAAAATCAGACACATAATGACTTTTTTAGTTAACTGCAGTGACATTGGTGCTGTAACCACCTGGTTCTCAGCATTCAAATTAGTGGGCTTTTGTCTGCAAAACCCAGTCAAACGTCATCAGAACTGCTCTCTCTATTGTAAATAATGGCCTTGCTCTGTGTGGTTTTGCACTTGTTCAGTTGTGAAATCAGAATGAGGCTCCGGGAGTTTCTGACTTCACTAACAGAAAAGAAAGATCCAAACTTCAGGCTTTAAAAACAGGCATCTCAGGGTGACGTCGTGCTGATTGGCATCATTCATCGAATCGACTCTTTCCTCCCCCACCAAAGGAAGTGCACAGCTATGGTACTCTGACAACCTGATGACATAACAGGTTGGAGCAGGTGTGTCACCTACGAGCATCTGGAGCTTTAAAAAGTCACTTAGAAAAGAAATGAATTAGCTTATGAGAGCACCTTCAAGTCATTTACTGCTCCGGTCTTAAGAGAGCAATATGGTGATGTCAGAGTATATAGTGATTCTTTCCATTCACTGATCTTTTTCTTGAGGTTTTGTCGTGGTTTGAACTCATCAGAGTTAGTGTCAGTCCTTATCCACTGTGCTGCTTAAGAGTTCTGCGTCAAGGCCCTCTGCCTTATATATGGCTGACGCAGCATCACTCATCATTCAGTCCCATCTACTCGCTTTAGAAACTAGTTACTGTAACCTGTCTATGCTGACTGACTGTCCTCAGACAAACACTAACCTCTCAGCACTTTAAATGATCTTGTTAAGCTCTTGCATAAAGATTCCTTTATAGAAGTAAACTAAGTAGCAGATACAGAACATGGCTGTGATTTGCCCTAAAGTACATATTTATAATCAACACCTCAAGCTGTGCATACATACTTCCCTCTGTACCCCTCCCCCACCTTGGAGGACCATTACAAACCAGGGAGCAAAAGGGGGAAATCCCACAAAACATTTAACACCAATTATGAAAAGACATCTGTTCATTTTTAGAAACACTCTTGTTTTCCTCATATCTGTTAATATATGTTAGGAATGCAGTCTGTAGTGCAGTTTCTCAGAGCTGTGTGCGTCTGTGGCTCAGTGGTAGAGAAGTCGTCCACTTATCAGAAGGTCATTGGTTCGATCCCCAGCCCCTGCATGTCATCTACATGTCGAAGTGTCCTTGGGTAAGATACTGAACCCCTAACTGCTCCCAGTATCTGTTCCATTGGTGTGTGAGTGTTTGTGTGAATGGTTCAGCTGTGCAATTTAAGTCAAGTGATAATGAAACGGTTGTATTATAAGCAGGATACTAGTCACTCTTTAATCAGCCTTAGATCAAATATAGTATCATCTGTACAGCATTACGAAGCGATTACAACTTTTTGGCATTCACCACACATGAACGCTCAAAGATTGGCTGGAAAGCCACCAAGGCTGACAAGGCATGCTACCCACACACAACCTGTTGATGAAATGAAGACTGGTTGCAACATTTTGAGACAATCACTATCATCAAACACAAATTAATACTTTGGGCAAAGGCAAAAACCAACAGAAGGAACATATTAGTGCATATATCAGCAGCAGAATAGGTCAAATAAACCTTTAAAACAACAGACATATATATATATATATATATATATATATATATATATATATATATATATATATATATATTTAGACACAATGTTTGAAATCATTTTAGGGACATTGCAGTCTTTTGTAGGCTTGCAGGATTTCTTAAAAAGTGTCTTTTCAAAAAAACAGTAAGAGGCAACACATGTTCAGCAGTCAGTGAGCCGAAGACAGGATTCATCACAAAGGCATAAAAACAAGAACGAAAGCTATCAAAAAACATCAAGAGGAACTAACTGCATGATTTAGACGCACCACACGTTGTAGCTACATTACCATGATACCTAGCTACTTGTGGACAAGCTAATAGACTAGCTACTGGTAGTAATCCTAGGCAGTAACATCATGAAGATATGCTGTTGTGGGTGTGACATACAGTATATCCTCTTAGGAAAAACTGAGTGCTATTTTTAAAGCCACAAATCTATACTGCTCAATACCGAGTACTACGCTCAGGTGGTTGCATTCAAAACAGATAACACAAGACTGATATGTAAAGAATTGTGTTGGAAATTTGCTAGAGTGGATGAGAACGGTTCAAGTCGAAACATTCTGAAGCCAGGGCTGCTTTGTGTGCGATTTCTTGGGTAGAATAGTAAGAAAACAAAACAGAATATCCAAATTCAGACGATACTTCTAAACAGATACAGGTGATTCACATGTGATGGGCTGATGAGACACTTCAACAGACACAAGCTCCTTTGTCACTGATCATGGAGGCGGCTAGAGAACATAAGTGTGTGTAGAATGGCATCAATATGAAGATTCCTACCAACTGGACCAATCAGGACCTTCTGTTGCAATACATGACACGTCATCTCTGATGCATATGAACAACTGTAATCCATGTGCACAAAACACAAGTCATTATAGTGTAGAACAAATGTCATCAATCACACTAAAACTGACATATAAAAGATATGTTAACCTGTGGGGTTTTTGGGGGGGGGGGGTCACTGGAGGTAACAGAGACTGCCATGGCACCTGTATCAAACACTGGAACAGTAAATATTAGAGGTCACCTGACATTTTACAAACTACCTGTATTGGGGAAAGTGGCTCACAGTGGCAGAGGGCTGCAGCCTCACCAGTAAACTCAACTGACTGTGAAAAAGAGAAAATAGCTCCAAAAAGAAAGCTCGTCTGATCAGTCCCATATTTATTGTCAATACATGTTATTTTTAATCAATATGATAAATAGTGGAAGCTCAGTTTATTTTTTCTTTAGATATGCACTACCTTGACTTAAATGTTCAGATCAACATTTATCCAGTTTTTAATAAAGTCAAAGATTGTATATTTCCTGTTTTTACCGTTTTCCTCTTTGTGGTTACTAAGATTGGGTTCTGTTCACTTTTGAACCAAACAATACCAGTACCTCACCAGTACCAGGAATTTAATACTGTTACCCAACAGTACCTTTTTTCAGTACGTTGCTCTATTGTCACAAAAATGTAATTTCAGCAGCAAATAAAAAATAAGTCCCTAAATATGTACCCCTGGTGTTGCTTCAAAGGTGGCTGCTCAAAGACCTGGGAGCAGCTGGAGAAACTGGTTTTACTCCACTTTGTTCAATTTGGATAACTGGCCTAAAATGAAGAAACTGATGGAACAGTGGAGGGCAGCCATGCACCTTTTTAGAGTCTAGTTAGCCTTATCCAAATGAACAAAAGCATCACCTGCTAGGCTGTTGTCACTACCACAGTTCTTATTTTCTGTAATGTTTCTCTGTAAACAGTATGCAGTTCACATCCTATACTATACATTACTTAGAGTGTTTTAGCATCTAAATAGCACATCGGTAAGGGATTAAACACTGTGGCTGGCTGTGTGTTGAGTGTTGGATAAGACTAGTAAAAATGCTCAGCTAACATGAGCTAACTCCCAGTTATTTCCAACAACTTATCCAACTAGCTAATAATTACATAATGGTGTTGATGAAGTTGTCAATGCCTCATTTAAAGCTTCATTGTTCATGGAGGGCTCACCTCTGCATGAACCAGTGCAGCACTGGCTGCAGACTTGCTAGCATTACATGCAGCTGCAGCAGACGACTTGGTTTTTAGGCTATCAAACACTGTAGACTCTTTTAGATGTATTATGTGTTTCACTAGGTTCTTCCTCAGGTTAGATGTGTTGTCTTGGCCAGCTTTGGATTCATTAGAGAGATTACAGCTAGCGTTGTCTGTGTTGAGTTTTGCAAAGTCCGCCTTTCTCAACCGAGTTGCCATCTGGCTTTTTCAGGGGTGCCACAAAAAATATTCTACAAAGAAACAGTGAAAATTCATTGAATTCCGTCCTGCGGTTTTGGAGATGTGGGTAGACCACACCCTGTTACACACATATGTATGCATGGACGGACAGAGACAGAGACAGAGACCAGGGTAAACTGATAACACTTTGGCAGGGGGAATGAAAAAAACTTATCATGAAGATGTAGCTCATTACCCGCCTAATACATCATGAAAATTTGTCCAACATGCCCCTTTCCCATCGTCTCGTCAACGTATGGTTAGCGTATGACTAAGTAATAATACCTACAACTTTTATTTACAAGCAATGCATACGTTCCTTTGTGGAGCAGGACAGGCCTGACATGTTTCCCTTGTGCAATGAACATTCAAACAGCAGCACACTAGCTGACCTAATCTCTCAGCATCTGAAAACTCTGGACAAGAGATTTATTCACAAATATTCATCTCAGTCTTTTACGCAGTGTGACTGGGTCCGTGCCCCTTAGAGTTCATGAGCACTGGAAAGACTTTCCACTGCTGGCACAGCAACTGGCAGAGATCAGGGAAGATCAAACATTAATAAAATATCAAGACGTGGCTTTGGACAGGTTTCGGATGTGAATGGAGAAGGAGTACCCAATAGTTTCAAGTAGCGTCATTGCACTTCTACAGCCATTCTCAATGACATATTGTGCGAACTGAGCTTTTGGAACCTGCCTTGCATCAAGAACAAGTGCAGGGAGTGACTGAGGGCTGTGGACCAGGAGCTTCATGCCTGCCTCTCATACATCCCTGCCAGAATAGAGCAGTTGTGTGCCTCCTCCCAGGCTCAGGTTTTCCACTGGTAGTAAATCATATTTACCCCCTTTTCTCTCAGTGACCACTTACTGTGTGTGTCTGTTTGGTGTGTGCATGTGTTGGCCATCAGAAGGATGCAGAGTGTACATTTTTAAATACATTTTAGACCGGGGTGAATGGAATTTTAACATACTTTTAAAGGGTGAAGTGACTGAAAAAAGGTTGAGAAACGCCGCTCTAAGTTACTCACTCATATGTGCTCTCAGGTATTGAAATTTGGCACGGAGTGATTTAATGTGAATCAGTTATCTATACTACCCACTAACTCAGTCAGGACCCTTCAAAGTTACCATGGTCACAAGGTGAGTTACAGCCTAGCAGGAAAAAATGTTCAGCTATCATCAACTCAGACTGCAGCATCAAATAACCGTACATGTTCACGACAGCCGCAGACAGCCTCTCTGCCACAGGAGCTCATTTCAGTTGCTGAATCGACTCTGGAAAAATGACAGTGGTGGGGGCAACTGCTTTCTGTCTAAAGACTGCCTTAATGTTAGCCTAATAACTTTAAGTTTCATTATTCATTTTCAAGCTGGATAGGTAACAATGCTCGTTAACATGGTATTTACTATATAGGAATGACTCATTTGTCCACTCAAAGTGGACTCAAAGTCTCTAAATACAACTGATGCTGTTATTATCTACAGCTGTGAGTTGCAACATCAGAGTAGAGCAGTACTGCAATAGAAGGTCCTGATACAGTAGTGAGGCAAATGTGGGCAGCGACAAAAAGGGCCACCTCAGTACATATTCCCAGGCATTAGTCAAATGTTTCCCATCTCCTTCTAAGATCCTCCACCTTCTTTTTTGGCTTGGCCATAGTCAGCAGATCCTCAAAAGGATCCCGACTCGTCTTACTGTCTCCCTCAACATGTAATGGCTCCAAGATCATGGCTGTACTGGGGACAGAGTCTGCCAGGCTAGAAAGAGTGTGATTGCTGGCAGAGGCGTTAGGAAGGGAGGTGACTGAGGAGGGAAAGACTGACTGGAGCCGTCCATAGCTGGGTGGCAGAGTTGAACTGCCAGGTGAATGCTGTCTGTAGAGCCCCGATAGCGTAGAAAAGGACTGTGGCTGAGGTGGAGCGTGTCTGTAAGAGCCTGGGGGAGGTCCGCTGACTGCACTGAAGGGATTCCCACTTACAGTCGGTGAGTAATTCATTTGAGGGGAGGTGTGCTGCAGAGACTGGACAAAAGGGTTGAGTGATATGTGCGGATACGGTGGGAAAGGAGGCAAGCCCTCTGAGTAAGACCTGAGTGGTTTGACAGTAGATGGTGACACACCGATGTGTCTCCCATCACCCGGAGAAGTGGAACTGCTTGGTGCAGAGATATTCAGGGGGTCTAGGAGGTTTATTAGATCCATACTGTCCTCAGCGGCCTTGGTGGGCTTCAGGAAGTCTTCATCTGTAGTCATGCTTAGAGCTTGCCGAAACTCTTGTCTCCCTAATGTAGTCCCTCCTTCGCAAGCTCCTGCTGGTTTAGAGCGCGACTGGGGCATGAGAGGTGCTAGGACACTACCAAGCTCAGGCGTCTTCCTGCCGTGGGGACGTGGAATGGTGATGTTGCCAGGAGTGGAAAGGTCCAAAGGGTCCAGGACGGAGCTTTCATGGCTCGGAGACTGGGTTTCTGTCTGCACAGGAAGTTGGAGAGATGGGGTTCTATCACAGGTAGGAAGCACACAGACTGGCAAGGTTGTTTCATCCTGCCCTATACTCCACAGTTTACGGTAAGGGGTGGAGAGCTTAAGGCCTGGAAGCGTTTGTGAGTGTTCACCAACTCTCAGGTCCATCCGCTGCAAACAGAAGAAATATTCAGATTTAATGGGGCCATTCCAGTGGTTTTATAAAGTCTCTATGTTCTTCACCAATGCTTTTGGGAGAAGATGGACATTGAGTCCAGAATTCAGTATTATGTGAAGAGAATTCAGTCTTATGTAAAGAGCTTGTGAAATAAAACACAATGACCAGATACACTTTGTGTTCAAGGGGATTTCTCCCATGAGAGTTGTGCTAGATGAAAGTTTAATCCTAATAAACCATTCTTTGAGGACCATGAATATCCCAGTTTTCATTGACCCAGATGCCAATGAAAATGCCCAGATGCCATTTGTTCACACTGCATTTTTGGTCTGATCCAAAACAAAGTAGTTTTAGTCAACCTGGACCAAATCAGGAATCAGGACTAAATGTTGTTGTACTAGAAACAACACTATTAAGCCAGGATTAAACAACATTTGGTAGCATAAAATTTGGACCTCTGACCTGGAAGGCGAACTTTGGTTGGAGTTCCTCAGAGTTTTTGGGTGTCCGCAGATCCTCAAGACTTTTAGCCAAGGTCATTGGTTGGCTGTCAGGCTCATCCTGGCAGCCGAAGATGTTGTCCAGCAGGGTGACGTTGGAGAACTTCTCATTAACTGGACTAGGAGGGGCAGTGTGACTTTCTGCCCCAAAACCAGGATCGCCTTCTTTCAACTCGACCTCCTTCAGGGAACGGTACGGCTGTGGCCTGCAGGGACAGTTTGTCCAATTATGTTTTAGTTTTCTCACATAGTAGGTCAAAATACTGCAACCAACCCATATAAGGACCACAAACCTCTAAAACAGATGCAACTAAAGTTTCTGGACATTCAATTTAATTCTTCTTAGTCTATGATCAATATGCTGTATGTATCCTTCATTTATTCAGTTAAAGGATGAGGCTGACAACAGTCAACATCTTTCTGTAAACAAATCCAATGAAAAGTTTCAGTGAATTAATCGACTACAACACCAAATGTTTGAGTATGTGAACTACAGTACTATCAGTACGATCACATTTGTTTGTCTGTTTGTGTACAAGATATCTAAAAGAGTTATGAAAGGATTTCCATGAGTTTCTGTGGAGGAATGGGCTTAGGACCAAGAAGGAGTAGAGTGTACTGCTTGCATACTGATTGACTATAGGGCTGTATGATATAATGATGTATAAAATGTGATGATAGAAAAACCTCTATGGTTTCATTATGTGCTTTTATTTCATTGTACTACAAATCACAAAAAGCAATAATGCAAGCTGGGTTTTTTGGTTAACTTCATCTAACTGATGAAGAAAGTTAACAGAGCAAAGAGAGAAACAGAAAGAGGCGAGGCAAGATGGTGTGTGCATCAGAAGTATAGGTGTGTGTGCTTTGAGAGTAAACACTAAGTGTTATAAGTTTTAGTTCAAATATGCACAAAGGTTCTAAATAGAAAGTGAATAATAATCCAATATAATCTATATAAATACCTTTTAGTCAGGTATGTAATAAGAAATAGGCCTTACTATGTGGTCATTTTCTAATAATAGAGTAATTTATAACTATTTATTGTGATCTGTATCTGTAATGACCTACAGATTAAGACATTTTTTTCATATCGCACAGCCCTGATTGGCTAATAAGATGCAGTAGACATTGTTCTGGAAACCAGTTGGGTAGGGCTAATCCATAGAAGTCAGTGCCTGACAAATCTGGATCCATAATCCTATTGATGCAAACATTTGCTATAAAGCAGTCCTGCACAGCCTGCCAGGGCCTCATACAACCAGAGATGATTACATCCCACCTTCTCCCTGTACACTCACTGTAACGCCCATGTGACACTTTAAAACACATCTACACACACATACAGCATTTCATTAGGAGGAAAAAAGATGAGTGAAGAAAGACATTAATCAGTCAAAAGTGCAAAGCCAATCAGAAAGATGCGTACAGAGGCGACCAATCAAAAGGGACGGAGAAGAGAAAGCTGTCAGGAAACCCAGAGATGGAGTCATTGTCGTACTGCAGCTCGTCTCCGGACGAATCCTCCGAGAGAAAGACTGTGTAGTGACGAGTAGGACGGACAGAGCTACGGTGAGGAGAAGGAAGACAAGAGGAAAAGTCAAGACTCACTTCAGATATGTTAAAAAGGACCAGGAGGGAAACAGAAAGTAAGAAAAAGAGTCACCAAAGAACTGACTGTAGATCATTACTGAACCATAACAGTGCTTGTAATTGGCTTTAAATATTTTCAGCTAAGCTTTTGGCAGGAGACTTTTGAACAGTGGGGTGTTTTATTTGATTAAAATCCACTTTAGTGAAGGAAGCTGTGCAGTAAGTTGTAAAGGAAATTAGACCACAATGGCACAAACAAACAATACATCTGCTGTCTGCTGTGTGACTGTGTTTGGGAGAGGAAGGGAGTGGATGCAGGCTATCCCACTGTACAGAGTACTGTGTTAAGAAGGCTATGGGCTTGTACCGTTTCATGTCTTGCTGTGCTCCAAAATGCAAAGTAACCTCAGAGCAGTTTTTACACCTCTACCTCTAAATTCATGCATTGGTTAACACATATTTGAATGTACTTTCTAAATTGTGTTACAGTGAGTGGGATTTACTGTAAAGGCAGGCTTACTGGTCGATGCTGCTTTCCAGACTCACATTACTGCTTGGTCTCTTCAACAGCATTGGTGGTCGAGCCTGTGCAAGTAAGAATATATATATATTTGAAGAACACGGATACAGCACTCTTAACATGTTGAAGATACTTAATAGGAACGGAGGAAAAAAACAGTTAAAGCTTGGAGCTGACAATTTGAAACACATCAACTGGAACCGTGCAAAGAATGAGAACAGAGAAAACCTTATTATTATTATAAACCTTATAGTTTATTATGCTATTCCTTCACTAATTCAGTCAATTAAAAAGCTGATTAAGCTGATAATGTTCCTCCAAACTCAACTGACAAAAACAATTTTTTAAAGTGAGTCTGGGAACCTTCTCCACAGTAGACAAAGAAGTATAATTATTATTATTATTAACATTATTTACTGCTGACTGTCTTTGTAAAATAAAATAGGTTTATCATCAATTAAATGTTGTCTTCTTTCATAAATGTAGTGTAAATGGTGAAATCAGATGAGACCGTGTTCAAACAGCTGCTGAATGTCACCAGGTAAGACACAGAGTAGACAGGCTGAACTCAGCAGCAGGTTAAGAGTCCAAACATGTTGTTTACATTCCAGTAAACATGTTAATCAGACAGTGTGTGATCCTTTATGTCTGGTGTGGCTTCCTGTTGTTTCAGAGGATGTGAGATGAGTAGGCGGTCCTTCAGTGTGGCCCAAGACAGAATAGTGTTCACACAGCTGAAACACCTCTGCATGTGGTCTGAGTGACTGGACCTCAAATATGCTTTGGGTTTGTTCACACCTGTACTTAGAACTCTCAACTTGTGATCAGAGCACGCAGGCTTGACTTGTATTCCAGAATTCAGCATACTTAGTAGGGAAGTGCAGTTCCAAAACAATGGTGGAAATGGAAATGGAAGTGGGATCATTTCTGCCATATTTATTTCATTTTGTGGAATGTTGTTTTTATGACCCAACCCTTGATCATCCAGTACATTAACACACTGCAACTCAGATGATCTTTATAAACTCTCTCACCATACATTTTCCTCCTCATCACATCCCCACAACATTTGTGCCCACCTGTCCAAAGTGCACAGTGATTGGCCTGTGGTTGTCCAGAGTTCGCAGTGGCTCCTCCCTCCTGACCGCACTGGTGGAGGAAGTAAATTCGGCTGTATTGTCGTTGTCAATGACGACTGACCCTCCTGAGGAGAAGCCGTTTTCTGCCTGCTCCTACAAAAGAGGAGACACAGGAATGTGGAGGTTGACATGGGCTAAAGGAAAAAGAGAGGGAGGCTGGAGACCATGACTCTGGTTTTGGGCTTCAGTTGAGCTGTGTCAACACCTTTGCTGTTGGAAATTAAGGTTCTATCTTCCACCAAGCAATGCACAAATGCTAGTTTAAGACATTGTGTTTCCTGCTATTTAAAGGGTGCATTATTTGCACACAACTGGCTCACAAAGCGAGTATAATCTGGTTGTTACACAGTAGAGATGCACAGATCGGCTCTGACATCATGTAAATCTGCATGAACATTTTTCATCCACCTGACCACCCACATGAATCAACCATTTTCTCCAATATAGCATCTTTGTACCTCCACTCATACCACCGGATTTAGTAGGATGGCTGCTTTATTTCAAATACTTTCACTGTGAGCTTGGACAGTGTGTGTGAACTTTTGTATGTGAGAACAGATCATTTATTAGTCCTGTCAGTAATTGGAGAGATTTAAATAATTCATGAAGTTAAGCTGCTGTGCCTCCTGTGTAAATGGCACAGACAGCATAGACCCACTTAATGTTTATGCTGCTGGGGGATCACCGCAGGTGATGTCATTAATATTTCTTTAACTGCTAGTAATCAGAATGAAAAGATCTAGTCCTCCTGACTGACTCTTGCATTACTAAGGTCCCGTTTACATGACAACAGTATTGATAAATATGGTTACATTTTTCCTTTGCACTTGCCATCTTTCATAGTCCTCCCTCATTACTTAATAATATGAAGTGCACTCGACCTTTTCTAAATCTGCAAATGGTGATCATAAGTGAAGCTGTGTCACCAGATTTCACCAGTTTTGTGTTTTGCCACTTTAAACAGTGATGTACTGGTGGGGTTTTGTTTCTTAAACCCAGTTTCAAATGTTTGTGTTTTCAGGTTCCCAAAACATTGTCATATGAATGAAAGACCAAAACAACAAAAGGTTACAAATAAAAAACAAAACAATGTTGTGTCAATGGCCCCTACGCCGATTACATATAGGGAAGAGCCGCAGCCCTCCTCCTCCTCCTCCTCCTCCTCCTCCTCCTGCTCAGTTAAATATGGCTGACTTTGCTCATATGCAGTCAGATGGAGTTGTTGATGGGACAGAGGATTGGGAGACTGTGGAGGCAGAAGGTCCACTGGCCAAGGACTACATACCTGTCCCTCATGTGCCAGATTCAGGCTCACATGGCTTTTAAAGGGAATGGGAGATGACACTGATTGGTTTAACTCATGTTAAAACACAACTATGAATAATTAGGAGACTAAATACAAGCCCTTTGTGTCTCACACCTTACTTTATGCCCAGATTATGTTTAACTGGCGAACACAAGTTTGACACCTGCGTCATAGATAAGAGAAAATGTGTTTTAGATTGTTTGAATATAAGCATAAGATTCAAACTCTGAAATTTATACACGAGCATAAGAATGCAAAGAATAAAAAATGATCAGGAATAATTAGACAGCTGTGTAGAGATACATACCTTCTGCTTAAGACGGCTCCTGACTTCCTTGATTCGCATTTTTGCATGGTCCTTAGCCTAACAAAGAAACAGAAACAAAGCCAGATCATTTCTATTCTCATTTCTGATGGTTCATTCCAATATCTGAAGGCAGCAGAAGACATAAATGTGCTTACAAACTTATAGACGGTCTTCATGGCTGGGTTTGCCCTGGTCTTCACTGTGTTGAGTATAGCCCCACTCCCTTTCTGTCGGACATTTACAAAACATTCGTCAGTAAGGGAATGTATCACACACAGTATTGTTAAAAGGAACAAACAGTCATACTTGATTAGAGCATTAGTAAAGGTCTGAGGCCTGTCTTGCATTACCTCGAGGCTGCAGTGTTCATTACAGATACCAAACAATAGTTTGAAACACAAGACATTACGTATATTTTTATGATTCTTAGAGGCCTTCCGGAAGTAAAACTTAAAAGGTGACATGACGGTGAAGATGATGTTGGACCTTTTGAATATAAAATGTCATCATTTTATCCTATAATGCATTTATGTAAAACACTATTACATTAATACATTTGTCATAAGTTACTGAGATATTACATTTGGGGGAATCGGAGAGACGTGAGGTCGCAGTGACCTTTGACCATCAAAATCTAATCGGTTCAGTCTTGAGTCCATATGGACAAACATAATGCCCCTGTCAACAGCTCCTGCCAATATGGAGGAGTCTTCCTTTGGCTTTAACAGGCTGTATAGCAACAGTAACCTCAGTGGGGCCACTGGTGGCTGAAAGGAAAGCCATTTCTACTGCATAGTACCAGCTCTACTCTACTCAACTCGACTCTACTCACCTTTTTTGGTTTTCAATTAGGTAAAAGGTACCTGATACTACTTTTTTAGTACCTCCTCCATTGTGGTTCCAAGTGAGCTGAGCAGGTACTAAAAGGTCCTTTGGAATAGTACATACAGACCACTGATTGGTCAATGCCCGGCTCACATGGAATATCCTGCACAGCACAAACCAATGGCCGCCACACTCAAACAGCCAAGCTACTTTAGCGGCCATCACATTTTTTTTGTTATTGCAGTCCATATTGAGGAGATGCTGATGCTCCTGTCTTAAACAGCTGATGAGAGGATTACCAGAGGTGGACCAGAGGTGTGTCGTCTTGAAGACTACGCCACAGAAGTTTCAGGCGGCATCCATCTACCCTGAGAACGTACTATTCTGTAGTGGGAAACGACCTGCAGAGAGTTACCCGATACCAAACCGGGTCGAACCGAGCCGGTACTATATAGTGGAAATGTGGCTTATGGGGCCAAAACTGAGGATTTTCCATCATCATGAGAATGGATATTGACACAGTTTTTCTAGGTTGATAGTCATGTTCATTAAAAGCACACTATCTTACTGGTTACTCATTTCAGCCAAATACCAGTCATCACAGTCTAGTAGGTGCTAGGGTATCTTTTCCTGGACCAAAGTGTTGGATGGGTAGGTGGAGTAATATATCATATGCACTGACATCACTATTCCATGCTGTTATCAGGATATAAACAAATGACAGAAATATCAAAGCTATATGCAATGTAATCTTTTGGATAATAGCATTCAGACTAGCTCACCTTCACGGTGAACAACCACTGGTGGTAGGTCTTGTCACTGCCTGTGGGAATTCACAACAATAAATGGTCAACAACATCAAGCAGTGGGCATGCTGGGTACTAGCTGAGAGGGTCTAGAACATCTAGTCTGGAATCTGATTAAAATCACTGCTGTCGGGGCACAGATTGCACAGTGGTTTAAGCGTGCGGTCCATGTGCAGAGGCTGCAGTCCTCCCACGGTGGCCGTGGGTTCGATTCCCACTCACGGCCCTTTGCCACATGTCTACCCTCTCACTCTTTCTCCCCATTTCCTGTCTCAAATATTCAGCTGCTGTCTATAACAAGTAGGACTACATGTTATATTGTTTCATCATCGACATCACAACATGTTCATGTGCAATAGTAGCAATGCAAAACCTGTGATGTCAAGTCAGACAAATTCACTATAACATCAGTCCCTCCAGTTTGTTGAATATATACAGTATATATACTGAGCAACAATGGTAATGCATAATTTTAAAAACCCAATATTTTCCTTTCACTAGCTCTATTCTACTGAAACAAACAATCATGTGATTCACTGAATAGACTTTTTTAAGTACCCACAACCAAAACATGTTAAATCATGAATAACCATCATTTAGTCATAACATAGAAATAACAGTCATTGGTGCATTTCAGAGTAAACCATGATGTTGGTGAGATTTTTTTCTGCATGATTGAAAAGACCTGGTCAAGGCAATAATTTACTGGGTCTAATTAATGTCCTACTGAAACAACTGATGATGTCATGATTACCGAAAAAACTATGGTCTGAACTCTGCAGACACGTGCAGCACAGATGTTCCAGATGTTATGGCTGATTGCAAAGTGGACATGGGAATGACATGTGGACCTAGGATCGTATCTCAGTAACAGATAGCTGTCAGTGTACCGTGGATGTGGACCAGGTCTGACCATCATCCATTAGCAGTGCCTCCTCACATCATGACATCACCACCAAAACGGTCCACTTCCTGGATGTATGCTGCTGGATAGCGTTCCCCATGGCAACGATACACACGCCTACGACCATCAGCTCTGTGCAAATTAAATCTGGACTTATCACTAAATGTGATCTGCCTCCACTGTGCAATGAGCCATAACATCTGTAACATCTGTGCTACATGTGTCTGCAGAGTTCAGATCATCATCATCCAAACTGCCTGGTCATGTAAGTTTTGTGGAAGCCATGACATCATCAGTTGTTTCAGTAGGACATTAATTAGACCCAGTAAATTATCACCTTGACCAGGTCTTTTCAATCATGCAGAGAAAAATCTCACCAACATCATGGTTTACTCTAAAATGCACCAATGACTGTTATTTCTATGTTATGACTAAATGATGGTTATTCATGATTTAACATGTTTTGGTTGTGGGTCATTTCTCTGTATCGCATTCGTTTGTTTGTTTCAGCAGATTAGGGCAAGTGAAAGGAAAATATTGGGTTCTTAAAAATATGCCTTTTTAAAGTTGCTCAGTATATTTCCACAGCCAAAACAGTGTCAGAATTACCTGGTTTCAGTGATTGAGATGATTTAAAAATAATATCATAACTTGGTGCAGGACAAATCAGGAAATGGAACATCTGCTTACTCACCTGCATATTCGCTCATATTGATCTCCTCCTCAAAGATGTCACTGAAACCCTCTCCAGAGTTCAACAGGTCCAAACGGCCATCAATGAACTGCAGGTGGAACCACAAAATGTATTAGGCTGGAGTGTAAGTGGAAATAAATGTGTGTGTGTGTGTGTGTTTATGTAAGACCTGTTTGAAGAGCTGCAGCTGGATGGCATTCTGGAGGAACTGTCTCATGGCACTGTAACGATGGTTCACAAAGGATTCCTCATTGAATGTTATTGGCTCACCCTAAAAATGGATGAAAGCATGAGAAATGACCCGGTACTGTACAACACAAACATTTTGCATCTGGTTCCCAGCAGTCCTGGGATATCATTTATGAAACAGTGTGTAGAATCCATACTACAAGTTTACGTGCTCACAAAAGCCAAAAATGGGAGATGCCAAAAAGGAATAATCAGAATTATTCAACTGAGCACACACAGAACTGCAGCCATAGAAATGAGGCTGCCGGTCATTGGTTCTTTGTGGTGAGTCACAGAGAGGAGGATGAAGAAAAGGAATCGAGGTGCTTGTAGGCGAGGTGGAGGTTAGAAAAAAACAGATCTCTTCCATTCACGTAGTCTTCCACTATGAGGTGAGAGACAGATTGTGTATACATCATGCAGCATTATGCACAACTGTCAAAGCAGTTATTTATATGTTTACAGTGATCAGACTGACATCACACCTTCCTCACCCTGGAATGTCACTTCATAACTCATCATCTGATCTTTGAACACAGTTGATTTATTTTTTTAAAGTTTTGTTCTGGCCTACATTATGACGGATATGGAGTGTAGCGACTGTGTGAGAGTCGTCATTGGCTTTATTTGCCCATTTTACACAGTCCATATGCAGTGTTGTGCATGAAAGTTTTGAAAAAACGCGTTCACTGAACGTGCTCATGGTGAACTGAACGCATCACTCTGGGGAACGTGAGCGTGAGAGCCATTCACTCTCACGAGAGCGAACAGCGCTTTGTGAGAGCTAACAATGCTCACGTTCAGTTTAACAGCACCTTAGGCCCATTGAGGTCAGACATGTACATAATAAAAGACATGAAATAATTTGCCTAAAATAACTCCAGTTTGGTGTTAAAAGATATTGTTCATAGCCAAGACCAAGACCGTCTCATCTAATCTCAAGCGTCTTTGTTTGTGTGTGTCTCGGGATGGGTGGAGTGAATGATCTCATCCGTACTACTACTCTTTGGTCAACATGGTGGTTCTCTGATTATGCCAAGAAATCAGACCGGCAGCTGAATTCACCAAAGTGTGACACGGGTAACTACAGAAGTTAACTGGAGGACTGCAGGTGGTTCAATGATATTCCTCTCCAGACATCAGCTGACTAATGGCTTCAGTTCGGTCGCGCTACGTGAAACACGTGAATAAATTAACGAGCTAGTTATATGAATTCCATCCATCCAATGTCAGACTGGTAAACTTAAAAAAATGGAATGCTTTACACTCAGTTCAGTTTGTGCATGTTAAAATGAGGCAATGCTGTTTGTTTTTTTATTTCACTCTAAAATTAACTTAGTGGAGGCAGTAACATTTACGTATAAATAGCTGGGCTTCATTTTTGGGACCGTGAACTTGAACGTGAACTAGTTTATCTGAAGAGTGAAGTCTTACACTGTCCATATGTACAGGTGGTGAAGATGTACCAGGTGAGAAAGCGCAGTGTGTGGCAGCCACCATGCTGTCTCAGTAAACTCTGTGTACCTCACTACAGCTAAAAAAGTACCTGGTGATATATGCACAGTATTATCTTTATGCTAATGGCCGTTATCTTGGATCTGATAGTTATAATTTCATCAGTTAGTTACCATACAGTCGACCCTCTGGGATGTATGTAGTTAGGGCTCACGACCAGCATGAATACACATATCACTGCTGGTGTGAATTTTCATGGTAACATGGAATGATAAGCATCAGGTGAACGTAAATGTGAGAAGAATCATGCAACAATCTGGGTTCAGTTCACCACCTGCATCGCTCATTTGTTCCAATCCAAAATGTTGGTCACTAGAGTTTATGTATGGATGCACACACATTCTCCCATCAGGTTTGTTTTTATACATCACAAGTGTGGTGTAAAAAGTGGTGTATGTCTCTCTCAGTTTTGTGGATGAGCAACAGTTATTACTGAGACCCCTGACCTTTGACCTTGATATCATTTTGCTGTTGTCAATATTTAAGGATGTGGGCATACCCATGTGCCTTTGGGTACCTCATCTCCCCCATACTCCCATAAAAGAAATAATGTGAAGTCTGCTTTGTTCCCTGCATCCTTCAGCAGTGTGTACTGACCGATTCAATCTGCAGTGCATTTCTGTAGCAGCCAAACAGAGCCGCTTGACTCTTGAGGAAGGCTCGGGCAACACCATCTCCAGTTGTTGCTGAAACCTTCTTTAAACGACTTTTTAAAGAGGAAACCTGTTGTACATAAAGTAAAGGTCATTAAAATACGATTCTAACTGTGAATGTTTACATCCATGTTAAATAAGCGGACTGTTTTTCTAATTTAGAGTACAGAACAGTGCTTTCTCACCACATCATTGGGCAGGCTTTGGAGGTCATCATAGGGGGTTTCCAGAGTATTTGTGTCCACATTCAGGACCACCACATCGTCCAAAGCCAACCCTCGAACTTTCTACAAACAGCAAGCAGAGTCAAATTAAGACACAAAGCGTCTGTGCTAGTAAGTGGATACTCTACGATTTAAAAGCTGCCAGTGCCACATAGAGGAGGGGAAAAGGCTGATTCCAACTTCTTGTTTTAAATCTAGAATGATCTGTTTCCTGTTTGCCTGATATAAACACCTACCTCAGTCAGGCTGGAATGTACTCCGATGAGGTAGGGCATTGGGGCACTGAAAGAGACAGATAATAGCTGGGTTAAGGAACTTAAAGTCAAGTCAAGTCAATTTATTTGTGTAGTACATTTAAAATACAACACAGTGTTGTCAGAAGTGCTGAACAAAATATGGCAAAAACCAGGGGAACAAGATAGAACAAAAAGAACAAGATAGAAGAAATTAAAGCAAATAAAAACAGGTAAGGCATAAAAACAAATAATAGCCATAAGAACCAATAAAAACAGCAGAGTCAAAAAAGAGATTTAGACAAGATATGAGCAAAAAACATTGTTTCAAACAAGATAATCTACAAATAAATACTGTATAAAAAGGAGGGATAAGAATTGGGCCTAAAAAAGAAAAGCCAGTGAAAACAGATGTGTTTTTAATTGTGATTTGAACATTGGTGGAGACGTTAACGTTAACATAGGGGAGATCATTCTAAAGTTTTGGTACTGCCACAGAGAAAGCTCGGTCAGCCTAAGTGCTAGTCTTGATCTGGACACTAGGAGCTGCTGGTCCAATGACCTAAGCAGGCGCTGTGGAACGTGAGGATTCAGCAGGTCTGAGAGGTAAGCAATAAAATGTTGTAGTTAATCCTATACTTAACAGGTAGCCAATGTAAGGATTCAAGAATGGGCAGACATGCTCATGCACTACAGGGCAGTAAAGTCAATCTGTCACAGTGACATTCATTAAAATATTAGACTGTGCTTTTCTAGTCATTGGCAGCTGGAGCAACCCAAGAGGGTTCATTTAGACCATATAAGGACTCGAATCCCCAAATTACTTCTTGTGGCTATATTTCATGTTTTACTTAAAGCAATTAGTTACCTTGATAGGAAAAGTTGAGTAGAAAACATGCAGACAAAACATGAACTTAATCACTGACACACTTGGACATAAAATATAAAAACTGCTACTTGTGAAGGAACCGGTCTGCAAAGATATATAGATATTAGTGCAAATGGATTGCATTAACAGTCTATGTCATTGGTGCTCATGTAAGTTTATCTTTATTAAAAGGTTGTTTTTTTTCATTTGGAGTCAGGATGACCAGCAGGCATACTCACCAGCAGTAGTCTAATAGATGTGGAGGCAGGACAGGAATGTAAACATGTTGCCAGTGCATTGGATATAACATGGCTGCAGAACCATGGACACATGCTGTTAACTGTGGAAAGTAAGACAAACAACAAATAAAGGAGATTTGATGTCATTCTTAATTTAAAATAACATTCAGGAACAAACCCGTAAATACAATTCATAATATATACATGTTTTAAATTCGACTTAATTGCCCACTTATTTTAGTGTTTACCCACAACCTACTTTAATTTGTTCATCTTGCTTTTCTCTTCAGCTTCTCCCCTGACCCCCCAAAAAACACACCTACACCTTTGCACAAAGACCAGCTTCCTCCACCTCTTTGTTTCTCTCTCTCAATGCATCTGCTCTGCTGACATACTTTTTTTTAATGATTTTTTTTCTTTTTTATTGGTGAAAGCACAGGCTGAGTGAACAGTAGACAGTGGAGAGAAAACAACTGCCTTTAACAGGCAGAAACCTCGAGCAGATCCCAACTCTAGGTGGGCAGAAAGAAAGAGAGAGGGAGGTAGAAAAAGGGAGAGAGAGGGGGAGATAGATGGGTGAATAGATGGTGTAGAGAGGGAGTGAGGAACACAGACATGTACACAACAACAACAGCTCTAATAATCAAGTGGCTGTGTTTGGTATATTGGTAAATACAAACAGAAATGATACATGTTAAACAACGTGTCTGTAGGTTGTTTAACATGTATCATGAAATACTTACTGTATGTGTGTCATATCTCTACTGACAGTCTGCAGATAGAACTATACGGAGATGATGGCCAAACAGCCTGTTTGAAAAACCTTGGTGATACTATAGACTAGTCTAATGTCACAACAGGCCAGTTAAACAAACTACAGACTAGAATCATGTCTATTTCCTCCAGAATCCTGCCTCCCTTCGTAGTCTCTATATTGTCATATAGATCATTTCTGATAGGAGAAGCTTATGGATTAACAATGCAGTGTGCCTCTCTCTCCTTAAAAGTCAATCTATCAATTTAACATGGGGTTGCAGCAGTTACCAGTTTCACAGCATACCACTGTTTAAAGATGGTTATCATACAATGAACTTTTGCTTATTACTGGTTTTATTAAAACAAAAGGAGAACATGAACATCTCCATTACCCCTTGACTTCTTGTCAGACTCTGCAAACAGGCGCCACACAGCCGTGCAGAAAACAAAAGTAAAATCAGTAACGGACGACTTTGGATATCAGAAAAACCAACAAGGATTAGTCCTGGAGGACGGACACCCAGCTAAAGAAGGTTCTAGACTTTTGTCTCTCCCATTTATGTCGTTCAAAGGGAAGCACAGTTTGATTTATTTATCTCTAAAGACAGATGACGTTTTTTAAGGATCATATTGCTTTTTCCTCATTTCTTTTCAAACAGGAGATTACAGCTTTACAGCTTTTCTTATTTCATTTATTTACTAATGGAGACTTTTCACTTAAAAAATAGTTTCATGATTCCCCTATATTAAAGTGTTCAAACAAAAAAACACTTCTGTTTTCATTGTAAATAATATTATTAATAGTATTACTATTATTAGTAACACAGTCAAACTACTACTACTACTACTAATAAAAGTGAAATACTGTATACAGTGATGCCATGAAACCTTAATATCTTCTGAGACGGTTATACTGTGAAAATATCATACCACTGCAGCCCTATTTTAGAATATGATTTAAAAAGTGCTATAATCAACAGGGCATGTTTGTAGCCTATCACAAAATCATATCAGCCACTTCTGTTGAAGTGAGACTAGTTAGAAACTGTCAAAAGAAGACACACAGAATTAACTACCGCGATTAAAAGACCCAGCAAAAATGACTTTGGCCCATGCAAAACTGAGGTCCTTGTTTTGCCCCTCCTATACATTCATGACAGCACACTGATGGTTATGTAGATTAGCATCTGCTACTTGTGATCACCTAGCACCTGCAAGTTAGCAAACATTTGACCAGTTTTACAAAAAGACAGATAGAGCTGGAGGACATTACATGTGCTGGTATTTTATTATGTGTCTGTGCAATAACATACAATAACAGAATTAGTTTGATTGTTGCTGTTCGAATGTGATTTAATACAATATTTCTTATTCCAAAGCACAAAGTCACAGAATTTGGTACTAGGCATCAGGCTGTGAGACTTGATGACGACTGACATACTGACTACATACACAATGACTAACTTGTATTTACTATGGCCAGCAATGGTAACAGAAGTTGAGAGGAACTGTAACAAGAAAAAAGTGGCTGACCACATAAAGTCAAAACCACTGTGTAGCCAAACATTTGTCTTGTCTTGATAAGCTGCTTCTATTTAAAGCTGTTTTGATTTTGTACATAGATCTTTGGATGTACTTATCAGGGTACTTAACATGTTTTAAAATGTCAACAGTACATTTAATGCTATGATCTATACACAAAATCATTTGTTTCTTCTTGGCTCCTTCAGCATTGTTGACAAAAAGTCCATTTATCAAGTAACAAATGGGGGTGGTTATAATGACCTAATGAGCAGGATAAATCCATTTAATGAGGAAACCTTCAACCACCTTGAGATCTTTCTTGCATACTACATACTACTTCACCAAAATGATAGATACATAGATGTACTGTCTGGAGACTATTTATTGATATCTTGATTGATTGATGTAAACTTAATTTGTTTTGCATTATTACAATTTCCAACTTATGGTTTTATTTACAGCAATTTAGTACATTTAAGATCAGGGAATACAACTATAACGCCCATATAACCCAAAATCACAATATTTAATTCTAAAATCTCAAAATGATGCAGAAAATATCTTCTAAACTAAAGATTCTGAGATACCTAATCATTACTGAAAGACAGAGACAAAAGTGGGCAGAGATGTAGAAGAGACAAGAAAAGAGTGGACTCTACTTACAGTGCTTAGTTTGCTACAGCAGATGAGGATTCGACGTTCATAAAGCATACTAGCATACAGATGAAGCATGTTATTGACGTCTACTGCTACAAAGTACTCTGTTAGGTTTCTCTGCAAGGGTCAAACACAATAAGAGAAAAAAGAGTTATTTGTGAAGGCATAGGATTCAGTTTAAATTATATAAACTCAATATTGCACATAAGTAGCTCTTAATAACAGCATAGTAGGTAAAACATGATTTATTATGTAATAATTACCATTCTTTATGCAGTAAACTCATGGCTTAGAATGTCAATGTAATCACAAAGTCATATTTAATCTAATCTATGTATGTATGTATGTAATCCATGTACGGTAGTCAAGAGACCTCAAGACACTGTAACTTAAAACACATGCAAATAGGCAAATAGGCAGTGTTTTGCAAATGACATTTTTATATTGATGCTCAATGGAAAAAATGCATTTTAGGCTGCAGGTGAAAACTTCCTTGCAATACTAGTGGCCATTGGATAAAATTGGAAGCAAGGCTGAGAGGTGCCATTGTATCAGTTCTCACTTATACATTCCTGGTAAATGCAAGTGGCAAAGTCTGGGGCTGAGTGCCAAAAACTGCAGTTCCTTCAGTGGCCACATGAGGCAGTCAATCCCCATAGACCCTCATATTAATTTGAACTCATCAACAGATATCAACATGTTTACATCCTGGCACAAAAAAAGATTTGGTCTTTACAGCTTATTTCCCATGTAAGGAATCAGGTTAGCACCAATAGAATCAAACACAAAAGCAAAGGAAAAAAAAAAGCCAACGCAAAAATGAAGCTTGCCCTAACTTGCAAAAAAAACTCTTGGTCTTTCTTTTTTGATAATATATCTTTTTCTTGCAGTCCTCTCAGCTTCTTTGCCATTCATCAGACTTTTGCTCTCACTGTAAGGTTTGTGGTTATGCTGTCTGCTCTCTCGGTTCACTGTCTGACTCTTGGTTTGTAGTTCTGACACTTGCGTGGGCAGGTTCTTGTCAGAACTGCTCCACCACTGGCTAATGAGCTTTTAAGTAACAGCCCAGGGCTAACTTTACTGTACTCATACAAGAATAGTAAAGTGTAGGTATTGATGTGGTTCACTTTTGCCTAATTAGTGTTAGTTTAGCTGGCAATCATTATAAAAAGCAAGTTAGCGGACTGTTAGTGTACAGTGTGTGTGTGTTGGATTTAGAGGAGGGATCATTTGTGAGATATGTGGAAAACTATTGGAAAATGAAAACTTTGGGAGCATTTTCTTCAGTGTGAAAGCCACTGATAACATTACTATCTCTGTATAACAGGGGAGTACACACCAGGGTTATCTTTTAAAAACAACACCTTGTCCATGTTCAGACATCTACGTCTCAGGCATGATGATAATCATGCACAAGCCAACAGCTATGAGCCTGTCAATGCTGGACAAACTGATAGTCATGATTATAGTTTATTATCTAAACGTGTGTATGAAGAGCAGGGGAAATCGAGAGACAGGAAGAGGCACCAGAAGCCCTGCAGCCCTGCAGTGCCCCCCCCCCCGCTGCACACATGACAAGTGTGTCTGAAAAAACTACAAATGACACTCACAAATGATGTCCCCTTATCTAAACCCAACACACACAGTACACTGTTAGACTACTTAGCAATTCTCACTACAATGTGAGGAATCTCTGTCTGTCTGTAGGTAATCCTCCAACCTCAAGAACCGTTCATCTGATCTACTTCAAACTTAGCATGTGAGTTGTTGGGGGTCCAAGGAAGTGCCGTGTCGACTTTGGTGTAATTTGGATATGCGACAAGCTCTATATTAATAAATTCAGAAGCTGCCACTATATAAGCCAAATATCTCACTCTCCAAACCAACCACACAGTCAAAAGTCGACAGCAGTGTGCATGAACGCAGAGATTAAGCACTTACTGTGCATAATCTTTGTTGCAGATCGCCTTTGCTGTTGCTAAGATGCCTAAATGTATCCGTGCAAAGCAGGAGCGGATGCGGGAGGCACAGCGCCGTGCAGGGGCAGTTAGGTCAAACAAAGCATGAGATGCACGCCTGCTGCACGCAGTGCTAACATGAGGGCAGTGGAAACACCACAGATGCAAGCAGAGCGCTGCAGCTCATTGACTGTAGGTCACTTTTGCTGCTGGATGCTGGATATAATGTTACTGTTGTTTGTTGAGGCTTGTTTAGAACAGGCACTGAACTAGTACAACTGATTCATATCTGTGTGCAGTTCAAGTCAATCAGAAATGAGATGTGGGCACAGGATAGAAAACAAATCAGGGTGACTGACAACTTATGGGTTGTTTTTATTTAAATTAATTAACTAATTTATTAATGTTGAGCGTGTCACATATCCAAATTACACCAAAGTTGACACTGCACTTCCTTGGGCCCCCAGCAATTCACATGACAAGTCTGAAGTAGATCAGATGAAAAGTTCTCAAGGTAGGCAAATTAAAAATAGACAGACAGAGATTCCTCACATTATAGTAAGATAAACACTGACTTCTCCTTCTAAAATGTAAAAGATTTGACTGGAGGAGGGAAGTGACAACACTCACATTCTCAGGAATGCTGGGGAGTTCCCCTGTGTCAGGCACAGTGAAAAAGGAGTGCTAGAGAAAACAGAAAACAAGACCATGGTTGATAGTTTGAAACCATCAGTGTAGTAGAGAGAAATGAAAAGCCATGCAGAGTTTTCACTCTACTCCTAAGGAATAAATGTAATGTATACAGTGTAGTAACCCTTAAGTGGTAGTAGTAAATACTTAAAGCACAAAATATCAACCAGGGTGATTTAACCATCAGTGTGTATTCATCAGATTCATCAGATTATTTTCCTTTAAACAGTGTTTCCTGTTTAAACTGGGCTCAGTCAGACTCACCATGCCGAGATGAACAGGGACTCCGGGCTCAGGTATAGGAAGTGTATGTAGTGACACCAGGAGCTCTTGCCACTGGCTTTCCTGAAACATTCATAAGATCAAGAATCCATGCAAATGTCACAACAAAATACATGAACTCATGTAAAAAAAACAGATCAAATAGATCATCTGGAAGACAAGCTGCACTGTCAGCACAGTAGAATTACTGAGAGGAGAAGTTATCGATCATATTATTCATGTTTCATATTTCTACTGATAGTCTGTCATCTTGTCATCAGACAGTTTGAATGATTATACCATTTTAAAGGTTTATTGTCTCTCACATATACAGCTTACTACAAAGAAGAGACATGCATTGCAACAGTCAAGGGTGCCAGTATGGTGCCATTACCCCCGTCAAAACACACACACACACACAAACGCTCTATCTGCCCCTGTCCCACTTAAGTAGCAAGATCACTTACTGTATCCCTATTAAATCATTTGGGGTCTGGACAGACTAACGTCCAGTTTAAGGACAAGTCAGAAACATGTGCAGTGGTTGTTTACCTGGCTCCATCTCCTCTGTCTAAATGTGTCTGTGCAGATGGGTGTTCCTGACAACATGAACAAGATGAAATCATATAAATTGTATTATTGAAACTCAGCGACTCTAAAAGGAGTCAGTGCAGTCAACTAACCTTATAGTAGCCTAATGCCTAGTGTTTCTAAAAACACACACACACAAACACACACCCTTTATGGCTTCTCCACTTTTAAAATGAGCACCTTTGGCTACAGTCTAGTATAAAAGCATTTGAAAACTGTTCAAATGTTAACCTATTTTGTATTAGTATTTCAGATCAGGGGTCATAAATGAGCAGACAGCAGGCAAAATTTGTACCATGAGAGGCTTCTATCCAGACAGTAAAGTGTTTTGACATGATGGGAAAAAATATAGATAGCCTATTTTGTCATCAAAGGGATTTTAGCAGGCACTACGCAGCCAGCTCAGTAGAGCCACCTGTCTACTGCTGCCTGGCTGCTAAATACGTCCTACACTATGTTCAGTACAGAGGCCATAACATGCATGAAAGACGGCATTATCAAACATTAGAAAAGTAGACGGTGAAAACAGAATCTTCTGAGATGACTGGAGAGAAAAGTATGCATTTATTCTCCCTGCAACAAGCTCTGCAAGACTGGTGTGATTAATTTGGATGGAGTCTGTTGAAGTGGTCAAAAGTGGAATAACGTGTTAAATGCCACTATGAAGCTAGACACAGACACACACAAAGTTACACAAAGAAGTCCGCTGTAAGGACATGGAAAATAAATGAGCTCACAGCCCAGTATGTTGACTCTCATTCCCTCACAGCACAACAACGAGCATTTGAGTGCTGACTGAGATTACAGTGGATTTTAGGAAAACAAAAAGTCCTTTACAGATGGGGAAATAGTAACAGAGTGTATGGAGAGAAAAAACGAGACAAATCCCTCTAAAGCTAAAGCCACAAGAAGAGCTTAAGTATTAGCACAGGATGCACAGTCACGATGCTGATATTCAGAGTCACCTTGAACAACTTTAGGCAATGAACATTACAGACAATGCTCAGCTTTTGGTGTTCGTCAGATTTTACCATACAGAGAAGAGAGATTTGTGTGAGGACATCTCTGGTGACACAGCACACAAACACATACCAGAAGGGGAGACAATTACCTGGCCATAAAAGAAATGCACAAATGTTGTGTCAATCACCACTAATGATGCTCCCTCCATAGGAAAAGAAAAAGGAGCAGTGACTTGAATGAAAGAAGACAACCCGGACCTCTCCTCATACCACTGGGGTATCCATCGGACTGTTCTGTGTTCCACTCTTGCAGAGGAGTTTGGAGAGTTTATGAATGCAATCATGAAATGTATCAACTTTCTCGGGGCATCCTCATCTCACCAACAGTGTTTTTAAGATAAGAAGTTTGTGCTTCCATCTTAAATTGATTGTTAAGCTCAGATCAGCCAAAGAGAACACTTAATTTAGTTATCCTTTGAGGAAGTTATGTTTTTATGGACTGCAAATGATCCATTTACATGACCACTACCTCTCCAGAGCACATTACATTACAAAAGACTGTTCTCACCCCGGTCACTTCCTGTTTGAACCTCTGCCCTCAGGGAGGCGCTACAGGTCATTAAAACTTGGACCACCAGACTAATGAACAGTTTCTTCCCCAGAGTCAGTCAGACTCTCAATCAACACACAAAATTAATTAATTTATTAATTTTAAAAAGCAAAAAAAAACTTGTGTAACCTTCTTTTCAGACTGTAATAACTACTGGGAACTGTGCAATCAATACAGGGAATGTGCAATATGGTGACATGACATTGCCTATATTTTCAAATACAATACAATACTGTGTTTTTTACATAGTGTGCACGTTTACATTGTGTTGAGCGTGTGCGTTTCTATTTTATCTTTTATTCTTATGCACCAACAGGAGCGGCACTCTTGATTTCATTGTATTTTGGATATACAATGAAAAAAAGGCTTTGTATTCTATTCTACTATATAAATTTACAAATGAATAGTTCAATAGTTAATTGTATTGTTAAGTGTTTTTGTTTGATAAAAATGTAAAGCACAAGCCCCTATTTGTAGGTACCTGCTCAGACCTCAGGAGGAAGGAGGGTTGACTTACTGGACATCTTGCAATTTTAATTGATGACCCCTGTTACAAATTATTATTAGCAATTTAAACACAAACGCTAGCAGTCTGTTCCTGTAACTGTTTTTCTAGTTCTCCTATTTCTGAACACAAAAAGACAAACATGGCAAAACATGGAGCTGAAATCAGCATTTTTCTTTTATTTAGTTGAAAAGCACTTATGAGAGCTGACATACAGAAAAAATGTGAAAAAAAATTGGCCCTGAAATTCCTGACTAAAATTAAGAAACCTGGGCGGCTGTGGCTCAGTGGTAGAGCAATCTTCCACTTATCAGAAGGTCGGTGGTTCGATCCCCAGTCCCTGCAGTCTAAATGTTGAAGTGTCCTTGAGCAACGACACTGAACCCCAGTTTGCTCCCAGTATCTGTTCCACTGGTGTATGAATGTTGGTGTGAATGGGTGAGTGCTGACTTGTGTTGTAAAGCTTTGATTGGTCAGTCAGACTAGAAAGGTTCTATATAAGTACAGTCCATTTACCATGATAGAACTGATATAGTGTAGCGTAAATATACTGAGCAACAGTAAAAACACATCATTTTGTAGGCTTTCATGCCATCCTGTTCATATTAAACATCAAAGGTAAATTATGGTTCACATCTTTATTCACCCATACAGAAAAATCTTTTTTGTGCAGATTAGTGGTTTTTGTCTTAGTATTTACAAGTCAGAAAGTATGGATGGTGAGACAGAGAACAACAATAGTCACTACTGTGCGTGTCTACCTCCAGCATTTATCACTACTTTACACCTCCTGAATGGATAAGATGTTAATCTGGACTTGTAGGATGACATGCCATTCTTCCTGCAGAGCTGTGACTAGTTGTTCATGTGTTGCTGGAGCAGGATCTCTCTCTCTCACCTGAACATCCCACAGATGCTCTGTTGGGTTGAGATCTGGTGAATATGCTGGTCAAGTAAGGACAGCAACATTGTTCTGGTCCAGGTAGGCTACTCCTGACAGACATGAGCCACATGTGGTCTGGCATTGTCCTGCATGAAGGTGATGCCTGATTGTTGTATCCTGGGAATGACGTGTGGACCTAGGACTGTATCTCAGTAACAGATAGCTGTCGGTGTACCGTGGATGTGGACATGTTCTGACCATCATCCATTAGCAGTGGCTCCTCACATCATGATATCACCACCAAAACGGTCCACTTCCTGGATGTATGCTGCAGGATAGCGTTCCCCACGGCAACGATAGACACGCCTACAACCATCATCTCTGTGCAAATTAAATCTGGACTTGTCACTAAATGTGATCTGCCTCCACTGTGCAATGAGCCATAACATCTGTAACATCTGTAACATCTGTGCTAGATGTGTCTGCAGAGTTCAGATCATCATCATCCCAACTGCCTGGTCATGTAAGTTTTGTGGAAGCCGTGACATCATCAGTTGTTTCAATAGGACATTAATTAGACCCGGTAAATTATCACCTTGACCAGGTCTTTTCAATCATGCAGAGAAAAAATCTCACTAACATCATGGTTTACTCTGAAATGCATCAATGACTGTTATTTCTATGTTATGACTAAATGATGGTTATTCATGATTTAACATGTTTTGGTTGTGGGTACTTAAAAAAAGTCATGTCTATGTATTACATGACTGTTTGTTTCAATAGATTAGGACTAGTGAAAGGAAAATATTGGTTCTTTAAAAATATGCATTTTTAAAGTTGCTCAGTATATAAAGTGTCTTCAGAAGAAGATAAGTTAGGTATCCATGACTTACCTGGCCTTTAATGGTGTAATCTGCAAGGATATTAAGCAGCTTGTAGAAAACTTCAAACCAGGGCAGGTAGCTGAGACAAGAGAAAAAGGTCTAATGTTACAAACTTGAGCTTTAGACAGTGAGTTACAGAGTTGGGGCTAACAGCGCATTTTAAAAATGGACAGTTTACCCCAAAATTCAAAACACATATTTTTCCTCCAAATCATGGTACAATTTGTCCATCTAGATTGTTTTGGTACAAGTTGCAGAGTTTTTAATATATCAGCTGTCCGCCTTCTCTTGAATATAATGGAACTAGATGGCACTTTGCTTGTGGTGTTCAAAGCACCAAAGAATACACTGAAAAACTCAGGAGCCATGTCTTGTTGAATGAATTATGGCCCAATTACTGGAGATAATCTATGAACCTTGTTGTGAGCAGTTTCTTGCAGAAACAGCATGAAAGGAAACATGCATCTACTCAGGGATGAGAGGCTAGCTGATTATTGATTACGTCTCTCTGTCATGAGAGTTTTGAGTGTTTCATAACTATTTTTTGGCATTTGATCATCACAAGCAGCTAGGGCCAAAAACTGACTGCACACAGACGAAGACACATAGAGACTCACCTGAGAATGCAGTAGCAGGTGTGAGCACCCGAGGAGAGGCGACAAAAGCCAAATCTCTGTTTGCTCTCAATGTCGGTCAACACAAATGTGAAGTTCTGGCCAACCTGGTTGACTGAAAGGCTGCAGGGTGAGAGAGGTTCAGAGGGCAGTCAGTGAGAGAGGGGAGGGGATGAAGGGATGCAGAGTGCATCACAGCCCTGCAGGCTGCCATACCCTGTTCTCTTTTCTAGTTTTACTGCAATCTATAATAATTTCATCAATACACAGCATAATGTATGAAGTGTGATTAAAAACATGAAGTGAACTGAACCACAGAGAGGTTGATGCACTGAGGATCTGTAGCTTGATAATGTGAGTCCATATATCTATATTGTATTGCTGTTTCTAATCATTAACATAATGTATTAAGCAATTACCAATGTAACTGTAAACACTGCAAAAGGAACACATATTGGGTAGACCTAAATGAAAAAGGAGCATCTGTGCCACCACTGTGAAAACCTAGTCTGGAGCCTTGTTCACTGTCGTGTATTTAATGATGTTCCTTTGTAGGACTGCAAAAATATGAGCAGAGCAAAAGACCATTTTATACATTATTCACTGATGAATCATGATTCTCACGGTCAGCTTCCTAGCCTGTAGCACGTGTGTGTACCACAGCGAGGGTGTGTGTGTGTGTGTGTGTGTATACCTGTCCATGCTGAAAGGGAAGCAGAACTTGGGCACAGTCTGAAGAGTTTCCTGTGGGACACAGGCAAAAAAACAATCAAATGGAGAGGTAGGTAGTTACATGTGTTATCATCAGGATGTAAGTACAGTATAAATAATGTTGCATAGGATTAAAATGAAAAATAAAAAGGGGCTAAAGGGAAAAATGCAACATGAAGAAATAGATTTATGAAAGTTGCAAAGCAGATATGGACAAAATGAGAAAAATGGTATAACCTGTGTTTCCAGGCTACCCAGGCTTTCATCTCTGCTTCGAAGTGTAAGAAAATACTGATAAACCTCAGTACCAAAACATTATGTTTTATGATACTGCATCAATTCTGAAAAACACTGCATTCATTTTTTTTAAACAGTTTAAATACAGACATGTGGTATTTACTGCTTTCTATCTGTTTACCTAAAGAATGCTGCTAGTGCCTTGATTTATTTTATTATTTTACTGATATAGGCAATTGTTAATTTCTTTGCTCAGACTGCACCAAGAAGTAATGCTATGATGTTGAATGTTGTCGGGACTGTAAATACAAAAGCAGATCTCAGTGTTGTGATTGAATAAATGTATTTACACAGATTGTATGCATATGGTAGTGTGTCCTTTAAACTAAGACAGTGTTTGTAAAATTAGTTTGGGGGTAAAAACAATATTGCAACATAACCCCTGTATCATGAAGTTTATTGTATTGGCATCCATCTGATATCAGACTAAACTTAAACAAAAGTTTAAATACTTTCTTTAATTCAGTTTGTGTGAAGGGTTTAAATGCATGTTAAAATGAGGAACCCTATTTATTTTTATTTTCATTGTAGGACTAACAGAGGAGGAGCTAACATTTACATATAAATATCAGCTGACCCTGTGTTTACTGCACTGATACAGACTAACATGAAAAGACTGCAGCAGTCAGAGCTCAGGTTTGATAAAAGAAGTGAAATAGAACATGGAGACAGAGAGAAAGAGAGAAGGTGATGAAGATGATGAGAGAGGAAGAGCAGGTACTGCCCACTGTAACCAGGATAGAATCAGCATCATGTTCCTGTGATGTTCAACACAAACTGACCTGATCACATTAAACAATGGAGAGATGTATGTTCTTTAGTCATTGCAATATAACAACACAAACCTATAGACTCAATATAACAACAACACAAACCTATAGACTCAATATAACAACAACACAAACCTATAGGCTCAATATAACAACAACACAAACCTATAGGCTCAATATAACAACAACAACACAAACCTATAGACTCAATATAACAACAACACAAACCTATAGGCTCAATATAACAACAACACAAACCTATAGACTCAATATAACAACAACAACACAAACCTATAGACTCAATATAACAACAACACAAACCTATAGGCTCAATATAACAACAACACAAACCTATAGGCTCAATATAACAACAACAACACAAACCTATAGACTCAATATAACAACAACACAAACCTATGGGCTCAATATAACAAAAACACAAACCTATAGACTCAATATAACAAAAACACAAACCTATAGGCTCAATATAACAACAACACAAACCTATAGGCTCAATATAACAACAACACAAACCTATAGGCTCAATATAACAACAACACAAACTATAGGCTCAATATAACAACAACACAAACCTATAGGCTCAATATAACAACAACACAAACCTTTAGACTCAATATAACAACAACAACACAAACCTATAGACTCAATATAACAACAACACAAACCTATGGGCTCAATATAACAACACAAACCTATAGACTCAATATAACAACAACACAAACCTATAGGCTCA
Source organism: Chaunax sp. Z400 (assembly GCA_037577475.1). NCBI lineage: Eukaryota > Metazoa > Chordata > Actinopteri > Lophiiformes > Chaunacidae > Chaunax > Chaunax sp. Z400. The sequence continues at coordinate 1,587,202 of CM075199.1, forward strand.
ATATAACAACAACACAAACCTATAGGCTCAATATAACAACAACACAAACCTATAGGCTCAATATAACAACAACACAAACCTATAGGCTCAATATAACAACAACACAAACCTATAGGCTCAATATAACAACAACACAGACCTATAGACTCAATATAACAACAACACAAACCTATAGGCTCAATATAACAACAACACAGACCTATAGACTCAATATAACAACAACACAGACCTATAGACTCAATATAACAACAACACAAACCTATAGGCTCAATATAACAACACAAACCTATAGACTCAATATAACAACAACACAAACCTATAGGCTCAATATAACAACAACACAGACCTATAGACTCAATATAACAACACAAACCTATAGGCTCAATATAACAACACAAACCTATAGACTCAATATAACAACAACACAAACCTATAGGCTCAATATAACAACAACACAAACCTATAGGCTCAATATAACAACAACACAAACTATAGACTCAATATAACAACAACACAAACCTTTAGGCTCATTATAACAACACAAACCTATAGGCTCAATATAACAACACAAACCTATAGGCTCAATATAACAACAACACAAACCTATAGGCTCAATATAACAACAACACAAACCTATAGGCTCAATATAACAACAACACAAACCTAGGGTCCATATAACAACAACACAAACCTTTAGGCTCATTATAACAACACAAACCTATAGGCTCAATATAACAACAACACAAACCTATAGGCTCAATATAACAACACAAACCTATAGGCTCAATATAACACACAAACCTATAGGCTCAATATAACAACGACACAAACCTACAGGCTCAATATAACAACACAAACCTACAGGCTCAATATAACACACAAACCTATAGGCTCAATATAACAACAACACAAACCTATAGGCTAAATATAACAACACAAACCTATAGACTCAATATAACAACAACACAAACCTATAGGCTCAATATAACAACAACACAAACCTATAGGCTCAATATAACAACAACACAAACCTAGGGTCCATATAACAACACAAACCTATAGGCTCATTATAACAACACAAACCTATAGGCTCAATATAACAACAACACAAACCTATAGGCTCAATATAACAACACAAACCTATAGGCTCAATATAACAACACAAACCTATAGACTCAATATAACAACAATACAAACCTATAGACTCAATATAACAACAATACAAACCTATAGACTCAATATAACAACAACACAAACCTATAGACTCAATATAACAACAACACAAACCTATAGGCTCAATATAACAACAACACAAACCTATAGGCTCAATATAACAACAACACAAACCTATAGGTTCAATATAACAACAACACAAACCTATAGTTCAATATAACAACAACACAAACCTATGGGCTCAATATAACAACAACACAAACCTATAGACTCAATATAACAACACAAACCTATAGACTCAATATAACAACACAAACCTATAGGCTCAATATAACAACGACACAAACCTATAGGCTCAATATAACAACGACACAAACCTATAGGCTCAATATAACAACGACACAAACCTACAGGCTCAATATAACAACACAAACCTACAGGCTCAATATAACAACAACACAAACCTATAGGCTCAATATAACAACAACAGAAACCTATAGGCTCAATATAACAACAACACAAACCTATAGGCTCAATATAACAACAACAAAAACCTATAGGCTCAATATAACAACACAAACCTATAGACTCAATATAACAACAACACAAACCTATAGGCTCAATATAACAACAACACAAACCTATAGGCTCAATATAACAACAACACAAACCTAGGGTCCATATAACAACACAAACCTATAGGCTCATTATAACAACAACACAAATCTATAGGCTCAATATAACAACAACACAAACCTAGGGTCCATATAACAACACAAACCTATAGACTCATTATAACAATAACACAAACCTATAGGCTCATTATAACAACAACACAAATCTATAGGCTCAATATAACAACAACACAAACCTATAGGCTCAATATAACAACACAAACCTATAGGCTCAATGTAACAACACTTTCACTTAATTATTCGGGGCATGGACCCTAACCCCACTAGCAAGCTTTTTTCACCACAGTATGGTTACCATGTGTTTCTTTTATTTGCTGTAACTTGTTGCAGTGAAGTAAAGTGTGGTAGTGTGTAATAAATGCAGTTTATTGAGTCATCCTCTCCTTGTGATCACTTTGTTTTTAGTGTTTTGTATGGAAATAAATAACAAAAAATTTGTTGTGCGAACATTGTCTGTCAGCTCTGTCCACCAGGCCTAAAACATGTCTAGGGGTAACACTGTATGGACAAGATAACAATCTAGAAATGTGAAAGTACAGTACATTATGTGGGTCAAACCTGGTCTGTGTAGTCTTCAGGGAACTGCCTTCGCACCTCTGGCCCTGTTAAATATGGACAGACATGAAATGACAAAGGAGAAGTCATTTTAACTTCAAATGAGTCAACATGCATAGCTATGCAGGCAGGTTTAAGACTAATTCTACACTGCTAAGTGAATTCAGTAAATCAGTCTGTGATGTTCACTGAATTCCAGGAGCTGATTTGTTGGTTTTAAAAAGATCTGGGTCTGTTTCTCCTGGTTTGGGCCCTTTCAAATTAAGGAAATACCATGGGACTTTTCCACTGGCACTTTTGGCACGCGGACCTGCGTTTCTATTACCAGTGTTAAAGCGCCAAGATGCCAGACCATACCCTGCTCATGCTGAGTGGGGCCAGAGCACGTAACACCACCCTCCATGCAGATTGAGATGATCTTATGGGTAACAGCAAAACCATGATGACACCCCTTCTCCACCTTAAACAAGGGAGAATTGCAAGACTCAACTCCTGTCTGTTCAGGATATGTTTTAAAAACCTGTGTTCAGCTCTCAGTGCTTTTGTAGCTTCTGACTTAATCTCTGCACTTTGGAGTTTAAGTTCAATTAGGAAACGGTGGGAGGCATAAGACCCCAACAGGAAAAAATTCTTAGATTAGAACTGACAACCTCTCCTCTGTACCCAGGAAAGTTGCCCAGAATTGAATCTAATATTGTTTTTTATCTACTTGGCCTGAACACATATCAAACAGCCTCTCTTAGAAATTCAACCATTGATGATGATGATGATGATGCTACTACATAAATAAAAGATGTCTGTCAGTGACAAGTGGCATTTCAGGATAAAAAACATTTAATGTTTAAATCCATTCAAATGCCGAATTGATTGCTTGGCCCAGAGAGGTCATTAGGAGGAAAAAACCTTGACCGAGTGTTTCAACCTTAAACCTTGACACTCTATACTACTAACAAAAACAAACTGTAGAAGTATTATCAGGGAAACTGATTGTTGAACTGTGGATGGACCTTCTTCTGCTGGTGCTTTGCTCTCAAATGATTGTACATAGTTGTGTTAGACTTGTGATCAGGTAGTTTTACCTGGCAGAGTTGTTGCTGCACTTCATTTTTCCTTTACTTATTTAAAGAAGTTCAAAACCAGACTTTTTAACAGCTAGCATGCTTCTGCTGTCTGCCTTGTTGTCATAGGTTCTTCGTCTTTTGTTTATTGTGGTTGCAAACAGCCTGTAAGTGTATTACTGCCACCTTCTGGTGGTAATACTGCATTATTACCAGGCGCAGGTAACAGGAAGGGAAAAACATTTTTTTATGAAAAATTATAGTTGTGTATAAGATACTGTACTATATTGTATAGATTTTTTAACTAAATAATGACTATCTAAATATTCGAAAAATCAATGCCCATCCCTTGTGGACTGCAGAATTTAACAATTTAAACAAATCACCTCCATGGTAAAGAAAATAACTCAGGCCCCGTTTACACAGTAACGTTTTAGCTGAAAACGGAGAAGTTTTTTAAACGCATTTTTCAAACCTTCTGCGTTCACACGGCATGGTTTCTGAAACAATCCCCGTACACACAGATCCACAAACACAATTACAAACGCTGTAATCTGTATGCCAAGGCAGGTTGGTGGTGTAACTTTTTAAAATAAACACCACAGAATAAGATCACAGTGGTGGTTCAGCAGATCTACATTGGAGGAGCGTTAATAAATTCAACAGTCTGCTGCACAAACTAAACCGGACAGTCCAACGTTGTTCTGGCCATAGTAGGCTGTTTGCTGTCTGTGTACGTGACAAAGGCTGGCAGGAACTGCAATAGGCATTTTATTTTATTTATTTAACCTTTTTTAACCAGGAAAAAAATAATCCGTTGAGATCAAGGATCTCTTTCACAAGTGTGCCCTGGCCAAGAAGGCAGCAGCAAGAAGCAGGGCTGTGTCATCATCGTTTTTAACGAAGTTGCGTTTTGCCCCTTTACATGATAACGGTACAGCGACGTTTTGAAGTCTCCCCTCTGGAGCCCGTTTTTTTATAAGTCTGCATTTTCTGTCCCCAAAAACGCCGTTATCATGTAAACAGACGGCCAAAACGCATAAAAAAGTCTCGGTTTTTGGGTGAAACGGTCGTCGTGTAAATGGGCCCTCAGTCTGTTTCTGCTCACGTTCTTCATCTTTGACAGTGATGTCTTTCCCCTGAGCCATTAGTACAGCAGAGAGGCTACTCTCCACTGCTGCAGATAACATGTAAAACACTGCACACAGAGCACTCCACCTCCCCCTCATCTGTTATCCTCAAACAGACAGGAAAATGTTGCATTCTCTTTTAAAACTTATTTAAGTAGGCAGTAGAGAGCACAAACCACCGCCAAGGCAGCTCAGTTCTCTCATTATGTCATTGCACCTAAAAGAAATAGTCTCATGATTGTCTGACCTTCAACATATTTTTATTTTTTTTTACCATGAAAACATATCCCTAGAATTTGGAATCACATTGGTATCAGTATTAGTTTGATAATCATTCAAGAAAAAATACATTTCATTAATGGTGTTTTTTGTTATCTCAAAATAGCAAATGTTCCATGAGCCCTATAAACATAATGGATCACCAGATCTGGAATACTACTTGAATCCATCCATTGGTGTGTGTAGATCTTATGGAGATGTCATAGAGTAATTTTTGCCCAAGCATTGAAAGCCATGGAGTTTGGAGCAAACATTTTGTAACTGCCCCTACTCCACAATTCTTTAAAAAAAAATTCTGGATCCAGATGACCTCTCACTTGCAGACACTTACCAGAGCTGTGTGAGCCTGGATGGGCTACCTCCAGATACACCTCAAAGGTGGACTCAGGGTTCTCCCTAGAACAAAGGACAAAAACTTATTATTTCTTTGGATATTATGGACAAAATTCAGGCAAAGTACGGATATTGATGTAAAGAAATACATAATTCTCAACATTATGATCACCTGTAACAATTTTGTAAGACCAGGCTGTATGTTCCTTATAGCTGAACACTGCTGAGCACTTTTATCTGATGCCACCGTATTTTTTTCCACTGATTACAATGAAGCACCACATATTTAACACACAGTTGGCAGCAAATTATTCAACCCCCTTTATGTATTAGGATTACTGGCAATGTATACTATTTATAAGCAGTTTGCAATATCTCAATGAAACTGATTTTAGGTTGGGTTTTTTCCACATATTCAAGACAGAATGCTACTTTCAATGACTACTGCAGTTTCAAAATTATTCAACTGAAATATAATGAAAAGAACACCCTACAATGAAACATGGCGGTGGCTCGGTGATGCTCTGGGGCTGCTTTGCTTCCTGGACCACTGGAAACCTGCAGCGTGTAGAGGATCAGATGGATTCCATCAAGGATCAGGAAATCCTAGAAGAAAACGTCTCCATCTGTGAGGAAGATGAAGCTTGGCCTTCAGTGGACGTTCCAAAAGGACAATGATCCCAAGCAGACCTCAGAGTCCACCAAGGCCTGGTTTCAGAAGAAGTCCTGAATCATTCTAGAGGCCGTCACAGTCGCCTGACTTAAAGAATGCGGTTGCAGAAGGTAAACCCAGGAATATTCCAGAACAGGAGGCCTTTTTCCATGAGGAATGAGCTAAGATTCTTCAGGAACGCTGCCAGAAGCTGGTGCATCAGTGACTATTATTCTAGATTTATATCTGCAGTACATCTTTCAGCCACATGAGGAAGCTGTTTCTAGCTCCTCCACACATGGAGTTCTGACAATCATAGCGGGACATTGGAGCCAGGCAGGCAGTGGCTGTTTGGGTTTGCACCCAGGTGTCCACCATAGTTTCCAAAGTAATGAACAGATTTTGCAGGTGGTCACAAACATGGATGCCTGGCTAACAAAAAATAAAGGCATAGCCAGAGACCAGGGACAAGACCCAGCTAAGGACCAGACTGCTGCAGCTAATGTTAGCTTAGCCACCGCCCAGAGACTAAAAGCTACACCTGATATGCGTGTTGCTCTCCTCTTGTACACCCGACTGGAACAAAGAACAAACAATATTCTGTTTGATTTAATGATGAGAGGGAAATATGAGTCTGTTAATTACAACAAAATGCACTTAATTTGTCTCATTTTAAGTAGTTCAAATGTGTTGACCCATATAACAGAACAGTGACTGAATGCTCACATTCCTATGGACGCACAAGACGCAGTAACCTGGCAAACATCCAAACATGATGCAAATGTCCAGCAACATTCAACAATGAGGAATATCCAGAAGTCCAGAAGCTGCAGAGATGAATGATGCGCTCTTCTCCCTCGGCTCTGACTGAAGACTCGTGCCGTTTAATTGATGGGCAAGTGAACAGAGAGTTATGATTGGTGCAGAGCAGATACAATGAATGCATGACACAAAGTATCTCTTCACGTCAATGTTATGGTTTAAGTTTTTAACCGACTGGACCCGAAAGCAAGATACTGACAGAGATGCAGATTTAACGGTTTTAATGAATACTGTTCAAAATAATACAAAGCTCAATATCGTGTGAAGCCACTGGAGGGGCGGACGGGTTCAGATCTGAGGAGTCCTGTGGTGGAAATGAGATCCGTTAGAAGGATGGCAGATAGGTGGTGAAAAGAACAATAGGAATCCAGGATTGAGATGTAAATATACTGACTTCAGTGGTGGAGGCTGCGAGCTGTAGCTGGAGGCTGAGGAACAAAGGGCTGTGAGGAGGGTCGGGCAGGCTGGCAATCCAAAAGGCTCTAGGAGAGACTAAACACATTCACTAGAAATCCAAAAGTCACAGGAAGGTTTAGAGGAAGTCAGGGTACAATACAGCGAAGGAGACTGAACGATCTGACGAATAGTGGATGTCTGGGCTGGGGTTAAATACTGCCGCTTGATGAAAATGGAACACAGGTGAGTTGATAGGCAGCCTGTGAAAACAATTAACCTCAACGAGGAACACGCCCACCAGAGACAGGGATGGGATGAGGAAGAAACTAGTCACAGGGATGCCATGACAGTGAATCCCACACACAATGCCAGAGACTCGAAACTGTGCGCGAGCCGGGCAGAGGCAACTGTGACGAGTGGGTGATCTTCTGAACAATAGGGTTCAGATTTCTAATTTGTTGAACTGAAATTAAACTTTGATCATTTTGAAGAGTAGCAGGTATTGTTGAATGATTGAACTGACTGATGGATTGGACACAAAATGAAGCAGCTTGATGAGCTGGGATTTTGTTTAGTTTGGCATGTGAGCATACAGTTGGAGAAACAGGAAGAACTGAACACATTAGAAACTTTAAACATGTATTAATGTATGTGAATGAAACAGGTTGTCTAGGTTGTCTGTGTTTCCAAACCAAGCTGGAAACACGACTAAAGATATTCTTTTTGTTGAAACAATTTTAAAGTCACACATCAATAAGATCTTAAAGGATAATCATACATCACCCATCATTATATGTATTATCTATATACCTGATGTTTACAAAACAATTATTGAAATCATAAGTATGAGGAATAATAGTCACTGTGTTTGTGTATTTTGCTCATCCGGTACAAGATGGTATCCTAGCAACGAAAAGATCAAAGCAGTAGAGTGCTTATCATGTCACATGATGTCATAGACACCTTCCTAGAACGTTGGGGTTATATCAAGCAGACCAAGGTTTGGTTCAGACACAATTTTCACTGTAACGACAACAACAACAACTAGAAGCTACAGATAGCAAGATGAACACAGGACAGTGGAAGAACAGGAACGTCCAACAGAGGACCAACGATAACACAGAGAGCAACCTCAGAGACATGCAACAGCAACTGAGATGTGAGATGAGCGACAGGTCAGTGAGGCTCTTCCCAAGCAGACAAGTGGGGAGAGTCCTCGTTGAGGTTGTGGAGGAAAAACTGTCTGTTTTCCTTAATAACCTTCAAAAAGGAAAGGGAGACCGCTACGAGTGGAGCCAAGGGAAAGAGGAGAGGCAGACGGACAAAGTTGAGAATCTGCATACACCGGCAGGCCTCAGTGAGATGGTGCAGACGCTTCAAAACGAACTTAAGGAGCAGAAACAGGAGTGCTTTGGACTTAACTGGGATTTGAAGTGGAAGAATACTGACCTGGAAATCCTGGCGAAGAATCTGGAGCAGGCCAAGGATGAAGTCTATGAACTTAAATGGACTTTGGAGAGTAAGAATCCTGACCTGGAGAGTGATCTGGAGCAAGCGAAGGCTGAAGTCAAGAAGCTGAAGATGACCCTGACCGAGGTCTTCCAAAATCATCTGCAACAAAAGATCGATGCCATGAAGGATGTGGTTTCCCATAAAGCCCTGGTGGATGCATCTATTGCAGAGATTGAAAAGCTGCGAGCTGCTCAGAACAAGTGTGAGGATCAGTGCCTTCACCTCCAGCAGGAGAGAAACTCCCTGTTAGAGGAGCAGGAGAAATCCAGCAACGTCTTTGAGGCTCTGATTGAGGCGCGGAATCAGCAGACAAACACCCTTGAAACAGCTCTGAAGGAGGCTGACCAGCGATTAGAGAGCTATCAAATCCACTGGCAGGAGGAGAAGTCATCTCTCCTTCAGGAGACAGAAGCTCTCAGAAAGACTCTGCTGAAGAAGGAAGAGGAGTCGAAGGAGAAGGAGAGCAACTTGACATCCCAGCTGCAAGATCTCCAGAGCCAGATCCAAAAGAAAAGCAAGAAGAAAAAGTGGTACAGGAGATTGTTCTTCTGTTAAATTCATGGTGTCACAGCAGCACGGTGTACAGTTAACACACGGTGTTTACCTTAAGACATTAAATTAAGAGTAAAAATAGTCCTGTTTGTTGTTGTCTTGTTTTTCATTTTCTTCCTGTCTCTAGCTGTTAGTCATTTTTATTTTCCGGTCGCCAAATAAAATAGTTATGACTCTATTTGACTAGTATTCTAGATTTATATCTGCAGTACATCTTTCAGCCACATGAGGAAGCTGTTTCTAGCTCCTCCACACATGGAGTTCTGACAATCATAGCGGGACATTGGAGCCAGGCAGGCAGTGGCTGTTTGGGTTTGCACCCAGGTGTCCACCATAGTTTCCAAAGTAATGAACAGATTTTGCAGGTGGTCACAAACATGGATGCCTGGCTAACAAAAAATAAAGGCATAGCCAGAGACCAGGGACAAGACCCAGCTAAGGACCAGACTGCTGCAGCTAATGTTAGCTTAGCTACCGCCCAGAGACTAAAAGCTACACCTGATATGCGTGTTGCTCTCCTCTTGTACACCTGACTGGAACAAAGAACAAACAATATTCTGTTTGATTTAATGATGAGAGGGAAATATGAGTCTGTTAATTACAACAAAATGCACTTAATTGGTCTCATTTTAAGTAGTTCAAATGTGTGTTGTTTACCTGATGTGTGCCCGTTTGATTTAAAAAGCACCTAAGTTCTCAACTAAAAATATGAACACATGAACATGAACATGAGTGGCTGTTTACTCAGACTCAATGCATTTTCTCATTTATAAAGTAGCCTGTTTAAAATGTTTATATTGTGATGAGATAAAAACAATGAGATACCACACCCCTCCTGAATGCTCTGATTTGATCACATCTAGAAAGTATTTAAAAGATGTACAGAATATAATTTCAATAAGCATAACATGCAGTTATAATTTAAATGCTTATCACTATGAAATATTCAAGATAATATGATGATGCAGATGGCAGTAAAAATGGTCAGAAATGTTCATTATGCACAAAGTGTTAATCTTGCAATTTATAGATAAGAACTATTGTGATTTGGGTTCGATGGTTTGTCATTTTAATAATGTGGGTCACCAGAAAAAAAGTTTGGGAACCACTGGTCTAAACAATAAGAATAAAGATCTCAGAGTATCAGTAATTAGCAAGTACTCTTGTTTCAACATTTTCACATTCAGTATTTGTTGATAATGCAAAAAACTATCTGTGAAATTAGATAATTACAATATGCAAATTTTACTTACTTTACTTCAACGGATCTCATATGGGTCCCTGGACTGGTAATGGCAAGATGGCCGGATAGCGGCTATCAATAAAGTAGCCCTCACTGTACATTTCAGCTAGATTTAGACTGACAGGCAAAGGTATCGTATTTAAATGTACAAAAATTCTCTTGGAGCCTTACCTTAAACGTTACAGGAGCTAATTTTTTGGGTATTTGCTGGTTCTGTAGATTAACAAAGGCTGACATTACAAGGTTAAAGTTACTGAATTCCAATTTTTCACCCTAATGTGAAACAAATGTGATTTTTTTTCATGGCTATATGAACACAAAAATCATAACTTTTCAAATAAGATTTGAGTCACTTTTATATGTGGTGCTACATCGGACAGATTCGTGGCCATGTGACATGAATGGTGAGTCTGTTTATATATTAAATACACATAGTGCTGTCGTCATCAGCCAGGATAGGCAGCGTCGACCAGAGAGGAGAGATGACAACAACAATTTAGAAGTGTTTGCCGACCTCCAGAACAAAACGTCATGCATATATTCACTACTAGTGTGTCCATTTTGGTTTGAATACCACGAGTTGTCTCAGAAATATTACCTATTTTGTTGTTGGTGACACAGATAGCTCAAGCAAACATGTATCAATGTATGTATTATTTTTTTGATTAATATACAGTTTTTTTGATTAGTCAATTAATGAACTTACTATTGAAAAATAAACATACTTCAACCATTAATCTTTCAACCTTTTACTCAAGCAGCTTCTCATAGAAAAATATCTTTTTAATAACTTTTTTTCCCAACATAAAAAATAAAGTGCCAAGAATAAAACATCTAGCTGTAATACACATATCCATGAGTCAGCATAAATTCAGCCTGACTTCAAAAGTGCTTCTGTGGTGAGTGTGACTTTTGTTTTGATCTCTTTGATTTTACTCTCTCAAAAGTCTCCTCATATTTCTTCTCCATAAGCTTAGTGAAGTGTGTAGCAGGGATACATGTGTTGACCATCTCACAGAAGCCCCTGCCCTAAACAACAGAAAGGGCTCTCATATCCTTACAAATCATGTTGAGAATATTATCCAAGAGTCCAGCAGCCATGTGGGGGATGCATACAGTGACATCCTTTTTGTGGAAAAAGTCTTGCACACAGCTTTGCCTCTTCCTGAGACACAAATATACAAACATATTTTAATATGAATTCTGTAAGGAACCATTTCAAATATATCTTTTACTTTCACCGAATAATACTGTACATCACAGTAAAGATTTGCTTAGCATTACCATTAATTGCTGTAGACAGTGTTGACTATGATTTACTTCAATGGCTAGTGACAATTCTAAAATGAATATGTTCTTGTATAGCAATTATGCTGCTGTGGTAGGTTATTTCTGTTTTACAAAGCATGCAAAGCACCATTTTATTAGGTCTATGTTTTAATAAATTCCCACACTTTGGACAACCAGGTTTGTTTTTTAGGGGGGGGATAAAGTTTCATTTTCAGGATGCTCAGGACCAGGAGCAGCCATCTTCATTAGGGAGGACGCAACACAACGAGTCTATGTATTCCACGTCCACGTTTGCCTCACTAGTCTATCAATTTGGGATCTCAGGGCTTCTGGAGACTTTGATTATGCCACACGCTGTATGGAGTCATTCATGTTCGCTGTCAGTTGTTTTTATGGCCCTGCCAAAAGGGGGCTATAGGTTTCATAGGGGGGTATCGTCTATCCACATCTCAAAAACCGATGGACAGAATTCAATCAAATTTCACACATGCTTTGTCGGGGGCCTTCTACATTTTGCTTATTTCTACATTTTTAGGCACATTTGAACTTAGGCATTTTTTTAATGGCATTCTGCTATGATAGAGTATATGGTCCATCCACATCAGCACAACATTCGTTTTTACAAGCAGTATGGGTATCTGTGTCTATGAATACAAATTTTCTTTCCTTTTTTTTTTTTTAAACCAATTATCTCGATCATCTTGAGTTGTTCAGGAGAATGCTGCAAAGCTCGTTGGCGGTGGAGCCCCAGGAATGTTTTGTGTACCAAGACACTTCACCCAACTTTCCAGCAATGACAGAATTTACCTTTTTGAGGTGAACAGTTCTTTTCCAAATAAGAAACTGACTTGTGTGACAGGAAACATAACCAGTTTGGGACACGTTAATTGACTAATACATCTCATACAATGGGGGGCCTCCATAATTGCACTGCTGACTTTTAAAATAAGTCGTTGTCTTCAGTGTTTGTCTCACATACTGTGGTCAGACCTCCACACTTGGTTTAATAACTGTACAGACTACTAACAGGGTTTCCTCAACTGGTCAGTTCTATCAAATTTTTAGTTTAGTTCTACTCTCCTGCCTCCTGCTAAATGAAGAAGCCGGAATAACTAGTTATTAACATTAGCTCTTTCCCCACAAACATACCACCAAAAACAATCACCTAAAATGTTTTAGTTTACCCAAACCTAATGACAGATTAGTGCTACAGTAATAGCATTGAAATTTCAGTCACACCTCGAAATCTGTTTTCTGTCATTTTGCCCCAAAAACTAGCATCCGGTTTGGGAAGAAATCCAGACAGTTCATGTTTACATTAGCCGCACGTACAGAACACGTCTTAACTTGTGCTCAATAAACTTCATACTAACATGTTATGTCTTCCCGTGGAAACAAGTGAACGTCAAATCATGACCCATTTAAATGCAGTTTTTCTGGTCCAGTAAGTGGAGTACCCCCAGTGTTTTCCACTGTGTCGCAACAAGTCAGGGCCTTGCACTGTAGTGAATCTTTGCCATTGACTTAGTTTAACAAAGCTAACACAGCAGCAGGCTGCTTAAAGCCTTAAACGAACGGATTAACATTCTTACTTGACTCGGGACCCCATCCTTAATTCTCACCGCACCGTCGCTGTCGGCAGCGGCGCGCAGACGCGTCTGTCCGGAGGGGTTTTTCGGATGCTAGCCTGTCACACACATCACAACGCCATGGTCTGTCAACATGCGTAGATCAGCTCCGCCTTGCGCTGAATTCTGGGATTTGTATTTCTATTGCTGGGGGTACGTTTGTCTGCGACATGGAGATTTCGCGATCTAGAAACTACAGCTTCCACAATACACGTCGTTGACGATCATGGCGTCCCGTGATAAGACATATCGGTCCGTTTACCGCTATTACCGAAAGCCTTCGGTTATCAGTGTACGCAATAGTAAGGATGGGGAGTATATTTGACTTTTAAGGATAATTGACTCTTATACTAAATAAACTCTTTTACGCAGCCCAGTCAGAGTTACGTGGCAAAAGACAAGACATGAAGGATATTGTGTGCTTATATTTAATTTGAAATAATACAAAAGGTTATATAGTTATATAATCTGTATGAAAGACCAATTCTGCCATGTGATAAAAAGATCATGTTGGTCATTATAGCTAGAAACTTTTTTTAAATAATTATTTAATCATCTCAAATAATGACTTAGTATCTCATTATAGTTATTTATTATCTCAAAATAATTTATTCATTTCTCAAAAAAGAGAGGGATTTTCTCAAAATCATTATTTACTTTTCTCATAATAATGATATTCTCAATGTAATGACTTAATATCTTAGAAGAGAAGTTGCTGACCTTTCTGGATGTTGTTGATATTTGGCTTGTGATTTGCATGGTAGAGTCTTACCTGCACCTGTAGATGATTCAAGAGATTCTAGATGTTTATTCTCACACCAGTTATGTACAATCGTGTGAAAAACATTTGCTTAGAAGCTCCATAAGAAAAGAAAGATTAAGATAAGAAAAAAGAGTGAGATAAAGCACACAATGATACTAATAGGATAAATATTAACAGATAAATGGAATAAATATGCTAATAAAACTGTATTTACAATTTTAGAAATAAAGAGTAGAAATGTTCAGTAATGAAGAAATTGCTTAAGGGTTCATTGCAGTTGTGTGAGAGAGAGTGTGATTTTATGAGTTATTTATTCAGTAGTCTTATGGCCTGGGGGGAAAAATCGTTCCTCGGTCTGCTGGTGTGGGTCTTGAGAGACCGGTATCTCCTGGAGAACAGGCTGCTATGTGACACACAGGAACTATTTCACCATTCAGAGGCACATGGAGGCCAATTCATTTTCTAGCATATAGGGCAGCCTATTATAGCGTTGCATCACATTTTATCCATTAGAAGGCCATTCGATAATATATTCTCCAATTTAAGGACATCCACTAATGCACTTTACCACTTTTGTCCACTAGAAGGGCACTGCAGGGAGGCCCTAGAGGGGCACGCCAGAGGGAACATAGACACGATTTTCCACAAACATCCAACAGAGAGGTAGCATGAGGCAAACTTTACCATATTGTGTCTATTATTTGGAAGGACATACTTTATCATGATAAACATACCTACATACAAAAGGGCACATTTGTGGCATTTTTTTTCAATACATATTAAATTAATCTTTAAATCAACAAATTTTACTAATGTATTCCTGTTAGTTAGTTGTTACCTTGGGAGATCAGTCTCAGTGATTTATGGATGTTTTCCTTATGCTTTCTGTTTAAATACTCTCACATTTTATAACATCAAACAATGACCCCATCCAGCATGCAGAGGGGTGACTGAGGAACAGGGACCTGTCATATTGACCTACTTTTCAGAATACAAAAAACTAAGCAGAGGTATAGGCTTTGACAGACAGTGAAGTATCTCATACTCCGCTCAGCAGCCTGCGTGGCAGCGGCACACGCACACAGAGGGTGAGAGAGAGAGAGGGTGAGGGAGAGAGACTCGGGGGAGGGGGTCTGTTTGTCGTGTGAGGAGTTGCTCAACACTACAGACCAATTGTAACTTGCAGAAACAGTTAAAAACCTTGAAGAAGGATATTTTTTACTGACTGCTCTTCAGGTAAGACATGAATCTCAGATTATGAACAGTTGTCGGTGTCTCGTTGAAGGCTTGCAGAGTGCGAGCACGAGCCAACTTTGTTGACGTTTACTTGTGTGGTTGTTACCCATCAGACGCCCCACCGACCAGGGAGGGCACAGTCTGTTTACTCATGTTGGGAAGCCGCACAGCCTACTTAGCGCATACCTAGCTAGCAACAACGTTAGCCTGCTGCTGTCGGCCATATGGAAATGATATGTACCCGCTGTCTCGGACGGAAACGAGGCTGCACGTATTCCTGCTCACAGGTTAGAACATGTTTTTAGCAGTTTAAAAGGAGCTTTGCTCCATATATCATGTGTTATATGTCCGGACAGGACAGAAAACTCACGGTGTGATAACTTAAGTTAGGCCATAACAACATAGCACAACACTGAGACTGAAGCTCAGGTCCACTTTCCCTGGTGCTATTTGTGATGACATGACCCCGCTCTGCGACACGAACTTATGCTGCTGTTAATCACAACATGATCGAGCTATTGAGAGATTGATTTCCTGACTGCTCTGTCATAACAGGAAACCACGCAACACGGAGCTAACTTCGGGAATCTCTTCTCAAAACGACAGTATTTGTAATATATTTAGATAAAAAACAGATTTAGAATCACAGGAACATTTAATTACATAGTAATGCAACCTGGTCACCTTTTCCTTATTATTATCATTGTATTAAGTTAGTTAATAAGGAAGTGAACGAGGCCTCTGGCCAACATATGAAATACAATGCGAAACAATCTGTGAGACCAACTAATGCTGACTTTTTGCACTGATGTCCCTCAGACTCACAGACACACCTCCAGGCAGGAAAACAGCATCTTCACATGATTTTACATGGAGTGTAAAAACAGAACCTGCTCTGTTTTTGCTGTGTGTGAACATACATGAGCATAACATGAAAATAAATAAATAATAGTAGCAGCAGGGGTGAACACTGGCTGCAGGCTGAGGGGGCTGGGTATGGGATGGATGGTGTTGAAGGGGTGGTCGCTGGTGATTCTGAGGATGCCTGGCCACCAAAGGTCAAATAACTGTCTAAAATTAGTCACGTGTCAGCTGTGACATGGAGCCAGTGTCCTGTGTGACTTGGATGACTGGTGACTGTCCACCCAGCAGGAAGTCGTGTCTTCAGACATCCTTACTGAATATCCTGCTCTATTGTTCTCAGTTGGTCTGACCATTTAATGTTTGCAAGAAGCTTCTCTAAAGTTAGTATAATCTGAATGCAGTTATATTTGGCATGTTTTGAACTTCGATTTTGGATGTAAGTTTTAATACACAGAGGCATCACTTCAGCCATGCTTGCTGGCAGGAGTGGCTTTGGCAGTGATTAGGTGACAGGAGCAATAAACCAGCACAATGTTAATGAATGGATGTACAGAATGTGCTTTTTATTCTATCAATATATTCGCTATGTTTCATGAAATTAAACGCTTCCACTGATTAAGCTTTACAACCCACACTCTGCTAAGGCGATGACAATTGGCCGTGTATCTTCAAAATGCGTATCTCAACATTTTTAGACCGGGGAATGCAGTGTTTCCACCAGGTTATTGTGAGCCTGGCAGCCCTGAGCACCAGAAATATGGGGAAAAATCCATTTAGTAAAAGTTAGTTCATGTGAAGTTGACGGTGTAACTTATCTTCAAGGACAGTGTTGCACTTGGGTAGTTAACAATGTACACAGTATAACGTTATCTTGTAAATCATCTTTTTAAAAACGCAGCAATTGCAAGGATGATTTGATTTAATGATGCCAAATTTACCATTGAGAGAGGAATAAAAGTATATTGTAAACTTTCTATGACATCACCCAAAGACTAATGTCAGCAGAGCAATAAACTACAGCAACCAAGACCAAGACACATTGCAGCATCGAACGACTTAGGTGAAGAAAATAACTAGGTGGTGTCTGTTTCTGCTCCTCTGCAGCATCTTGAACAGTGATGTGTTTCCCCAGAGCTGCAGTGACGGAGCTACAGTTCTCTCTTATTCTCAAACATTACATTTACTTTTAAAATATTTAATTCATTTATCAATGTGGTTAACTTTTAAAGATAATGTTGCAGACCATGTATCTTATGTTTCATATGTATTTTAGTGCACTAAGGATGGAGACTGTAGCAAACGCCCTGAAAACAGTTCCCCTTTATCTGTCAGTCGAGAATCCATTCTGAATCAAACCTCATTATAGTATTGAATCAGCACATAAACATATGATCCCACGCCTAATTTTTAAAGATGTATAATAAACTACAGTTACAGTGGTGCGGCTCACAATGGTTGCCGAGTTCACCACATCTGTTGGTTAATCCTGTACCAGTCCCCAACCAAAAAACCAAAACACATGTGCATCAGACTGCTGGCTCTGGTCATTGAGCCAAACAACTCTTCTGGGGTAAACTCTGAGAACGTGTATGTTAGGCTTTTAGATTTAGAGGCTGGACTCAGAAGAAAGACTCAGACTCAGCAAAAGGTTTAAACTGTTTATTGCAGCAATAGCTGCTTTTTGAAGAGGAGAACAGATAGTGGTGTGTCACAGTAGGTCCTGGGTGTCTGAGCCGAAGTCCAAGGAGCAGAGTAAGGTCTAGGGCACCAGGAGAACTTTGATTAGAAGGGTAGCTCACTAGGAAGATTACTCTAGGAATATATGGAGGCCTCAACGCCTTACTACCTCTGAGGTAGTTGTACGATCTGACGATGAGTGGAAGATGAGACCAGGGTTAAGTACTGAAGAGGGTAGATAGTAGGATGTAGATCAGGTGTTTCAGAAGCCACCCAAAGAGACACAAATGGGATGGTGAGAGAGTGCGGCAGAGAGGGAGAGAGAGCCATAAGCAGGGAGGCACCATGACAGTGTGTCCGACTATGATATGAACTAGAGCTTGACCAATATACCACTCTGAACAATGTTATCCAGGTATTTCAAATGATCAGATAAATGGCTGTTTATAGTAGGTGAAACAACAAATACAGTACAGATTTGAGAAATGTACTGTAAGGCATCTTAGTCACTCATGTGAACAAAAACAAATTCAAGAGATTTGTAGAAATAGAAGCACCCTTCTAGCATACCTGATATTAACAGGTTTGATATTAATCCATATAGCAGACGAGACCATCCATCCATTTCCTGTGGCCACTTATCATGTGCAGGGTCAGGGACAGGTCTGGAGCCTCTCCCAGCTGACATTGGGTGAGAGGTGAGGTTCACCCTGGACAAGTCACCAGTTCATTGCAGTCCGTGTCCGTATCCGTCTCTATCGTAGAGAATAAATGGGCCGTTATTGGGAAGATGTCTGCTTCACTGTTTCACTGAATGTGGACTGTGTGTGAGACCTTTTGGATGTGTAGGACACAATCTTAACAAGAATGGCACTCTGCAGAGCGCACACCTCTACCGAGGCCCAACAGCACCCTTTAATTCAATCGAGCCTCATCCAAACTCACACACAAAAAAAACACAAAAAACCGCCACATCTAGCAAGGTTCAAGAAAGTGATGAGAATCCTTTATTCTCCCCTTAATCCAGATCTGCACCAAAATTTAATGGGGTCCTTTGTGTCGTCCTGCTGACAAACCAACAAACACACACATGGGTGAAACCTTGGCAGAGGTTACTGACATTAGATCCTGTCGTGTCGAGAGATTAAATAATTAGTGAAGTTAAGCTGCTGTGCCTCAAGTGTAAATGTCACAGGCGGTGGAAACACACCTATCATTTCTGCTTCTGGGGGGTCGATGCAGGTGATGTTCTTAATTTAACTCGTTAATGATTATATCTCATCTACCAGCATCCTATCAGCTACTAATCAGAATGAGAATTTTTATGACCTGGCGATCTGTACATCACTAGGTCTACTACACACACACAGGAATGTGTGTGCAATGGGCCAGGTTCAGGCACGCCTGGCTATTAAAAGGAATGGGTCATGATACTCTGATTAATTAGATCAAGTTATGACCAAAACACACCTGTGAATAATTACAGGGCCAAACAATCTGTTTGAGCCTTTGTGGTTTACTTTGTGCCTAGATTCTGTGCTGTTTCAGTGACAAAAGGGAGTTGTACACTCCGTAAATGAACTTGTTTCATATTTAGACCGTGAGCTATAGATCGTTTTAATAGGTCCCATATTGTGGTATTAATTGTTAGAATTGTAGTCTGGATTATTGCAAGATTTGTCATAGTCTGCAGTGTTGCCTGCAAAACATTTCAAAGACACATTATGTAAGTTCAAGGCAATAAATATCAATGTTAATTTTTTGTTAGTTTGCAAGACAGGGTTATACAGATATATATATATATATATATATATATATATATATATATATATATATATATATATATGCTCTGAAAATGAGCAAATGTTGGATTTGCCATCACTTTTCATAAAACTATTCTAAATCTGTTGATGTCTCACCTAGAAATAATCAGAAGTGAATGTAGTTCTGAAATAGTTATAAAGAATGTAAACCGACCGACAGAGCTGCCTCAGTCGTCATCAGACAGTCTGAAGAGGCATACTTGAATGTATGTGACCCAGGCATGACATTTGAATGGGGGGGCAGTGAACCACTGCATTAGATAAATGCATAAATCTAAGGCCTTTGTTCTCAGGACAGTTGATCCCCTTTGAGGAGTTATATTCTCAGCCATCCTCCACCCAGCATGTCAGTGTCTTTTATTGGAAAACTGGAGATCCCTGTGTCCAGACAACATACTGTAGTCCTGTTGTACAGTCTGACAGGTCTTTGTTGATAGATATCCTAGTCTTGAATCCCAACAACAGCACAGTTTTCATCACTACAATTAAAAGCAGCTTGACATTTAGCAGACTTCCTGTGGTGTACGTCTTGACATGAGCCCCCCTAGACATTTCTCACATTGTAATGGTTTGTAGAGCTGAGTGGGTTAACTTGAGAACAAGTTACCACATGTATTCTCAGCTAAACACTTAAAGCTGACTCATCATAGATGGCAGGGGGTGTTAAGAATAATTCCTCTAATGTTTTAGGATATGGAACATGTTGTAACATGACCAAGCATAGACATTCTAGCAGCTTCTTGTGGTCAAAGTGTGTGGCCATCAGTACTTCAGTACTTGTTGAAGTGAACTCAGGCTATTGTTAGAAAAATTGAGATGTTGAGGTGAAGAGGAAGATCACGCTCAGATGACGCAGGCAGTCACAAGAAAAGCCAAGTGAACACAGCAATGAGCCTCTGTTGCTTTTTATTATTTCCTGTCCTCTATCATCATGAGTCATCAACAGAGGCACCCAGCAAGCTTTGACTCCACATCACCTTCTGTTTGTTAATGCAAACAGCCATATATTGATTATACAAAGTGTTTACTTTCTGTTTACTACTGTAAATGTGTTTAGTACTTTTAGAACCTTGTTCTTATGGGTAGACTGGATTTATATATTCCAGTTTGACCCCTCAACATGGCCCTACAGAAGAGTTTAGGGAATCACTAAATTCATAGACAACAGAGTTATACAATATTTCTTGGATAACTGAGGAAAACATACGTTTATAGGCTCATTATGTCACTGCCATCATTGGTACTTGAGTAGATGTGACTATATTACATTTGTGATTTTCCACTAAATGAATGTGTAGCTGTAGCATGTTTTTTTTAAAAATGTTTTTTTATTCTTTCATCTAAAACCCAACGGTGTCAAATGGATTTTATATAAAACAAAAATAAAAACACAAATTCATTGGTAGTTTAATATTTTACAAGTAAAACAATTACAGTGCTTCAATCATTGTAGGATGATATCAATAGAAAAAAGCAACGAAATGAAATGGCTATGACTTTGCTTGCAGTCAGCATAAACAGAAATGAAAAGATGATGGGGTCCTCGTACACAGGAACACATTTCTCATGATCCACACACTGAGCTGGATCTTCTATGAATGATGATGTAATATAAGGTCAGTAGGTTGTGCTGTTATACGTTTTGATCTTTAATCTTGTACACAACCTAGCAGGTTAGGTGTGCATAATAAGCTACCATAGCCATGTACCTCAGTAAAAAGTGACCCAGCATTGTAACACTGAAAGTTATCTCACTGACAACAAATCCTGCTTCACAGTCCCCATGACTGTACACATCCAGGCCCAGTTTGGGATGTTTCTCGTCAGGACGCTTTATTAGGATCCTTAACGCTGCAGTCTGTAACTTTTACAAAAAGAACTTCCTTTCATATTTTCTAAAACACTATGTCATCACAGTGGTACATGAGACAGATAATCTGTGAAGAAATCTGACTCCTATCACCCCATCTAGTGCGCTAATGCCATTTGCAAGAATCCACCATGCCTGAATCTAAACCACCAATCAGAGTCAGGGGGAGTGTCTGATGGAGTCCAAAGTCCCTCCCCACAGAGGAAGCTACTGTGCTTGTGAGTGAGAGCATGTGGGGGAAGAGGAGGGAGGCTGTCTGATTGACACTTTAGCCCCGTCCACACAGCGTTTTCACTGTGGGCCTAGAGCGCCTTCATTCTGTCCCAATGTTCTGTGAGCACGCAATGAATAAATAATAATAAAGTAAATAGACGGAACGACGTTTGGGAGCTCCTTGTCATCCAATTAGAGGACGGGATCAACCGTCATGTTAATCCATTCCTTACAAAGCGCTCCTCAACACACATGTTAGACGTCACACCAGACCTCGAAGCAGCTGTACTTAACGCCACACTTCCTTTGCTCGCAGAACTCCAGCACGTTACCTACAACCACACACTGGAGTGGCGTTGTTCTGCCCTTGTGTTGTTCAGTGTGAACAAAAAAAAGGCGTGGTTGAGAAGGGACTTCTGTCAGACACTTATGTTGGACCTGATTGGTTGATTGGTTTGTCACAGATGCTCTGTCTCATGCACTACTGTGAGGACAGTTTTAGAAAATATGACAATAAATGTTTTTTTTAATAAAAGCTACCCACTGCACCTTTAAGTAATACAGTTTGAATTGACTGAACTAAGTTTGAACATTTATCTTCTAGAAGTGAGTGGGTGTGATGCCACCATGGAGGCACAGAACAACAACCAGCCCAGTCTAGACAACCACAACAATCTCTACAAGTTACCTGGTCAAGAGGATCAGGTAGGACATCTAACTGCTATGTTATTGGACACATTCAAAGTACTTACAGTAATAGCGTCCTTTGGTCTAAAGGCGCTATATAAATCCAAGCTATTATTATTATTATTATTTATAGAGAAAAAGCTAAACGTTACACGGTCAAAAACATGGTGTGTATCTTCTATAACCTCTCCTCTAAAGTCTGACTCATATTTTGTAGCTAAAACATGCTTTAAAATGCTACACAATAACATAGTTTATTAAACCTAACGTTGCGTTGCATTTCACAGAAGAATGTTCCAAGCTGTAAGTACTGCTGCACTCTGGCAAACTTCCGAATCGAAAAGAAGATTGGTCGGGGCCAGTTCAGTGAGGTCTACAAAGCTACGTATCTGCTCGAGGGACGGCTGGTTGCACTCAAGAAAGTCCAGGTACAGAACTCACGAGCGTGTCTGATACTGCTTCAAGGTTCAGGTTCAAGGTTCAACGCTCTTGTCGCTTATATAGAGCATATATACAATGTTCATTATACTATAGAAATAACACACACACACTGCAAAAATATACATAAACACAACTATAAACAAATACTAGTAGTAAATGTAACATTGCATAGTAATATAAGAAGAAAACTGGTGTTGGTGTTGGTGATAAATGGATTGATGAATGGATTTAAAAACAGGTCATGAATCAGTCGCATGGTGATTGTCTTACGTCTGTTTTGGGTTCAAAGTGCAGTGAGTGACTCATTTATTGCTGCCTGAGGAAGAAAGCTTCTCCTCAGCCTCTCTGTGCTTTTCAACCACAGTGGCATCATCCACACCTCAGCTGTCCAATGGCTGGAGTCCTTCAGTATTTGTTTTGCTTCATGTAGTGTGTGATGAAGCTGCAGGGTAGGTAGGGCAGTCAGAACTTTAGCACAGTGCATGGGTTTCTATCACCTCAGTGTCGTAAATATTTGATGTATCAAGGTTTTGCCACTGATGGCAGAAGTGATCAAATAAACTCTAGACCCTGACCAACATGTTTACATTGTCCATATACAGAACTGACTGATATGCTGGTTTGACACACATGTATTTGTAAGCGAAGAAGAAAGTCAGTATATGAACGCTGAAAACACGTTTGGGTTCATTTACAGTCAGTGTTTTCATTACATAATTTGTCCACCAGAGAGCATTGTGATGTCCCACTCATCACATATCTTGGTTACAATTTTTGTATTTATAATTATTTTTATGACACAAATTTTGGGATTCCTCATTAAAAGGTTTTTGTTGTTTATGTTAAAAATAAGGGACCGTTCTTTATTTGTCAGTGGCAGAGGGTGGCTGCAGTGTGACAGATTATTGTTTTATCATGACCCTCTCAAGAGAAACAAATATTTTCCTACTTGAGTGATTGGGGGAAAACACATGTCCCTCCATCAATGATAAATATCTGTGTTTTTTATATTTACTCAACATGATTTTTGAGCCAATGCAACAAGCAAGCAGTGCAGATGTAATAATAACTATCATCAAAACAGTTCATTTTTTTAAGCAAAACCTTTGTGACCAATCATACCATAACACAAGTGCATGACAGCCACAACTCTCCCCAAACAAAACCAAATCTTATGGAGTTTGTTAAAGTAACACTTGTAAATAGTGAAAAACGGACCTAAATCAATGTTGATTTAAAATGGCTGACTTCCTGTTGGGTTTAGGTCGTGGCTTCGGGTGCTTTTTTGTAGATCATTTTGTCACACCCAATTCTGAAACTCATATCAGATTACAAGTTACACATTTTCTGATGAGTGTACCAAGTTGTGAGTTTACAAGCATCCTGGCCCCTCAGCAGCTTCCTGTTTTATGGTGAATCATAAAACAGAGTGCATCGCCACTGCGGCTATGCACTCTGACAGAAACTCACAATAGTCATAAATGAAGCATCATCAAGGTCTTCATCATCATGGCTTTTCTGAACACAGTATAGTCAAAGACTAATAGGTACAATTACCTATTTTCACTAAGTGGTGCTTTGACAATAACATTTTTAAATGTCTTCAGGGCAGGGCTCATCCAGGAGCACATGGGGTGCTAAACAGCGGAGTTAGAATGACTTCCTGTTTCATGGCGACACATCCAAATTTGCTGCACTGCCACAGCCACGCCCCTCAACAAAAATAACTTTTCATTTTTAACTTGTCAGGATTGTACTGATCACATTTGAAGTTGGTCAGGTTCATTCTGTAGGAGTTTGTTAAAGTACAACTTAAGATAAGATATCCCTTTATTAGTCCCACAGTGGGGAAATTTACACTTAAACTTGTGGGCAGAAAATTCAAAATGGCTAATTTCCTAAAGCATTAAGGTAACAGCATAGACTTTCTTGTTGCTCTAGGTCTGATACACATGTACTGAATTTTGTACATGTATGTTAAACTTGCTGCAGGGGCTGCTCTTTAGGTGGCGCCAGCGAGCCATTAATGTAACCCATTAAACACACAATTCTCCTCCACGACTGACAAGTGTGCAAAGTTTCAGGATTTTTAAGTACGTTTAGGTCTCAAAACTGAGCTTAATTTTTAAAAAATAATATTAATAGTTCCAGCAATTCCAAGCGAGTCTAATAAATATGTTATAAATGATAATAAGTAAGTAACAGGTAAATAATTAGATAAAATGTAAACATTCTAAAATCCTGACACATCTGCTCATGTGATATGTCAGCAAATGTCTTACTTTGTTTTATAAAAATGAAAAGATCATTTGAATGTGCTTAATAAGGAAATCTGACCAAGATATATAATAAGTGGGGTATTCAGAAAATCCACTGCTCTGTGATGGACAACTCCAGCACTGTATGATCTGCAACACGTTTAATTCCAGGTAGTCAGGTTTAGTTAATACATTTTAAAACCACTTGCCATAGACACTGATTTGTAGTGAGGGTGTTTTTTTTGTGTGTAGACATTTAATTCATGTTAACTTATATCTTTGTCACTGCAGATATTTGAGATGATGGATGCAAAGGCTCGTCAGGACTGCATCAAAGAGATAGATCTACTAAAGGTAAGGTTGATCAACCACAAACAAAAAGGGACAAGGGAAAAAAGCTCAGACCACATTTGAGTGTTTAGTTGATACTTGTTTAAACCATATCCACTGGTACAGACCATCTAAGGCATCTGTCCACCCTAGAAGAAGAACCTCTATTGGTCACATACAGTTATACAGTACACACAGTACAATGTAGCAAAACTGGTATCTGCATTTGACCCGTCCCTGAGGAGCAGTGGGCAGCAAGCACGGATTGGGGTTCAGTAACTCAAGGATACTTTGACATGTAGACTGGGGGAACTGGGAATCCAACCACCGGCCTTCTGATAAGTGGACCCTCGAAGCCACAGTCGTCCCTCTATCACTGTGGGCTCAGTTGTACTTTTGTTTGAGCTGTTGTATTCTCCTTTAAAGTGTCTGGAAACAACTCTTTTATCCTGTTTTCCCTCTGCAGCAGCTGAATCACCCCAATGTAATCAAATACATAGACTCCTTTATCGAAGACAATGAGCTCAACATTGTTCTGGAGCTGGCAGATGCTGGAGATCTCTCCCAGATGATCAAGGTAAAGATAAATGACCTCAAAGGCCTGTTAGACTCACAGGTTTACCTAACATTAAGCTGCTCTATACAGAAAAGTGTCTCAACAGATGTTACATGCAAGAGAGTTCATTATTATTGAGTTATTCCTCAGGATTTCTCTCCAAAATGTTCTCCCTTTTACCTTTAGATAATAATCCTATTCATTTGATATGAGGGCTCCGTATTCTGCATGACGCAAAGTGACACACGTGTCGCCATTGTCCAACCAATGCAGTTGTCATTTTCACATCTAGGCCGACCAAGAGAAACAAAATGATGGAAGAGGAAGAGGAGGTCTGGAGTTTAGGACCCAGAGCATCTTATATAACCTAATCCCAATCTGTAGAATGTGATCCCAATGCATCACTAGACCTATTACACACACAGGGATGAGCAGCAAAGTTCACCACTCATATAAGCATTGTAACTGTGTGGACTAACAATCATTCCCTCTGTTCAGTACTTCAAGAAGAAGAGGCGACTCATTCCAGAGCGGACTATATGGAAATATTTTGTGCAGCTCTGCAGCGCCCTGGAGCACATGCATTCACGCAGAGTAATGCACCGTGGTAAACAACTCCCCACAGCTTTAGTCACCTTCTCTCAGTCCTTGTGAACACCATGCATATTTCATCATCTGCTGATATATTTAATCCTGTCATCCATGTGTTCCACCCAAACAATCCTCTACCTCATCTGTTTTGCATGTATTTCTTTTCTCAACCTGTTTCTTCCTTTTGTTGTCATTCTACAGTCCAGATTCTGACAGAAGGCAGTCTGTACAGTTATAGAATGCATAATATGATGTACAAGCTGAGGCCAGGGCCGTTTTGATCACTGTCTCTTCAGTTCACAGTTTTGTCATAAAGTCCTCCAGTACAGAAGTACAGTATGATAACAATGAAAAAGGATGTGGATATGTCCGGGTTTAATTGTGTATATGTGTGTGTTTGTGTGTTTGTGTGTGTGTGAACCAGATATCAAGCCAGCCAATGTTTTCATAACAGCCACAGGGGAGGTGAAACTGGGTGATCTGGGATTAGGCCGCTTCTTCAGCTCTAAAACCACGGCAGCGCACTCCTTAGGTAAAACACATACACACATGTAAATGCATACCATACACACATACATACACATATTGTACATGAATGCATACTGCATGTTGTTCTTTTGTATTATCTGGTGGTATACATGCTAAACACATCACAGCTTATCTGTTTTATTGATTCATTCTCTGCTTATATGTAGTTTTTTGCTACATTAAGGTAGAACACACCTTTTTAATATTTGTTTTGTACCCTTTTTATGTCTGTCCCAGTGGGGACACCTTATTATATGTCACCGGAGAGGATCCATGAGAACGGATACAATTTTAAGTCTGATATCTGGTCCCTGGGATGTCTTCTGTATGAGGTAAGTGCACATACTATCTGACCTTTCTTGACATTTCATTTTCTTTTCCTTTATTAATAAAGAATCATTAATGCAGAACAATGTTGACAACAGAACCAACAGTGCTTGGGAAATACTCTCACTTATCCTTCCTTCAGTCCATAATTGTTTTTTAGTCCATGTCACCAGTTTCAGTTTTGTAAATTGTAATTTTTTTTCCATTTTTCATCGAGTTGTGCTTTTTTTTATTTTTCAATTTATGTGCCAGTTTTTCCATTTTGCAAATATCTTCAATAACTGTCAGATAATAGTTCTATGTCGGTGGCTCTACCCTCCCCCAGTTCCTTGTAATAACTTTTTTACTTGCCACCAGCAGTATTTTTACTGTTGCTCCTCATTACTTTCTTCAAACTACAGAGGAACAGCTCTTTACCTAGGACTCTAATATCCTAGTATAATGTTGTAACAGTTCACATATCACAGTCCTCTCCTGACATTTCCAAAAGAAATGAGAGTGATCTACGTCATGTGATCCACACTCTCCACGTCTCCAACAACACACCACACTCCAACATGTCTGTCAGTTGAACTGCTTACTGTTCATCTTCGTTGTTGTGAAGAAATGCACCAAGTGTTTCCAGGAAAATTCCCTCCAGATCCATAAATTGGTGGATCTGTGACAGATCTTACACGTTTTAACAATGATTCCATTTCTCTATATGCTTATTTGACTGCTTATCATTGAGGTTTTCAGGTTTGATTGTTTGACATACACTTGAAACAAAATGCCACAAAGTAGTCCAGCAGCCAGTCTGAACAGGCCGTGTGGTCGCAACACCACTAAATTATGATTTGTCAGACAAAGTACATAGTTTTATCTTGATTCATGAAAAGCACAGGTGTAATTATAATAATAGTGGGAACTACACATCTTTTCTACTTTGATATGCCATGGCCCTGGTATTACACTTGCTGACTCACTAAGCTTGGGCTACTTAAAAAGAGGCTAATGTTTTTATGTTCCCAAAGTTAATGTGTGGCTTACTACTGTTTAAAGCCTTCCATCTCTCCATTGTAGCTTTTCAGCTTTAATCACAATGCGTCTCTCACGCTCCATGCAGCACTTTGTGTGTGTCTCTCAGCCTCCTCCGGTCGCACACACTACTGCAACAGAGAGAGCAATCAGTCCAACACAAAACACCTGTCATCCTCACCTCACTACCTCACTACCCTGCGTACCTGAGCCACATCTACACCCTCTCTCACCTGCCGCTGAGCACAAAACCATAACCCCAACGCCACAGTGTCATATACTGCTCTCTTTACTGTGAAGTGTTTAATGGATAGATGGTCAGGCTGACATTACCAACCCAAAAATCACACCCCAGACACACCTAACCAACATCATAGAACTAGTGGAACACACAGAAAAGACTACAGCTGATGGCCAACTAGCATCAACATGAGAGAATGAACCATAATCACAGGTGGGCTAGTCTGTATTCATCAAACAGGGGAACCTGAAGCCAACAGTCTGGAGTGTCAGGTATTATTAGGGCTGTAATGAAGGGAATCTCAGTGGCACTGGGTATTTCTCATTTCTAAACAGCTGTTTCCCAGTGTACAGGTACATTCTCACACTAGTTCTCCTCACAAGAACATCTCTCCTCCTGACTGTCTTCCCTTTTCTCCAGATGGCAGCACTGCAGAGTCCATTCTATGGGGACAAGATGAACCTCCTCTCTCTCTGCCAGAAGATTGAGCAGTGTGATTACCCTCCCCTCCCACCCGACCATTACTCTGAGAAGGTAGAGCAACACAGAAGCGACTGTTTGGCCTCAGACTTATTGAACCCACTTTGATTTACATAATTCTCAAGGGTAAAAACTATACTGTGAACCAGTGAGTTAAAGCCGTATACCAACAGTATCAATCAGCGTGAAAACAGTTTTTTATAATAATTAATCATTGTTTCTTCAAAGGTGAGTCATTAAACTTTTGGAGTCCAGTTGTTAAATTGTTCCATACTGGATGTCATATCCTGGTTGTGTAGTAAATGTTTTTGTTTTGCCACTTAATGTATGTATGTCGTATGTCTTGTAGGCTATGTATTTACATAGACTGGAGGCAGAGAAAATCAATAGCCCTTTAACACAGCCTGTGCAAGGCAGGACTGTTGCTCCTTCATTGGACAACCACACAACCAAATTTAAAAAGCAGGTTGTAGTAGTTAAAAAAAATCAAGTGAAAATATCTTTAAGTTGGGAAGACAACGTGAGGTCTGACACTGGGTGACATGTTCCATCACAGTGTGGTTTATTTGGACTCATTTCTACATACATCATTCTGCTGCCACAGATACTCACCAGTGCACCACTAGTGCATTCATCGATGACTGAAAATAGTTCCCAACAAATGCACTATTTCCTCCTGTTTGAGTAATGTTTGTTGTTATTTTCAAAGATGAAACTGAGACCAACAGTCTGTATTTAGTGACTTCATTGACTCATTACTGGGTTTGTTGTTCAGATTGTTGACAATGACAGACACGACTCCATCATCATCCTTTAAACTAATTAGACTTACTTTCACAGCTGCGGGACCTGGTTAGCATGTGCATCAACCCGGACCCAGACCAGCGGCCGGACATTGTATTTGTGCTGCAGATTGCCAAACAGATGCACATGTGGGCTTCCAGCACCTGAGCACCACATCTACTTCAACCCTGCTCAGTCTGAGGATCTCAAACCACTAGAAGGAAGCTCTGCCTGGTCTTGCCGAAAAGTGTTTGACTTGGCCTCATCTCGACAGGAGGGAACCACGGAAAGACTTGCACAAGTGGACTGTGACGTTTCAACAGCCAAACACCCACTTACTTTTTGTTATGGAAGATGTGAAGATGTGCATTAGTGGTGTGGCACTGGTGGAAAGTGGAGTTCATGTGGGAAGTGACCGCATTTATCTCTGGCTGAAGGGTGAGAGCTATGTCTCACTATGATCACAGATTCCCTCAAGCTTTCTTTCTATCACTCCACAGGGGTTGCATTCCAACTTCATACTGTTTGTGTCAGGCAAGTGTGTGCAGTAGAACTGGGCAGTTTGAATATTTAGCACCTATTTTCTATCATTGTAATCAGAACATGCCTTTTTTTAACTTGTCAGTTTAAGTAAATGATGTTGGATGCTAGGTGGACAATTAGTAAATACTTATAAGCAATTACAAAGTCATATTTCTATTATTCTATCATTTCTGAAAGAATGCAGCTTTGACTGTTATGTTGCAGAGCGTGTAACTGTTTATGGCGATCAGCAAGAGGAAGAATCAGTGAGAAGCCAGTTTGACTGTGGTGATTTACAACTTTTTTCGGACTCAGTATTTTAAGACAGTGACTTTACTATGTCATTCATTTTCTGGCCACATAGTGGCAGCACAGCAAGCTGTAAACACAACATAAACATACAGTATTTATAATAAAGATGTTATTGTGAACACTTTGATAAACAGTGTCCTTTTCACAAATCCAGCCGACATGGAAGAACATAAACAATGATTTGGAGTGTTCATATCTACCTGATAAATTCAGTCGGTCTCTTTTTAACTTTTTAAAAAACTGTTATGATGTCCATCAACTCCTGAGACAAATATCTGGATGCATCCTCCAAACACCAACACTATTTTGGGAGAAGTCGTGGCCACTTTTGTGACAGATTTCCAGCAGCTGCCACCATGTTGCTGCCTCCCAGAGGGAGGGGGAGGAAGTTGACTCCTGGAAAGAAACACCTGATCACAGTGAATGAAGATGAGGAACAAATGAAAGCTGAGCTGACATAGTCACGCAGTCATGTAAAATATAAATCCTTATTAAAATGGCTCATTGATATGTAAAGGTTACAGTACTTTCCTTTCAGAAAGTCAGCAGGCCAGTCCAGTGTGTGCTACTGCTCACTGGTGGTAGGCTGTATACCTACTGAGGCACACAGAATCTCCACTGCAGGTAGCTTTATGTATTTGCAGATCTGTCACTGTGTAGCAAGAGTCATGTAAAAAGCCAACTGAAAGACAGACCTGGACTTCCAGCTCTTGGAGCAAAATATTTAAGACTTTTAAGCCATTAATATCTATTCATTTACAGAGTTTTCTAGTTCAACTGACACGGTTATCATTTTCACACTTGGCACCCATGTGGTGTAGTAAATGTACTGTACTGATGGGATTTGTGGTCGTCGTTGTGTTGACTTGAGGCAGTAGAAAGCAATTAAAACCTTGGACCAGCAAAAACCTAAATGGCACAAACTGTGGAGACACTCACTTCTGCTGATCACTGCAAATAAGTCGTTTTTCTCATTAAAGATATATGCTGGCTTGTGTTGTAAAGCGCCTTGAGCAGTCGGCCAGGCCAGACTGGTGCTCTGAGTACAGTCTACTTACCTGGCTTTTAAAGGGAGTTTTGTTTGACACAAAGATCACTTATGATTAAGTAAGAGACTAAATACAAGTACCTCAACTGCTTCTTCACTCGTTTTGACAGCCGCAGCCCACCCAACAACTGGATATGCCCAACCCCCAGCTCTCCCCCCGAAACCCTCACTGTTGATGAACAGCTGGTGACCTCCATCCTGCACAGGGTGAACCCACACAGGGCCTCTGGGGTGGGGGGGTGGGGGTGGGTGGGGTGGGTGGGGGTGGTGTGCGGGGGGGGGTCCTCACCAGGCTGTTCCAGCACCTTCTGGACTCTGGATGTGTCCTCAACCAGTGGAAGGAATCCACTAGAATCCCTATCCCTAAAAAGACACATGCTAAGGACCTGAAGGACTTCAGGCCAGTGGCCCTGACATCTGTCCTGTGTAAATGCATGGAGAGGTTAGTGTGTGACCACTTGGCCGACATGCTGTCAAACTGGATCCACTCCAGTTTGCCTGACAGCTATTCAGTTGCCTATAGTCTCATGCTTTTAGACACTGTCACCAAGCACATGGACTTTGCACACCCACACACTATGATTGTATTCATGGACTTCTCTTCTGCTTTTAATACTGTACACACAAACACCTTTCACTGCCTCTCTGACCTTCAGGTTCACCCAACACTGATTTTATGGATAAACAGTTATTTAAAGGACAGACCACAACAGGTGCTTTTAAATGGTTTTAAATCCAGTAAGTTGGTTTTAAACACAGGGCTCCCCCAGGGTCGTGTTTTATCCCCCATTCTCTTCTCTGTCTACACCAATAACATCTCCTGTAACAGTAAAGGAATGTCACTTTTTAAGTATGCAGATGACATGGCCCTGGTGGCTCACCTGACTGACTGCTCTGTCCCAATACCAGCAAACAGTCAACAACCTGGTCCAAACATTCAGTCAGAACTCACTGGAACTAAATACCACAAAGACCAAGGAACTGTGCTGTGGGGGCAGAGGAAAAAACCCATCACCTCTTTTCCAGCCGCTCACTATCCAGGGTCAGCTGGTAGAGCAGTTCCAGTCTTTTAAATACCTGGAGACAGAGATGGACACCTGCCTGTCCTTTACACAACACACAGACTATGTGTACAAAAAGCACAACAGCGCCTTCACCTGCTGAGGAAACTGAGAACTTTTAATGTCAACAAGGACATTTTAACTGTAGTCTACTGCTCACTCATTAAATCCATCCTCACCTTCAATATTACATCCTGGTATAAGTCCCTCACCATCAAACAGAAAACAAAACTGTCACGTATAACCAATCAGGCCAGCAAAGTGAACGGCTCACCTCAAACTCCACTATCTGGTCTGTACAGCCGCTCAGTGATCAGGAAAGCCACCCTGATCACCGAGGACCCCTCTCATCCACTCCACCACTCCTTCATGCTGCTGCCATCAGGCAGACGCTACGAAGTCCCTCCGGCTCTGAAAACATCTACAAGAAATCATTCATTCCATCTGCAATAACCATCCTGAACAATCAGACATAGACACAGCACACTAACCTGTTCTCATGACGTACCTGTTATATGTTTTAACAGTCCTTATGTGTCGGTGTCATGTGGTTTTTATGTGTTTTAAATGTGTGTTTTAGAATGTGTTTTATATGTGAATAGAATGTGTTGAGCCTGTCAAAGACAGATAAGATAGATATCTATCTTATCTATCTCACCTTTGTGTGTTACTTTAGACTCATTACTCAGTACAGGTAACTCCATTCTGTTGAATTCTCCATTCTCCCATTTCAGACACTGGTTTCAAAAGATTGCAGAACCGTCCCTTCAATGAATGAGACTCTAAATTTAACTGATGCCTTATGACAGTCTGACTGCACTATTTTTCATAAAATCCAAAATCATCATCTATCACAATATGCACACAATATGCACTGACTTGCACAGTTGTTTCAACAACGTCTGATCACTTCAAGCCATACTTTGGTGACTATGAATTGTGTTTACAGTTATCAGTGTAGAACAGCACTAACAGCTTTCTACACAGAAACACCAGTTTTTGTGAGTGAACTCAAACTTACACATATTGTTCACACAACACCAAAAGACGAGGCCTGCAGAATTCCGTCTGTCATCTATTGACTGAAGGTGCCATAAGTATTATGTGTGGGTAATGGAGGATTATTCGGCACTCTGGAAAGATTTTGTTGGCTTCATGGAGGATCTGAATTTGTGCACGGTGTTGAAATCCCAGCAGAGGCACCGTTGAGGCTCCAGTGCAATACCTTCTAAAGGGTGACTGGACTGCATCCCCCTTCTGTAAAATAAGAAACTGGGGGAAAATGTATTACATCACTTACAAAAGAAATTCATACCTCTTAAACATTTTAACATGTATGCATTTTTTGTACTAGTATGAAAAACAGTAAATGTGGAGAGTAATAAAACAAATGTTTGTGCGATGTAGATCTTTGTCGTACTGTTTTCATCCTACCTAAACAGCTAACAGCATGGGACGCATTCACTGTCCCTGAGGGTTATGACAATGTAGAAGCTGTCACTTTGACCAGTTGTATTTCTCCAAGTTTCGCAAAAGATGATCCAGTTTATTAATACATCTACCTTCTATAATTTAAGATATGGTAGTAGAGAGATAATATACATTTTACCTGGACTGATGTGAAGTGACACTCATAAATAATTGACACACACAAACATACTTCTGAGACACAACTTCAAAGACAGTAACTAATAGTTTACTGTAGTTTTTTTTATTACTATTGATAGTTATTGAAGATATTCAATATCAATTAACAAGTCACACCAACAGCATATTGTCCTGTTTTCTCTGGCTCCTCTGTTGCTGCCCTGTACAGAAAAGTCCACTTCAGACAGACTGGCTGGATCCTTAGCCTGAAGCGGCTTCTCCTCACTGACTAACATGTTGTTGAACACTGCTGGATTCTTTCTCAGCTGCTCCAGTAAACCAAGGGTTCTAAAGCCCTCACAGACCTGACTTGACCTGGGCTAATGACATTTTCATTTATCTAACCCAAGGACCGGTGGGGCACTTGCTTACTGGTCCAGGGTAGTCTGCATCGTTACATTGACAAAGAAGTCTGCAGCAGACTTGGACAAGGGAGTCCTTCTCATCCAAGCTGGACACATATCTGATGGGAAGGTATAATACTGAGATTGTTTGCTGCTTCTGTAATAGCCTTGTGTTGCTTCCTACATCTAAAAACAGGATTATTTACAAAATTTAAAACAGAGACAAAGACAATAAATCAGTCAGGTGAAATAGTTAGGGGAGGGCAATTTTTAAAAAATGAGTTAACATATATTAAGGTACAAGGAAATTCTGCCCATTAAATTAAGACTTATATTATTACTCATATTAATGAGGGCTCCCTTACCTTGAGTACCAAGAGACAACTGCCTCCCTTTCTCATGGCCCTCAAAAACAGTTGACTGATGGATAGGTTAGGAAAGCATGGTTTTGTGTGGCCACTGTTGTGGGTTGGATGCACTGGCAACAGGGGCCTGGGCAAAATCGTACCTCCCACACTCTTCCTTTATAGAGGCTTTATGAAGAACGTTATCTAGGGCATGACAACATGCTGGAATGGTCATATCCATCTCGTGTACAGTCTGTCCTGCAGAGACTTCAATCAAACCCAATCAAAGCTAACAACTGGCCCAGTGGCGGTTCCTGAAGTCCGGAGGTGAACCTGATGGACTGGACTATGGTCAACGGGGGCCAGTACTCCAGGTAAGTGCTATATAATGCAAAAACAATATATATACAGTACCAGTCACTAGTTTGGACATATCGTCCCATCCACTTGAATGAGAAACTGTGTCAACATTACTGTATATATACTGTACACACACTCATATGTGTAATCTACATGTACACATATGTGCACATACAGTTGTTTAGGCACATGAAAAAACATACACACATGCAAGGATAAATGTATGTCTATATACACTCAAGCTTTTTAAATTATTTGAAGCAAGCAAATTAAAGGTTAAATTCATCAAAAGTAAATGAACAAATAGTAAATGAACAGTTGAATAAATAATAATTCATATCCCCCATATTCACCTATTATAGGTGGGGGGCTTTTACAAAATAAGTGCTGGTGCACCTCCTGGTTCAATCACCGCCGGGGACAGGATTCAGGTAAGTTTGTTCTATGTACAGTTTTAAGGCAGGAATAGTGACTTTATTTATTTGCATTGATTTAACCACTTAGTTTAATTTTTATATAGATTTAATGTAGAACTGCAGATGGGCCTGAAGGCCCTAAAGTCTGCAGGAAAGAGAAGTAATATTTTTTATTTATTTTTTTGGTGGAGAATCATTGTACAGGATTAAAATTAACCAACACAAAGACACAATGACATGATATTTTATTTAACTTGAAGGCATCCTGAGATTGTGTTATTCAAGAAATGTTTTTTTCAATGTTAAGTCCCAAGGGCACCTTGGTCTTCAACTTAATTATCCAAATCCTCTCCTGTCTCCTTCGCTGGCCCTCTGTCCATGTGCTGCAGCTCTGCAGGCCTGCGATGGTCAGATGCTGGACTGGGGGAATCTGGAAATGTTGGACTAATGGTGTGGTTAATCTGCCCTTCCCAGTGTTATACAGATGTTGTTTGAGTCTGGCTAATAAAGTTTTCTTTGTCTCCTCTATGTATAACGCTCCACAGGTCTGACATTTGATACAATAGATTAAGTTTTGACTTTGTAAAGTTAGTTTCTCCACGACTGAGGGGTGATTATTTAAGATGTTTATGAATTCTAAGAAGCTCTCCTCTCCATGTTGCCACGCTCCAATGATGTCATCTAAAAACCTAAAATAAAATGTGGGTCTTAAGGGGCATTTCTGCAGCCCCTCTCTCTCCCACTCACTCATGTATAAGTTGGCATGGGACAGGTGTACCTGTTCTCCATGGCTGTGCCCTCCACCTGTAGGTAATGTTTGTTATAAAAAAAAGTCATTACATCTTAAACAAATCTCCAATAATTGGATAATCTCAGAGTCCGGTCTGTGTTTGTCAGGATATCTATTGAATATTTTTTGTACAGTTTGAAAACCCAAATCTGTATTGGTATTAGTATAGAGGCTGTCTATGTCAATAGTAAAAAGGCTGGCATTGGAGGCCAGCAGCATGGGACGGATCACATCTAAAAAACCTGGTACCTATCCTTCAAATAGCTGGGGTGCCTGCAGGAGAGGGGGCCCAAAAACGAGTCGATGTAGAGGGAGACGTTGTATGAGGCGCTTCTACAGTCGGATAGATGGGTCTGCCAGGAGGAATCACGTGAAGGACCGTCCGGGTAGGTGGTTCTTTATGTATTTTAGGTAAAAGATAAAACTGTCTGTCGCCTGAATTGTCGAAACCGAAGAGGAAGTCTCGCTGTTTAGCAGTGATGAACTTCATATTATAGAGGTTTTGAATAATGGATCTGATTTTAACCTGGGTTTGCAGCTGGATGCTCTCACTGATGGGTTTGTAATATTTAAGATTTGCTAGTTGGGTCATCTCAGTCAGCGCCACTAGGAGGCACAGGCCACCAGCCGAGGGGCACTCATCCCGGGTCCCGGGTTGGCTTCTGGAAAAATTATAAATTTGAGTTTGAGTTAAATTGCAATAATGTGCACCAGTGTTCAAACATGTTCCTGTTCCTGTTTGTGTCCAGTGAACGTTGTCTGGAGCCGCGTGAAAACGGCCATCCGGCATCAGCTCCAGGAAGGGGAAGTGGCCAGAAATAAAACGGCTAAGGGTTTGAGGATTATTCTGCTGCTCCTGTGGAAGTTGTGGTGAGTAGTTAATGAGTGGTACATAGATAGAAGCATTGGGGAGGACAGACTGAGCCTTATTGATTAGCATCCCGATTTGTTTGACTGATGTTTTTTGAACATCCTGGTCTCTGTTATTCAGGCCCACCGACAGCACCGCCACCTTTACCTGTGGGTGTGTTTTTTTTTCTTTCCATCAGCTGTTGGAAGTGATAAAAGGAGGCCCCTGGGTAGCTGTCAATTTGGATATTCGAGTTGTAAAAGGTTGGTATACGGTTCAGGTTTGAGTCACCTATAAACCAAATAGGTTTTTTACCTCTGAGATTCCAATCCACTAATTTCCTGCCCTGTCTGGCCTTATAGTAGGTCGGGAGAGATGCTAAATTATTCAGCCTAATTTCAACCTGCGTCTGTGTTATACTGGTCGGATGAGGAGGTGGTAAGGGCGTGGGGGCCGGGGAGGTCGGGTCCCTGAGCTCACCAGAGGTGGTTTTGTGGGGTCAGAGCAGATGTTCTTGTCCGTGAGGATGGCATTGTTTTGCTTGTTGGACCCCTCTGTCATCATGTTATTGTTCCCCATCACCTGTTTGCATAAAAGTGAGCTCGGCCCCTGTTCAGGTCTGGGCCCCGAGTTCAGCCTCGGCCCGCACCGCACCCTGTGGAAACGAGAGGGACGTTAGGTGGATCCAATTGGATGAGAGAAGTGTTGATGGTTGTCACAACGTTGGACTGGAAAGGTTTATTGATATGCGGTGATTCATTTCTATTTGTAGAGTTATGTTTAATAAAAATAATAATAATAATACATTTTATTTATAAAGCTCTTTTCAAAATCCTCAAAGACGCTTAACATGTCCAGAAATAACAGGAGAGAGAAACAACAACAAGTAACAAATTACATCACACTTAAACATTAAAAGCATGGGGATGAGATTGGACCTGGGGAAGGGGAGACAAGGCAGACTATTGACCTGTCTGGGGGTGTGGTGGAACTTCTGAAATAAAGAGATTGGATGTTTTTATTGAAACTTTGCGTGCAAAGGGATCAGTGGTTACTCAGTGAAAGCCTGGGCAAAGACTGATCACAGAAGAAAGGATGAGACGAACCTTTATACACATGAAACTTAGTGTTAACACGACAATGAAGACAGTGAGAACCTAGAAGGGAGTACATGGCTGCACAGAGAAGGATGTCTGTGTGCCCAAGGTTCCTGGCACCAAATGTCCTGGGAAAAGATGTCTGGTGCAGCTGCTAGGTTCAGTGTTTGAGTTGAAGTGAGGGAACAAGCTAAGAGTAAGTTAAACATTGTCATACGTGATACATTAATGTAAGGCAAAAGATTAAAAGATTAAGACTTTAAAAGGTTAAACTAGACATTGCCATGTCAAGGGTAGACTGTGTGTAGGAATGGGAGGATATTGCGGGTGCCGCTGGTTCCCCACTGCCCACTCTATTAGTCATGTCTGTGATCTGGTCTACCAGAGGTGTTTTTGGTCCCAGATAAAGTGATCTATGGTTAACTACTGTTCTCTGTGGTTTTGGCAGAGGCTATCTCCCTCCTGCTGGCCTCTTCAATGGCAGAAGCATCCACCTCGTCCACATGTGATACCATAGCTGAGTGAGGATTGCTACACCTCAGCAGTGCCATTTCCCTGCTAATGTATCTATCCTTTGCTTTTGCAACAAAAAGTTTAACCAAGGGTTTCTGAAAAAAAGGACAGCATTGCATTTATAAGTAAAACATCTTCAGTCGCCATGTCTCACGATGTTCTACTGTGTATTTTTACACACAATGTAATATCTGATATACTTTTTAGCATCATACATGATTTTAATATTCCTTATATACGCTGTATTTAATGATGGCAGCAAACACATACAAATACAGCAGTCAAACACACACCTGTAACTTGTGGAACTTCAACAAATGCTCGTCAAGCATATTCATAGCTTTAGACGTGCACAGTCTAACAGGACAGTCCAGATTTGCACTGAAGCTGGAGGAATGGAACAAGTCAAAATAAGTCAAATCACCCAGAGAATAATGCATTTGCTTGATGATCACACAATGCAATGTATTGTCATCATGGATATATACTACTGTTATATTAGTAAATTCCCTGCTTCGTGTGTGTGTGCATGGTAAATATTTACTCCCAAAACTTAAGGCTCCTTAAAAACTGAATAAGATACTGTCGATGAGAGAGCTTGCTCAACAGACTGTTTTGTTTAACACATTCTCTGTGTTTTTCAGATGCATCACTATATCTGTATATCGGTGTCCACACATGGGACAAAAGATATCAAGCTGTCTCGTTGAAGCGCCGTCTTTCTCTGGACCTGGACTCAGTGGACACAGCATTTTGCTGTTCTTCTGCCTCCTCTGGGGCCTCATTTATAAAACTGTGCGTAGGATTGGCGTCAGAAGGTGGCGTATGGACGAACATAAGATTTGTGTGCGCACAAATATATTCTGATTTCTAAAACAGTGCGCACACACGTCGTACGCTGATTTCCCTTTATAAATCACAAACTTCTCTAAATGTGGCGCACCTGTACAGCTTCATGACACGCCCACAGTTGCCTATAAAAAGCCAGTGAAACGCCCCTGATTAATATTCATGATTACTGAATTAATTAGGAGCATCACGGAGAAACGGCAAAAAAAAAAGAAACTTCACACAATGTAAAGTTGAAATTCTTGTCGGAGTGGTGGAAACAAAAAAGGCAACAGTCTTTGGAGGAAACTCTGCTGGAGTAAGAAACACCAAAAAGGCCTCACAATGGCAGCAAGTGACCGAAGCCATTAATGCTGCTGCCTCAGAAGGTCGGACTGTGGCAGAGGTCAAAAAGAAGAGGTCCGACCTGAAAGTTAATGCAAAGAAGCGCATTGCGTTACACCGGCGGAGTGTGTGTGCCACGGGAAACCGGAGCTCAACCCATCCGATCAGAAGCTGGCATAACTGGGGAATCTCTCCTGAGTTGTGACGGAGGCGGAGGAGGACACAGATTCCATGCAGGGCGGATGGCATGACTCAGGTAGGAAGATTGTATTCATTTGTTTTAAACGAGTGTAAACCAGATACATTCAGGTTGTGTTAACACATTCATGCACATAAATTGGACTCTATTTACAAAAAGTGGGACTTTATTCACTAAATAATTTCTCTTTTGTAGTTGCTGTATGTTCCAGCAGGGTCAGCGGTGGTGCAGCAGAGGAAAGGTGTGCGCCCGGCGTCTGCACTCCACCCTGTGCGCCCCAACCTGCAGCAGCTGTGTCCTCACAGAGGCTGTTCTTCAGAGGCAAAATCATACAGTCAGTGCAAGAAATGAAGTTGCAATGTGTTGCATGAAATTAGCACTTCACTAAAACATCTGGCAAATAAATATTCATTCATTCAGTCATTTCTCTACTTTGTGTCATATATTTTTTACAACCGATGCATCACATTAACACGCTGTAGCATGGCACCAGCGTTTTCCTCAAACGTTTGGGGTAAAGGGGTCAGGGTCCGGGCCAACGCGACCATGGGGGGTAATGACACATACTTTATCTGTGCCACGTTGTGAAGCACAGCACTGCCCTCACAATGTTGCACACGTTTTCGGGAAGTATCCTAGAAGGTTATTGAACAGGTTAGAAAACTACAACAGTGAAAAGATAACGTATCTAAGATTTTTACATTGATTAATCTTACCTAGAAGCCATCCATCATGCACAGCTCCAGCATCAAGGTTGCGCCCAACACTGTGTCTCAATATAAATGAGTCGTGGGTTGACCCAGGCCACCGAGCCACTACATCTGTGAGTAACATGTCCGCATCACTTATGATTTGGACATTGATTGAATTAAAATGTTTGCGCTTGATGAACGCAAATTCATTTTCACTCGGGCCCTTATAGCAACATGCATGCAGTCAATAGCACTGATTACATTAGGGAAACCGGTCTTTGCTGCTTTTTTGTTTGTCTGTTCACCCTGTAAGGAAACTTTATGTACAGGTGCGACAAACCAATTATACCAGCTAAGACTTCTGGCATAACACGGCTGAAAGTTGGCTGGGATATCCTGACCTGTCAGCTGGGATACCCTGACCTGTCAGCTGGGATATCCCTGACCTGTCAGCTGGGATATCCCTGACCTGTCAGCTGGGATATCCTGACCTGTCAGCTGGGATATCCTGACCTGTCAGCTGGGATATCCTGACCTGTCAGCTGGGATATCCTGACCTGTCAGCCAGCTCCCTCTGAGAAGTGGCGGTTGCCAGAAATCCTAGCGTTGACAGGATTTGAATTTGGGCTGCACGGGATAGTCCCTATGGATGCGTCGCTGTAATGCTGGGCCCAGAGCAGCACAGAGATCCGAGCACAGGACCACTCGTCATCATTGGCCAGAAGGTCCCTGAAGAATCACTTCCTTCGAAGTCCTCCGTTCGCCACATCTTCCAAGTGCCAAATCAGCCATTGTGCGTCATTACGCATCGTGATAAGACTCCTTTTTATACCCACCTATTTGATGGAACCTAAAAAGCTACAGGTGTGGGAATTATCCGTATAGTAAATGACAATCACTTCTATGCGACATGTTAAAATATTAATTATGATAATAATAATGATGTTATTGGTATAGCAGCTGTCAAAGCACGGTTACAAAGCCCACTACACAAAACGCATTTAAAACTTAGAGATAAATCGAAGTAAGAGCCATAACAAGTGAACACACTCTGAAACAAAAATATACCATAGCCTATAAAAAACCAATAAATGAAACTGTGCACTTGCATCAGAATGTGGCATGGAAAAAGATATCCATGCCTTTTGACCGATGGTTTACTTTTTTATTTATGAGAATGAATTTCAATAACATATAAATATTGTTTGATGTGTTCGTTTCCAATGACATATTTATCTGTTTGTATTTATTCTACAGGAGGATCAATCAAACATCTGTTTCATTATTTTTTGTCAAATTGGCTTCGAGTGGTTATATTTGGATTTATTTCACACACTGGTATTAATTTCACACTCCGTTTCTCCGTTTCATCCTTTCACCACCTGAGTCGTTTCTTCATTTCTGTGCATACGGATGGGTCAGAGTTGCCATGGAAGACCAAACATTCTCCCGTCAAGTTTGCTTTTCATAAATACCACGGATTGCGGAGAAAGCGGCGTGCGCCTTCTTTTGTGCGTACGCAGCATTTATAAATGAGGCCCCAGGTCTCTGTGTCTTCAAAAAGACCAGATGCATGTGTGAAAAAAGTAAAGTAATAACTGCTGTTGGGTTAAAAATATATGTTTTTTCATCTGTTAAAGAATTTCAGCCTCATGTTTTGTATGAAAGGTGCGATACAAATAAAGTTTATAAAAATAATATACTAACCAAAAGTAGAAACACTTTTTTTATTATATGCCATCCTGCTCATATTAAATATCAAAGGTAAATTATGGTTCACACATCTTTATTCACACTTTAACTGTACAGAAAATCATTTTTGTGCAGATTAGTGGTTTTTGTCGTAGTATTTACAAGTCAGAAAGTGTGGATGGTGAGACAGAGAACAACAATAGTCACTACCGTGCGTGTCTACCTCCAGCATTTATCACTACTTTACACCTCCTGAATGGATAAGATGTTAATCTGGACTTGTAGGATGACGTCATTCTTCCTGCAGAGCTGTGACAAGTTGTTCATGTGTTGCTGGAGCAGGATCTCTCTCTCTCACCCAGTGATCCTGAACGTCCCACAGTTCTGGTGAATATGCTGGTCAAGGAAGGACAGCGACATTGTTCTGGTCCAGGTCAGCTCCTCCTGACAGACATGAGCCACATGTGGTCTGGCCTTGTCCTGCATGAAGGTGATGCCTGATTGCTGTATCCTGGGAATGACATGTGGACCTAGGATCGTATCTCAGTAACAGATAGCTGTCAGTGTACCGTGGATGTGGACAAGGTCTGACCATCATCCATTAGCAGTGGCTCCTCACATCATGTCACCACCACCAAACGATCCTGGATGTATACGACAGGATAGCGTTCCCCATTGCGATGGTAGAAACGGTAATGACCACCAGTTGTGTACAAATTAAATCTGGACTCATCACTAAATGTGATCTCCGTCCACTTTGCAATCAGCCATAACATCTGGAACACCTGTGCTGCACGTGTCTGCAGAGTTCAGACCATCAGCA
The DNA here is from genome assembly GCA_037577475.1 of Chaunax sp. Z400. NCBI lineage: Eukaryota > Metazoa > Chordata > Actinopteri > Lophiiformes > Chaunacidae > Chaunax > Chaunax sp. Z400. The sequence goes on from CM075199.1 coordinate 1,631,091, forward strand.
TCCCAACTGCGCGTTCATGTAAGTTCTTTCGGTAATCATGACATCATCAGTTGTTTCTCTAGGACGTTACTTAGACCCAGTAAATTATCGTTTTGAACAGGTCTTTTCAATCATGCAGAAAAAAATCTCACCAACATCATGGTTTACTCTGAAATGCACCAATGACTGTTATTTCTATGTTATGACTAAATGATGGTTATTCATGATTTAACATGTTTTGGTTGTGGGTACTTAAAAAAGTCTATTCAGTGAATCACATGCTTGATAGATTAGGGCTAGTGAATAGAAATTACAGGGTTTTTAAAATTATACATTTTCATTGTTGCTCAGTATACAATCATTACTGTTATTATTATAGTGGACATGTTATCTCTGCAACCCAAACAGAAAATGCATTGTGTAGTCTGAAACACAAGGAGTGCAATGTTATAATTAACCCCATAGTCCTGTTTAATTGCAACATACCATGTGGTGAATGTAACATTATGACATAAGGATTATGATAAAAGCTTAAAATATTGACAACTATTTATTCAACACTTTAATCACACTTTGAAATAATTATATATCTTTCTGTGTGTGTGTCTATGTTTGTGTCTCTGTCTTTGTCTCTAGCGATAGAGCGGAATAAATGTAAGAGTACTTAATGGCAGTACGTGTTAGAAACCTATGGCTGTTGATAGATGATATGATCAGATTATGTTGTCCATTGTTTCAAAAGATGGAAAGCTGTGTCAAGGAGATCCAGGATGATCTGATGATCATGTGGAACTGGACGGGCATGGCCCCTGTGGCCACAGAGGTGAGTTAGAATATATCAGCTTCCTATTGGTCAAACTTGACCCTTTTTGGTTTTGTTCAGAACAGTAAGAGCTACATCTCTCTGTATGAGTCCCATGAATTAAAAAATAGAAATATCATGTTTTGTCCTTAGAAGAAGGCGCCGTCAGAGGAACAGCCTGTTTATGAGAACACGTATGAGGCGAAGAGCCCATATTTGCAGGACACTGATTGTTATGTGAAGGTGAGAATTTAGGCATATCAAAAATCACACTTGTCTACATAATACACCAAGTGCATATCTCTGTGTCACAATATATCTGTTGTTATAGAGGCAAAATAAAAGTCTGTTAATAACTTAACAAGAACAAAAATTATTTTGAGCCTATACTTTGAAGAGAAGAAGAAGAAGAAGAATCAGCTTTATTGGTCACATACAATTATACACACAGTACAATGTAGCATTGTCCTCTGCATTCAATCCCTGAGGAGCAGTGGGCTGCCCTTTACGATGGTCCTTGAAGGAAACTGGGGTCCAGTGTCTTTCTTAATGATACTTTGACATGTGGGTTGGGGGAACTGGGGATCGAACCACCAACCTTCTCATAAGTGGAAGACCGCTCTTATCTCCTAAGCCACAGCCGCCCCAAAAAATCACTGTTATACAGCAAACAGCAAATTTCAGGCTTCTTCAAGAAAAACCACCAAATTATTCACAGAGATTTGGGAGCAGGATGATCCTTCATCCACTCTCCTCCTCCAAGGGCCACCACAGGTCCCCAAAATGTATTTAAAACCCATGGGGCAAGAGAGGAAATCATTCTGAGGGGCTCCTAGAGGCCTCAACACTTATTGTTTTATTATTGTCCACTACGTACTATGAAGGTGGGGTCACATGGAATAATACTTAGAAAATGGGTCCGGGGTCCTCAGTGGCACCTCCAACACCAAATGTATTGACATTATTTCCTTCCATGATATAATCATTTAAATTGCTCTAAACTTGTTTTTAGGAGGTGAGGTTTGAGGAGCATCACAGCGGATCAGCCTTTGTTGTTGTGGATAGGCCCAAAGAGACATAAAAGTGAGTATGAGCATATCAGAAAAAGAGTGTAGTATGCCTTTGTCTGTACTCTCTGATGTCAGTTTGAGTCCTTTGAATTCAAAATGCAATCCTCTTGATTCATTTTCAGGTGGAAGAGGACCACAGACGATCAGAGAATATGCTGTACCCCTGCACAGACTGGTTGTCATGGTCCTGGGTTTTGAGTGTATTTCCTGTTTATTTTGTAGGTCTGTTTTCCATGTTATGTGCCCTTGCGTTGCATTTCCTGTATTGTCTTATGATCTGTTTCACCCTTATGGTTCCTCTGTCTGTGTTTTTGTCTTCTATGTTTTTAGTTCCAGTTGCTCCTTTTCCCTGTTTGTTTGCTCTGTCTTGTTAGTTTATTAGTTTATCCTCCTCATGTTTTCCCCTTTAAGGTTTTCCCTTCTCTTCATTTTCCCTCCTTTGTGATTGTCTGAGTGTTTCCACCTGTCTCTGATTCTCTCCTCCTCTCTGTGCCTCCTGTGTGTCATTGTCTCGTTACTCTGCGTATTTAAGTCTGTTTGGTTCTGTTGTTCCCTGTGTAACTCCGTGATATTCTGTTTGCCCTGTTTACCCTGCCGTGCTCTGCCTTGCCCTGTTTTGTCCAGTTTTGCTCCATGTAATTTTTGTCCTTGTGTTGTTTCTGCCTGCCCTTTGGATTTTACCTTGCCCTCCTCTGAAGTATTTGGATTGTTTGTTTTTTGGGACATCTTTGGATTTTTTCTGTTCATATGAGTTCTGTGTATTTTCCTGTTTTTGGCCTGTGGACACTTTTGCCTGTTTTGATTTGCATTTGTTACAGGTCTCAAACATAAGACCATGCAAACAGTGCTGATAAATATAAGGAATAAGCAGGACAGGACAACGTTAGTCTGTTGCTGCGTTGGCTCCTCGTACCAATCTGACACGGCAAGCAACAGGAGCACACAGCGTAGTTCCGGCCAGTAGTCCAATGTCCCGCTGCCCCCTCTTGACCCTTTCCGGTATTACATCAAAAGTAAGTCCTTAAAGACTGAATTAAAGTTACCTCAAAACTAAGTCCTTAAAGACTGAATTAAAGTTACCTCAAACGCTGGACAGATCCACATACAGATCAGAAAATATATGGTCAAAATCGGAATTTGTTTTATATCTGTATTAAAATAATTAACATATAAATGTGACCACATCTTTTGTGTGCGTCACACACTCCCTAACAAAGAAAGATGGCTCCTGACATTGCACGCAAACCAGATTTTGTACCGTTAACCCATCAACACTCAATTAACTTATATACATTGTTAGCTACACGCCTTATTACATTCAATAAACCCCTGCCGAAATAATATAAGGCACAAAGGAAGTACAGGGTAGGATTTGATATGGTATAGTATGAGGTGGCTGGTATGGAATGTGGTGTGGCTGGTTATAAGAAAGTTGCATGTCCCACACTGGTGGGTGTGCTAGCCTATAGGCTGTTACAGCATTGACCGTACCCTTTTGTTGGTAAGAGGGCTGGCCTAGAGTCTCGTATGTTAACATCTGAGCTGGCTTTTTGTCACGTGTGGATGTCCTGATTGCTGTACTACGGTCTACTGGCTGACTATCAGCTGACTGCAGGGGACTAGTCTGTTGGCTAGGCAGAAAACTGTCCGTCTGTGAGGTTACAGGATTTAGCCCATATCCTGGGTGGTTATTGGGGGATTGGGACAACACTGACCTATTCTCTCCCTGCCCTTGTTCTGCTCCCTCACCTGATAGCTCTGGGATAAAGGCTGTGCCGCCATAAATGTCAAGTAATTCTTCCTCCTGATCACCCTGGTTCAAGTGGGAGTGGGCTGGGTCAACCTCTGGCTGCAGAGCAAGTCCCATAGGCCACTGAGGCAACTCTCTCCCCACAGGCATTTGCAGCCAGCAACCTGTTCCGTCACTCTCGTCCGACTCAGAGTCACCATTTGTTGACAGTCCCTCTTGATGGTCACCGACCGTTCGTCTTTTCCTTGTTTGTTTCCCCTTATGTGGTGGTGATAATGATAGTAGGGGTACAGGTTGGTTTCGTTTCCTTACAGATCCAGATGGTGCAGGCAAGTCAACAGGCAAGTCGTTAACTAGGTGCAGCAGGTTTCGGTGCAAAGTGCGGATTCTGCTACCATCCTTTTCTGTACACACTTTGTACACAGGGCTATCGTTCATCTGCTCTTTGACAACATATACAGTGTCCTCCCAGTAAGATCTCAGTTTTCCTGGGCCTCCCCTTTCACTGAGGTTTCGGACTAGTACACGGTCACCTGGTTGAAGTGTCACCCCTTTCACATGACGGTCATAATACTGTTTTCCTCTTGTGCTGGAAAGATGACTGTTTTCAGAGGCAATTTTATATGCTTGTTTCATCCTCACTGCCCACTTCTCTACATATCCCCTTGGGGATGTGGCTTCGTCCTCAGCTGTCAGGCCAAATAGTAGGTCTATAGGAAGACGAGGATGGCGTCCATAGAGTAAGTAAAATGGTGAGTATCCTGTTGCCTCATGCCTTGTACAATTGTAGGCATGGACCATTTGTGGTAAGTGTTCCTTCCACTTTGTCTTTTCCTTGTTATTCAGGGTCCGAAGCAGCTGAAGAAGGGTTCTGTTAAACCTTTCTGCTGGGTTACCCTGAGGATGGTAGGGTGTGGTCCTCGAGTGTCCAATTCCTGAAAGTTGCTGCAAGGTCTTGAACAGGCTGTTTTCGAATTCACGACCCTGATCATGATGGAGCTTTCTGGGATAGCCAAACCTCGGAATAAAATCATTAAAAAGCTTTTCTGCAGCTGTCTTCCCTGACTTATTCCGGCTGGGATAGGCTTGGGCAAACCGAGTAAAATGGTCCACGACAACCAATATGTACTCGAACCCTCCTGTGCTTGGCTCTAGATGCATGTAGTCAATAGATACCAGTTCAAGGGGTGCTGTGGTGACAATAGAACCCATAGGAGCCCTGACATGTGTCGCTGGTTTCTTTCTTTTGATACATGGGCATTTTCTTGTCACATATGCCTCAATTTCTTTCTTCATGTAGGGCCAATAGAATCTGTCTCTCGCTAAACTAATGACCCTCTCTGTTCCTACATGGCCCATTTCATCATGAAGGTATTTCAGAGCAACGGATCTGTACTTTTCAGGTAAGACTAGTTGTTGCTTCTGCCTTGTCTTCCTGTACAGCAATCCGTTTTCAAGCTGAAGTTGTCCCCACTCCCGTAGGAGCCTTTTGACTGAGCCACTGACACCCTTCCTCACATGTTCTGTTAGGTGAGTGTGTTTTTCCTTTAGTTTGATTACTTCACTTATCACTCTGTCCTCTCTCTGAGCTTGTTCAAGCTCTTCATGGCTTATAACTGACCAAGGTCCCAGTGTGCCTGTGTCTGAGTTCTCCTGTGACAAGCTCAACACAGCGACATAGGCCACATCACTCTCCTTGGCTGCCTGACTACCTTCCCACGCTGCTTGGATTGTGTCCTTTGACAGTTCCTCTGTGCAGGCAGCAACATACTCTGTGATGTCAAGTGGCATTCTGGAGAGGGTGTCAGCATCAATATTGACTTTACCTGGCCTATATCTGACCTCAAAACGGAAGTCTGCCAGTTCCCCAACCCACCTGTGACCAACAGCATTTAATTTGGCGGTGCTCATTACATAGGTCAGGGGGTTGTTGTCGGTATACACTGTGAAATGGGGAGCATAGAAAAGATAATCTCGAAATTTTTCACACACCGACCACTTGAGTGCAAGGAACTCGAGCTTCCCTGAGTGCATGTGGTAATTCTTTTCTGCTGCTGACAGTGTCCTTGACCCATAGGCAATAACCCTCATCTTTCCCTCCTGCCGCTGATATAGCACTGCTCCAAGGCCTTCTGCGGATGCATCTGTGTGTAACACAAAAGGTAGGTCAAAGTTGGGGTAGGCTAACACAGGTGGGCTGGACAAGATGCTGATCAGTTGGTCGAGGACTATTTGATGTTCCTCTGTCCAGTGTATGGGAGTTTTTGAAGCAAGCTGGCCTCCTTTGCCCTTTATTGTCTTGGGCTGCGATAACGCTGCGTGATTTCCTTTCACCTGCAGGAGGTCATACAAAGGCTTTGCAATTCTCGCGAAATCCTGAACATAGGCTCTGTAATAGCTTAGAAATCCCAGTAGCTTTCGCAGATCTCCAACAGTGCTTGGGGTTTTTTCCTTCAAAGCTTGGACCGCTGCTATGTCTTTGGTATCGATCCGCACCCCATCAGCTGATACAAGCCTCCCAACATAGCGCACCTCTTGTTTGAAAAACTCACACTTGGTCGGCCTGAGTTTGATGCCATGGTGTTTGAGAGCTCTCAGGACCCGCCTCAGTCCTTCCACATGGTCATTGAAGGATTTGGCATAACAGAGTACATCATCCAGGTAGGGGATGCAGCATTCATCTCGTAGGGAATCCAAAACCTCCTCCATACACCTCTGAAATGCAGCTGGGGCATTAGAAAGGCCGAAGGGGATGCGGACCCACTCATACAGGCCCCAGGGGGTGATGAACGCTGTAAGGTGTCTGGATCCTTCCGCAATGTACCCCTGGTGATATGCCTTCCCTTGATCCAAGATAGAGAACCAGCGATATCCTCCAAGTGTGTTCATTAGGTCCTGGATGCGTGGGAGTGGATGCCTGTCTGGAATACTTTTTCGATTAAGCAGCCTGTAATCGATGCAGAGCCTTAAACTCCCGTCCCTCTTTCGTACACATACCACTGGAGCTGCATAGGGTGATTTGGATTTCACTATCCACTTTCGAGCAAGCAGATCTTGGATATACTCCTTAACCTCCCTATATAGTGGTTTAGGAATAGACGCATAGGAACGTTGAACAGGGATGTTGTCTGTCACAGAGATTGTCATTTGAAGACTTGGAATGCATCCCATGTCACCATCATCACGAGCAAAGGCGTTGGACTCTTCATATAGCAGCTGCTTCACTACTGTTTGTTCTTGCTCATTTAGATGGCTGATATCAACAGGTGGATGCCACAATGTTGGTTGTGCTGAGGTGGTTTCATTATTCTGCTTTATTGTGGAGGGTGTGTCAACCTCATTTACACGCGCCCTGTCAGTTTGGTCTGTTTCAACTATCCTGTCAATGACTTGGATGCTGCCTATAACAGTGCGACTAGCTAGAATCACATCGTGTTTGGTTGCATTGCCCACAGGGATCTCAACAAACGGTCTTTCAGTATGGTGAACTTCAACAAGTCCATTCCCCATGTCGAATTGCTCTAGCTTTGGGTTATCAGTACATAGTTCGAATAAGGCAACAGATTCATTGAAATTTGCAGGTACTGGGAATTTAAGGTGGGCAATTTGACCTGGATGGACAACAATATCATGATGGCCTATTCTGACTGACACCTTTTCATTCTTGCTCGATTTTCTCTCTGCCTGGATGAAGTTTACAACTGCCTCAGCTTTCTCAGTCTCAATTTGCATGGCTCCTTTAAGGAGGTTGCATATGGCAGGTAGGGTGTCTCTGTCATCTTTTTGCCCTAGGATTATCTCCTGAATAACATTAAAGCCTAGCAACGGTCTTATACGGTCGACTCGGCTAACAAGGAATGGGACTTTAATAGAATAGTCTGGGTCATCATTACCAGGCAAGTTGACAATCACTTCCACCCATCCATCATAGGGGATTGTTTCTCCATTGGCAGCAAACACATCCAGACCATGATCTCCCAACAGCTCACTTAGCGGGCGGATTTCTTGATTGGGTAAGTACTTTTGTCTCCAGAGTCGATCTATCAGACTGACCTGGGCACCTGTGTCAAGCAGAGCAGTCACGGCATAGCCGTTCATGTTACATTTCAATAAACATTTTTTTCCGATTAACTGTGCAACTTTCTCATTTGAGGGTTTGTCATCCACTAGGTGGTCTGGGGAGGCTGTAGCAGGCTGGTGACTCTGTGGAGGTTGCTCTGTGTTTCCGCAATTCTTCTGGGACTTGATGCTGTTGCTGATCACAGGTCGTCCCTCATCAGTGACAGCCGCTGGTTTTCCGCCGGCTTGCGTCTCTTTAAACAACCCACAGCACGGTGTCCCTCTTCACCACATGCAAAACAATGATGACAGTTTGGCAGGTTTTGCTCAACACAGGAAGGACAGCCACGCAGTTTCCCTCGTTTCTGTGGTTGCTGTTTTGTCTGATAATTGACACAGTAGCATGACTGATGTGGTGGATGCTGATGTTGTGTATCAGACTGCATCCTTAAATTTTGTAATGACTCCACCATTTGCGTTAATGCTTGTACCTGTGCACTCAGCTTCTGCACTTCCTCATCTTTACCTTTCTGGGCAAAGTCCTCTTTGGTGTCTCCTGTCTTTTCTGAGTTTACCTGACCACTTTGGGCATAGATGATTTTGGTACGTGTGTTACGACCCAGGCGACGTCTCCTTTCGCTCTCTTCGCTGGTCGTTTTGACGAATTGTTTCAGTAAGGCTTCATCTGTGACGGATGAGTCAGAGAGGAGTGACCTTAATTCTCTCCTAATGTCTTCATGTTTTTCATTGAGTCCCTGATAAATTGTGTGCTTAAACACATTCTGTACAGTCTGAGCCTCATACTTAATTTCAGTGTCAGACTGTTTTGATGTGAGAATGACCTTTTGCTTAAGTCCAACCATCCTATACAAGAACTGTTGTGGTGTTTCATTCTCATATTGCTTGGCTGTAATCAGTTCTTGAAAGAGTTCTGTTGTACTCTTTTCTCCCATGTGAGACCGCAAGAAACTCTTCAATTCAGTTACTGTCATCTCATCTCTGCTGATCAACATGTCTTTGAAGTTGCCTGGCTTTGTGATCCGCAGGACTGCTCGGATTATTTCACCCTCTGTGTGTTGCTCTTTTAGCCCCTCATCTATCTGTTTACATATATTACTGTAGCTAATATCTGCTGCACTATCTCCTATCTGGCCTCCATGGATTTTGAATTCTTTTCTGTGAAACAGGGCTAAATCTCTGAGAGCTACCAAAGTTTCACTGCTGTGATGAGACTGTTGTGCATTGTGCTCGCTATTGAAAGCAGCCCCATAAGCTGATGTACTGGTGTCTCTATCAGTAGCATTTTTTTCAGCATTGTCGGTTTTGGTAGTTAGGTTCGACTGTGTACGAGCAACTGTAGCCTGTGCTCCATCCTCTACAGCTTCAATACCATCAGAATTACTTGTAATCATGTCATCAATTACATCTCTTAAACAAAGTAACTGAGAGATACCCTCATCCTCTAACTCAAGTAAAGATGTGGAAGACAGGTATGAGCAAATATAGTCAAAACATTGGTCTATATCTTGTTCATCCAACTTAGCTGGGTCCTGATGAGGTGGTGGTCGGATGTCTGTTGCAACTTGGTAGATCTGTTCACCAGAAAGACGTAGAAGTCCCTTCTTTATCGACCAAACCAGTTCTTTTCTTTCTTTGGATGCCATATCTCACACTTGTCGGACACTCTGGTAATGCTGAGCCCCTCACTCTGACGACAGACAGATGTCCTGGACCGGCGTAGCCCCTCTGCTCCAACAATGTGTGTCTGGTGGTCCACAGGTTCAATGATCACTGGAACGACGACCCTTAACGTTGTGATGGCGTCGATCCCGGACGAGCCCCCATAAATCTGTTACAGGTCTCAAACATAAGACCATGCAAACAGTGCTGATAAATATAAGGAATAAGCAGGACAGGACAACGTTAGTCTGTTGCTGCGTTGGCTCCTCGTACCAATCTGACACGGCAAGCAACAGGAGCACACAGCGTAGTTCCGGCCAGTAGTCCAATGTCCCGCTGCCCCCTCTTGACCCTTTCCGGTATTACATCAAAAGTAAGTCCTTAAAGACTGAATTAAAGTTACCTCAAAACTAAGTCCTTAAAGACTGAATTAAAGTTACCTCAAACGCTGGACAGATCCACATACAGATCAGAAAATATATGGTCAAAATCGGAATTTGTTTTATATCTGTATTAAAATAATTAACATATAAATGTGACCACATCTTTTGTGTGCGTCACACATTCATTATTAAATCCCTGAACTGCTGCTTGTCTCCGGCTGTTGTCTGCATTTGGGTCCTATTTTTGAACTGAACCTAACACTGGTTCTGTTATTGTTTTATACCTCATTTTTTTCTATTGTGTTTACAGCATTGTTCTCTGAAAGTTTTGGCTCCATCTTTATTGTTTTATTCTTCATTCTGTGATTGTGTTATGAAAAGTTTGTTTTGTCTAAATATATTGTTCTATGTTTAAATAAAGTTTCTGTCTGTCAAAGTGTTAATGGCAGCTTATTTCAGAGAACCTGGAAATAGATTTGTCAGGTAAAGGCTTCACACACAGATAGGGGGTCTTCATCTTCATATGGGATCTGGATGTTGGCTCCACAGAGATGGTTATGATCAATATGTTTCAAATGTTTTATTGGTTACTGGAAGTGGTGAAGGCTGAAGAGGAAGAACAGTGGGCCTGGATATGTTGAGAAGTGAGAACATGAACCACCACAGGTTTCAGGCTTCTTCAAGAAAAATCATCAAATTATTCACTGTGATTTGGGAGCAGGATGGTCCCTCAACCACCCTCCTTCTCCGAGGGCCACTGTGATGGATTTTTAAGGGTTTGTCTGTTTTCAGTTATTGACCTTCTTGGACAAATGTGGTTTATAAATTATTCCATGCTTTTGGGGCTGCTGTGAGGTCAAAGATCATGACACAGCCCTTCAGTATGTTCTAGAACCCATCATGTACTGTACAGACCAACTGATCTTTGACAACATGCATTATTGTTATTACAGCTCAAAAACTTCTATAATTGCAACCTTCTCCTTTTTTCTGACTACTTCTGGGGTTTTCTGCACTGATGATGCAACACTTTTGACTTCTCCCATATCAAGATTCTTAGAGATAAAGATATCAGAAGAATTTCACTTTTATTAGTTCTCATACACACACAAAACTCCCAAACATAGAGGTTGGAGCTGTACTTATTCTTGGTTCCTCTCCTGAGCTCCTGTGTTGTCAGTTATCATACTTACTGCTGATGTCTGTGAAGTGATGACCTTCAGTCCAACAGGGGCCATCATCAATGGAACAGAAATGCAAGAGAAAAGATAAACAAACTAGCTTTTAATTCAATCATATCTGGTAAAAAATAAAATATAAAAAACAGGTTGTTTTAAATTATACTTCATTATCATTTTGATTTGTCCAACCTGCACTGGGCTCAGCAGTATTATAAAAGTTCCTTTACAGGTAGAAATCTTCAAGTGTAGCGGCCTTGTCTGTAAATAATAAATAAGCTCACACACAAAATGGTTGCAAACACTGTCCATGTGACCTCCATACCATTGTAGTGACTGAGTGGACTGAAACTCTCACCTGTGCTCCTTCCTCCTCCTCCTCCTCTCCTGAGTCCTCCTCTTCGGCTCTGTTCTGTGGGGGTCTCTTATCATCTGGCCCCTCCTCTTTAGAGGAAATCACCAACTGTTTTAGGAAAGATAAAAAAAACTAGTTTGTCTTAGGACTCAAACATGGATGCACTAAGAATGATTAAAAAAACCTCTCACCTGTGCTCCTTCCTCCTCCTCCTCCTCTCCTGAGTCCTCTTCTTCTGCTCTGTTCTGTGGGGGTCTCCTATTGCCTGGCCCCTCCTCTTTAGAGGAAATCACCAACTGTTTTAGGAAAGATAAAAAAAAAAAATTTTTCTTAAGACTCAAACATGGATGCACTAAGAATGATTAAAAAAAAACCCTCTCACCTGTGCTCCTTCCTCCTCCTCTCCTGAATCCTCTGACCCCTCCTCTAGAGTTAAACTGTGTTAAAAATAAAAAAATACCTTGTTTATTGTTGTTTAAAATTCAGTTGTCTCACTGATATTTATGGATCATTGAAATAGCAAAATGTTACATAAAGGCATTGATCCATTTATTTCCAAGTCTGACATGTGGTGGTGACATGTTCAAAACATATTTCATGAAAGCCACAGCGTCCATCAAATAATTTCTCTGGTTGTTGGTCCCCTATCCTTAGACCCTCACATTGGATAAGGAAAATGTCATGGAAAGCAACAGAGTAGGATCCCTCTCCCAGGATGGACAGGCATGCATAACACAAGATTCCATTTAATAAGTTCAATACTAGTAACTTTGATAGGAGTGTAATATTTATCATATTGAGGGGCTTTGCTGGGCGAATTAGTTTTACATCGTCGATATTTAACTGCCTGAAATTTAAAAAAAAGTCTACGAAGAACACGGAGTAACACAATACTCACGTCTTTACGCATTGTTGAGGAATGTAGCTGCTTGAGCTCATCATTCCTTTTGTTCTGCCCGAAATGTGATTAATGTGTTAAAAAAGAAAAGCTGACTGTTAAAAAATAAGTGTGTTGTTATTTCCACAAAAGATTGTTAGTTTTATGGTTAATAGTTTATTTTGAGATCAGAAAGGTACAGGAAACAGGACGTAGGAAGTAAAAAGTGCCCATAAACAGAGAAAAGCACAATAACATCTGTCTGGTTCTCCTGTTAAATCTAAAGCAACCCTCTGTGTGAATCCCTCAGAAAGCTGTAGTAAAGTTGTAGATGTTCTCTACATGTTTGACAGTTTATATCGATGAGTTTTTATGGATACATTTTCACGTTTGTACACATTTGGTACATTTGGTGTTTGAGCTAATAACACATACAGTAACATACAGTACTGCTGTATACGGATCTGCTACTCACTTGATGTATCATTTATAGTACTGCCAGTGCTAATATTTAGTTTCTTGATTACATATTGTTCTTACACATTACTAGACTGTCATATTTAGCTGTTTTGTTATAAAAGTCCATTTCAGTATATTTTGTATTTTCTTTTCTAGTTTTACTCCAATTCATTGTTGTCAACCTGACTTACCTGCTGTGAAAGAAGTCATTAAAGGAGCAAGCACGCTCACTTCCTGGCTCCTGAAAAGGAGTTTGGCTTGCTGTTTGTCTATGTTAACACTTTGGAAGTACAACACATGGAGAGAACAGTACACCTTTCAATTTCAAACTCCAGCACCTGCTTCACCACCTTTAGTTCAGCAAACAGAACCTGGCAGTTCTTGCACCCAGGTACAGGTTTCCTCAGGACAGGACGTTTTTTTCGTAGCATACGTGAGTGGTAAGGTGTTCTGGCTGGATTTGGCACATTAGGGGATACCACTGTCACAGGGAGCCTCACGGTTAGTGGGAGGAGGCGGCTGCACATTTGGGGTGGCGTGGTCACAGAGAGCCTCGCTGGCAGTGGGAGGACTACACACGGAAGTCCAAAGTTGTGGAACAGTGGCAGCGGAGGATGCAGGGGAAGCAGCTTGTGACCTCGCCTCCATCGCCCTCCTCAATTACTGCATCATCCAATTCATCAAGATGTGAGACCATTGCTGGTGTGGGATTTGAAGCCCTTAGGAGTGCCAGGTTTCTGAAAATGTAGAAGAATGCTTTATTAAGTTAAACATTTTAGTCTGTCTGTATGTTCCAGTGTTATCAATATGTCTATTTACTTTCAGCATCATGCATTTTTATAGCTTTGCCTACAAAGTGCTGTCTGGAGGATGAGCAGCACTAAATAAATGCAGCATTTCTGACCACACAATGACTATACACCAGGACCAAATAAGGACCTTTCATGCATCATAGACCAGGAAAGAACCACAAAGCACCACAGTATTCTTCTATAGAAATTGAAAGACACCCAAGTCATCAGACCAACACATAACTAAAATCCCAGATTCTACATGCAAGTCCCTTTAATGTAAAAATTTGCAGGGCCCAATCTTATTCCAGAGCTGTACGTATGACTATGTAATGGTGTTGTGCTTTAGATCTAGAGCTGCCTCACCAACACACAAAAACCACACAGGGACCACACAACTTCAATACATACCTGAAGTTTGTGTTAAGGTTCAGCAGTAGCAGGACCCAGATGCAGACGACACAAGGGTGGAGTGCAGTTGAAGGATTTAATTAACAGAAAAGGCAAAATCCAAACCAAGGCAAAAGGCAAAAACACAGGAGGTACAAAGAACACAAAATGCAAAACTCACCACTAAACAAACCACTGGCAAATCCGAGGGGAAAAAACAGGAGGGCAAGGAAGGCCAAACAGAGCCAGGACAGAATCACGGGCCAGGAGGGAACGACAGAGCCACAGGGAACACGGGAGGTAACACAGGGATCCAGGGATCACGGGAGGTAACACAGGGATCCAGGGATCACGGGAGGTAACACAGGGATCCAGGGATCACGGGAGGTAATACAGGGAACACGGGAGGTAATACAGGGAACACGGGAGGTAATACAGGGATCCAGGGAACACGGGAGGTAATACAGGGAACACGGGAGGTAATACAGGGAACATGGGAGGTAATACAGGGATCACGGGAGGTAATACAGGGAACACGGGAGGTAATACAGGGAACATGGGAGGTAATACAGGGAACACGGGAGGTAATACAGGGATCACGGGAGGTAATACAGGGAACACGGGAGGTAATACAGGGATCACGGGAGGTAATACAGGGAACACGGGAGGTAATACAGGGAACACGGGAGGTAATACAGGGAACACGGGAGGTAATACAGGGAACACGGGAGGTAATACAGGGAACACGGGAGGTAATACAGGGAACACGGGAGGTAATAGAGACGTGGCATGGAGGCAACATTGACGAACTGACACCGGAGAACAGAACCAAACAGACTTAAATACACAGAGTAAGGAGACAATGACACACAGGAGGCACAGAGAGGAGGAGAGAATCAGAGACAGGTGGAAACACTCAATCACAGAAGAGGGAAAATGAAGAGAAGGGAGGAAATGCAAAGCAAAAACACGACATGGAACACAGACTACAAAAGAAAACAGGAAACAGACAACCAAAATACAGAACCATGACAGTTTGTGGACTTTTTGCAGGTGCTCGATTCATATATATAGCCTTGCAGAAGCGAACTGGGCAGTCCAGATTTGTGTTAAAGCTGTAGAAGTAAAAACAGTCAAAAATGTTGATTAGCTAGAAGAAATTGAAATTTGATGTAGCAATTAAATGAAATACAGTGATTAGAAAAATGTCTAGGGTCGGTAAATATAAATATAAATTATGTCTCCTAAAAAGAGTTAAACAAGACACTTACTGTCGAGCAGATTTGCTCAAAAGAGCCAACTCTTTTGTGGTCAAGCCATTCATCTCAAATAGTATGCAGCTGCTACTACCGGTATAAAGGCCTGCGGCTGCTCTGATTGGTTGCCGAACATACCGCAATAGTTCTCACGAGAACTGGACAGATACATAACAGATAATATATTATGATTGTAATGCATTTAACATATTATTCCATTTTGAATATGGGACCTGTGTTACATACTCCATTAAACATCGTAGCTTATTTAAAAAATTTATAAGGAGTAGGCTAGATAACACCATGATTATTCCTGCTGAGTAAAGCCTATAGGCCTGTCTGAGATATGAATAGGAAATTAGAATAAACACCCATACAATGTTGGGTATTGAGCTAAAACAGTTTTCACACAATCACAGTTTAAGTTTGCTGTAATTTCTGCTCCGTTTTATATTTTATAATGAGTGTTTATTGCGCAGCGCTAGAGTGCGGTCACATGACCTCAGAGTCGAGAGGAGATGACAAGTCGTCTGGCCATAAATCCCACAATTCCACATCGACTCCACATCCATAATTTTTACATCAAAACATTGGAAAAATTTGTGCTAGTTCATTTAATACCAGAATGGAACCAAACAACCTTATCGTTGGGGTGCAGAGGGCCTAGAATGCCAGGTGGTCCACCAAACTGCTCCATTGACTTCTCCACCAATGTCTCCACGATTGTCTCCTCCCTGCGTCACGTGTTTGTCATTCCCTCTTTAGCCGATATGATTTCCTCTGTGAGTTGCCAGTTCGTCGTCAATGTCTGACCTCATGTTTCCCATGTATTTCCAATGTTTTTCCCCATGCTCTTCAGTAAGTTTTCTGTTACTTGGATTTTTGCCTGTTTGTTGGACTTTTTGTTTATTGGACTGTTTTGGTTACTCTTTTGGATTTTTTTTGTGTTGTTACCTTGCATGTTAATTAAACCCCTGAACTACGCTCTACCCCCTGTGTTGTCTGCATTTGGGTCCAGTACTTTGTGAACCCTGACATGTGAGGCATCTAGCACTTGAATAAAGTTATCAGTACCTAACTATAACCTAGCCCAAACTCAAAAAATATTGCAACTTAAGCCTCACAGATACAATGATCTCACTTTCACAAGCACAGTTTATGAAACACAAAATGAGGGCGAGGCGTGCTGCACATCTAACCAGCCACGCCCAGCAATTGTCTGGCCAACTTTGTCTTCTTGCTGTGTTGACCGGATTTGTTGGTTGCTTGAGGAACCGCACCAATCAGGAGTCAGCAGCCACGAACGAGGAGGGCCGGACCAGCGATGTCAGTTGCGGGAGCCAATCACTGACGGGGGACCACACAGTGCCATTATGTTCGGTGATCTGCAATCAAAATAACAAGAAACACACGAGGGAAACTCTGCGGCCGTAACACACACACTGACTTAAGTGGCGAAAACATGACCCACATTAGTTTCCCTCGACCCTTTGTCACCTCCTGTCACACTAAAGAGACGTTGTGACGGCCCCGGCCGTATATGTGTTTCTTGCTGCTTGTGTTGCAGGTGTTTTTGCTGCCCCTGTGCCGTCCTGCTTTTCTGCAGTGTCCTGCCCTCATGCACAGTTTGTGTGGCTTGGCTTCCTGGTTGCCGGGAGACTCCACCT
Organism: Chaunax sp. Z400; assembly: GCA_037577475.1. NCBI lineage: Eukaryota > Metazoa > Chordata > Actinopteri > Lophiiformes > Chaunacidae > Chaunax > Chaunax sp. Z400. The sequence continues at coordinate 1,647,787 of CM075199.1, forward strand.
ACCTTAGAGTGCCGACTGGTTGCACCTGTGAGGAAGAGCATGAAAGCCAGGCTTCCTCCGGCGTGTCTCTGTGTCTCTACCTGGACAGATGACCTCCTGCCATCCTCTTTGTTTGTTGTTTAGTTTTTCAACACACAACACCAGTTTCACCCACACATACCTCTTCATGCATCCCACATCTCCACCACACACTGACCTCTGACCTCACATCCCATAAAGCTGTTTGTTATGGTTTTGCATTAAATATTATTTCAATTAAATGTTACTTTAACTCAAGCCTGCTCTGTGGACCTCCCTTAGTTGTTATGGCTTAAACGAGTTGGTCATAACAACATGAAGACGTTTTATAGACAGACTTTCAATCTAATGTGGTTGCATATTTTCTCTAATGTCTACTGAAGCTGTAGTAATAAAGAATAGATATATTCATATTGGACATTATTCACAATTTCCTCTCACATAAACATAATGAAACACTTTCACACACACTACTGAAAAAGTACACGCTCATATACACATACTGTATGAAAAGCTCTCACACACATGAACAGGTCACACACACATGAACAGGTCACACACACATGAACAGGTCACACACACATGAACAGGTCACACACACATGAACAGGTCACACACACATGAACAGGTCACACACACACATGAACAGGTCACACACACATGAACAGGTCACACACACACATGAACAGGTCACACACACATGAACAGGTCACACACACATGAACAGGTCACACACACATGAACAGGTCACACACACACATGAACAGGTCACACACACATGAACAGGTCACACACACATGAACAGGTCACACACACATGAACAGGTCACACACACATGAACAGGTCACACACATGAACAGGTCACACACACACATGAACAGGTCACACACACACATGAACAGGTCACACACACACATGAACAGGTCACACACACATGAACAGGTCACACACACATGAACAGGTCACACACACATGAACAGGTCACACACACATGAACAGGTCACACACACATGAACAGGTCACACACACATGAACAGGTCACACACACATGAACAGGTCACACACACATGAACAGGTCACACACACATGAACAGGTCACACACACATGAACAGGTCACACACACATGAACAGGCCACACACACAAAACAAAGTGTGCTGTAATGCTGCGACTGTATTATTAATTGAATAACTTCTGGAATGTGCGGCTGCCTGAAGAGTTGTTGAACGGTTGTGTGTTTCTCCTACACACACACAGATGCTCTCTCTTACAGACTGAACTGCATACACAACTTTGCTCCACTTGTGTTTGTGTGTTTTATCCTTACGTCACTGGGATTGACAAACACTGTGATGTTGAACTTGGAGCAGAACCTTCTTAGTTGTACAGATACTATAACACACATACTGTCTGTCTTTCCTGTGCGTTTGATGCAACGCTGTTCTTTTCAACATTCTTTGCTTTGTTGAAGGCCCAGTTGTGCGTTGCCACATGTCAGGGCTTTCTTAAGATATGCCTGCTCCTTTTCTTTTCCCTCTGCCTTTGTAGCAACATTCTCAGCCCACTGGTGTCGGGTTCTGCTGACTCCCAGTTTGTGTTTCAGTAGGTGAAAAGCAGGTGTTAGTCTGTGTGTGTAGGTTTACAGTAAATAGTTCTAACATATAGCGAGTCTTGCAATAGTTGTTTTCTGACATCTTCCACCGCTTCAGATGTACTGAAGGTATTCAAGAGAAAAGTCAGATTTAAATTCCAATTTGCATTTGTCAATGATGGAAATTTAAATTCTGTTATTTCTTGATAACAAGTTTATAGCAGTTACTTTCCAATAAAAGTAAATAAAAATTGTTACTTTGTTAATAACATAACTAATTTTGTCACTAATTTTGCCACAAAGATTTTTTATTTTTGTAGAAAATCGATGTGGGATATTTGTTTACTTTTTTTGTTATTTTTCATTAATCTTTATATCATTATCTTCAAATGCACCTTTAGGTAGATCAATTCTTTCATGAAAAAACAAGCCGATTCACTAGAAACAGGTGGTAGTTGTTTTAAGAAAATGTTTCATCCAAAACTTGACAAGGAAGAAAAAGTTTCAAGAAAGTGTTTATGAAAAACAACAAAGAGACTTTTTAATCTCTGTTAAGACAAAAGAAACGGCTAGGAATCCTTATTACCTAATCTTTAAATAGCTGCACGTATTTTTAAATAAGAAGCAAACTTTATTGTTCCAGTATTGTTACATTTACATTTCACTAAATGATATGACAAGGAAATTTGTTTTTTTTACACCTTGGGAACTACAACAAATCCCCCCAGTGCCTCCTGTTGCTCTGCAGCAATGCATGTTCTCAATGTCTTTGTGAAGACTATTGTTTAACTCCAGGCTCCACAATCATGTTCTGCAGCCAAAGAAAGACAATAAATAGATTTATGAAGTCATATTTTATGGGTTCCAGGAAGGAAATCAGTCCCAATATAGATATTACAGGGACTGATGTTGGATGCTGCTAAATAATAGCTTATAGCCTATTGGCAGTAGACCCACGACATCTACCATTTTAATAAGAGGACACCAGCTCATGCACTAGTGTTTTGTTTTGTTTTGTTTTATTGTTGTTGTATTTTATTAATTGGGGTTTCAAATAACAAAATTTACTTAAATTACAACACATAGGGGATATTTAGTCTTGGCAGCAAATACAGTATAGCATCAAAATATAGACAAATGATTGTAGAGAAAAACAACAACAACAACAACAACAAAACTGTCAATGGAAAAGAAGAGAGGTGTGAAAAAAGAGAAAACAATTTTGAAAACAAAATTTGACCCATCCTGATCAACAGTCTAATATTTCGACTTAGAAAATCCATAAAGTGTCTCCAAATATTTTCAAACATTCCCATCTGTCCTTTAATGAAAAGCTCTGAGAGCATTAAGAAATGCTTTCAGAGCTTTTCATATGTGTATGTGAGAGGAAATTGTGAATAACGTCCCTAACAGCCCCTCATACATAAATACATACATATACATACATATACATACATATATAGAAACAGTACGTTGCAATAGCTAATAATCACTGACTGGTGTAAGGAAAAGGAAAGGTTGAACACTTGATACTAGTTTTGCAAAATTTCTCACTAGCATTCAACAGTTTGAGGACACTGACATATCTGTCAGCTCAAATTTAATACAGATGCATTATAGGACTGTGAAAGCTCCCACCCAGCTTCATATGTGGGTTATATCTGTACTCCGTGGTCTGTGGCACTGCACACTTTGTGGTCCTGAGAGTGATCCTTTGGGCCCCATTTGGTTCAAACCTCTTCCTGCAGCATCCAGGGAGGAATCCAGAGAGAAGGTAATTGTGGGTGTAGAGGTTTTTATAGATAGGACATGTTGCTGTACAGTAGGAGCAGTCAGTCTGATGACTAGACTGGGATCAGTCATTAAGGCATTCATAATCTCCTTCTCAGGTGAAACATAGAGAGTACAGTATTTAATAGGGGTGTAAGAAAATATTGACACACTTGAGCATTGCAATATGTTTTGAGATACTGTATCAACTCTCAAAAACATTGTATTAACTTTTAATACTTTATATGTAAAGTTTCATTAAACAGACCTTTAGATAGGAGGTTAGAGTCTTCTACTCCGATGCAACAGTGTTCAGTGTGACAGGAAGTCATGAGGACATAAAAGCACGTACAGCAAGTGTAAACAAAAGAAATAAAAGAATATATGGCCTTGCCTACAATATCACACAATATTAATGCATTATCATGAATCGTAAAACCTGTATTATGATGTTGAATCGCCCGTACAGAACTCGAGTCAAGTCCTCTTACTTCTGTTTCCAGACTTCACATTATCTCATTGATCAGCATGAAAAATGATATCGCTGATTAGTTGCTGATTAGAAAGGTGACAACATATGGCTAGTCCTTGGGTTGTGTATTTTACATAATGCAATGTGTGTTATATTTACTGACATGGTGGATAAGGATTTGTGCCACAGAGGAACTACAGTATCATTAATGCATTATTGTGTTTTGATGGTGCAAATGAAGAAAGTTATAGTCTTGCTATAGTCTCTGACTGCCTTTCTCAACACCCTGAGCTGCCATCTGGCTTTAACAGGGGTACTGCGAAAAAATAATCTGATGTTGCTGACATCATAGAATTAATTAAAACTCCAAAAGATGAGAATTGTGATGAAAACGCAGATCATTACCTGCCTCATATATCATCAACATTTGTCTTAGATGCTCCCCTCCCTGTGTCACATCTTCAGTGTATAACACAGTGTATGATTAAAACCTAAAACAATTTTAATTGTGTAGTATGATGCATTACATTCCTTTGAGCAACAGGACAGACTTGACATGTTTCCCTTGTGCAGTGAACTGTTAAACAGCAGCACCGTGTCCGACCTCATCTCCCAGCATCTGAAAATACTCAAGGGGTTCATCTGAGGCTTTGGTGCACAGGAGCAACTGGCAGACATCAGGTAAGATTGTGCATTGAAAATAAAATTTAAAGACATGGCTTTGGACAGGTTTTTTTATATAATTGGAGGAAACCTAGTAGTTTCAAGTTGCATCATAACATTAGCTGTTTGTTTTTCTAATATTTTAAAGAGTGCACATCTTTTGTTTTATTATTTAACTGGTGGCTCTACAGTGTATGTTTTGCATACAGAGGACAAAACAAACAAC
>CM075199.1:1660025-1682525 GCA_037577475.1 Chaunax sp. Z400
GGGAATGACATGTTGACCTAGGACCGTATCTCAGTAACAGATAGCTGTCAGTGTACTGTGGATGTGGACAAATTCTGACCACCATCCAGTAGCAGTGGCTCCCCACATCATGACACCACTACCAAACGGTCCACTTCCTGGATGTATGCTGCAGGATAGCGTTACCCACAATGACAATACGCACGCCTACGACCATCAGCTCTGTGCAAGTTAAGTCTGGACTTGTCACTAAATGTGATCTGCCTCCACTGTGCAATGAGCCATAACATCTGTAAGATCTGTGCTACACGTGTCTGCCGAGTTCTGGCAATCAGCATCCCAGCATCAGTAAGTGCCTGGTCACGCAAGTTTTGCGAAAGTCGTGACATCATCAGTTGTTTCAGTCGGACATTAATTAGACCGGGGATTTAATTGCCTTGGCCAAGTGTGTTCAATCATGCACAAAACAATCTCACCAACATCATCATTTACTCTGAAATGATATGTAAGGGGTTTGCCCAGTGGTGGAAGAAGGAGTTCTGGAGTCAAAAATATTCTCCCGGTATGTACTTTTATTTTGTCACCAGCAAGTGCAGTGCAAAAGTGAAGATAAGTGAATGGTGGTTATATGTACACAAAATGCAAAAATATTTACAAAAGAGAAAGATAAAACTCTTCAAGAGCAGAAAATGGTTATCAACAACAAGATAATCAAAATCGGCCTCTCCTCTATAGGGCTCTGAAACGGACCGCACTTCCACAGGCAAGTCATACAAAAACATTCTCCCAGTAGAGCCTCCTGCTCTGGCTTTATAGGAGAAGCCCTCCCTCCAGCCAAACCATAGTTAATTAAACTCAATTAACCCAAATATAGAACATATAAATAATTACACATTTCTGTATATTTAAACACTTCAAACCCTGTGAATTGATACAGACATATAAAGTAAATAACATATGTAAGTCACTTAAAAAGGCATCACTGTTTATCCACTCCAAAACACCCCTGTGTTTTGGCTCACTCATGGTATAGCCCTGGTCCCCCCCAACTACATTAACCACTGGTTTACACCACTTCTGGTTTGATCAGCAGACCAGGAAAGACTACTCCACAGGTGAGTGTGCTAAACAGTCATATTAGCAGGCATGGGTTATCCCCATGACATTCCCCCCTCCCTCTGGAGACGACACCTGTGGCGTCCTGGAGAGGTAATCAGCAACGCAGTCATCTTTCCCCTTCCTATAGAGGACATCAAAGTCAAAAGGCTGCATGGACAGGAACCACCGAGTTATCCTGGAATTAGTGTCCCTCATATTCTGCAGCCAGGACAGTGCCCGGTGGTCAGTCTCAAGAATGAACTTCCTTCCTAGAAGGTAATAGCGGAGAGAGTCCAATGCCCACTTGATGGCAAGGCATTCTTTCTCCACCACCGAATACCTCACTTCATGTTTGTTGAGCTTCCTGCTGATGTACAAAACAGGCTGGAGACTACTTGGTTCCCCCTGCAACAGGGCCGCTCCAACACCCAGCTCAAATGCATCTGTTTGCAGGATGAACAGCTGCTTGAAGTTAGGACTCTTAAGCACCGGTTCCTTACACAGAGCACTCTTCAGAGCCTGAAAGGATCCCTCACATTCTTCTGTCCACTGAACCTTGTTGGGCTGGTTCTTTCTTGTAAGGTTGGTCAGAGGAACTGAGAGAGTAGAAAAACTTGGTATAAAGCGCCGGTACCAACCCACCAAGCCCAAAAAGGACTTGACTTGAGACTTAGTCCTTGGTCTCTCAGCTGACATGATGGCATCCACCTTGCCAACTTGTGGGCGGATTACTCCCTTGCCCAGCACAAACCCCAGGTACTTGGATTCCTGCCTGGCAAGTGCATACTTGTCTGGTCGGATGGTCAGTCCTGCTTCCTTAATTCTCCACAGCACTTTCTTTAGATGAGATAGGTGCTCCTCCCAGCTGGAACTGTAGACCACCACATCATCCAGGTAAGCTGCAGCATAGGATTCTGTGCCCCTCAGCAACATGTCCATCATCTTCTGAAATGTTGCAGGAGCACCATGCAGGCCAAAAGGAAGCACTGTGAACTGAAAGTGTCCAAAAGGAGTTTGGAAAGCCGTGACCTCCTTGCTTCGTCAGTGAGTGGGATCTGCCAGTACCCCTTACATAGGTCTAGGGTACTGATGAAGTTGGCACTGCCAAGCCTTTCCACTAGGTCATCAACCCTGGGCATGGGGTACATGTCCAACCTACTATTAATCTTCCTGAAGTCCAAACAGAACCTCAGTGTAGTGTCCTTCTTTGGAACCAGGATTATGGGGCTGTTCCACTCACTGACTGAAGGTTCAATCACTCCTATCTCCCTCATCATGTCCAGCTCCTTCTTCAAGACAGGTAATAAACGTTCAGGCACCCTGTACCCAGGCTGTCGCAATGGGGTAGCATCCTTCAAGGAAATGTGATGACATACAACTTCTGTTCTTCCCGGTGTCTGTAAAAAGAGGTTGAGAGGCAAGATCTGTTGGAGTTCCCTCCTCCTCTCATCAGACAGGTGAGTTAAGTCCAGTTGCTTTTCCACCTCCTCTTCAGTCGGCAAATATGCTCCACTGAGTCCTCCTTTTCCTTGACAGCACGCACGGTATGACCGCTTCCTTGCTGAACGGTCATACCACTCTGTTTGGCCTGGGACTTTAACAGATTCTCACGAGCCAAGGATGTGGTTTTCATGAGTTGCTCCCGTATCCTCAGGACAAAAGAGATAATGTTCATTGACTTTGGGGAATCAGACCCCTCCCACATGTCCCGAAGCACATCCAGCGGGCCTCTGACCTGATGGGCATAGATCAGCTCAAACAGTGAAAATCCAGTTGAGCTCTGCGAAACTTCACAGTATGCAAAAAGCAAAAATGGAAACCACTTGTCCCAGTCTTTTCCTGTGTCAGACACAAACTTCTTCAGCATACCAATCAATGTCTTATTAAAACGTTCAACCAGTCCATCAGTCTGAGGGTGGTAAGGGGTGGTTCTCACTCTTTTGATGCCTAAGAGCTGATATACCTGAGAGAGTGTTCGGCTCATGAAATTCGGACCCTGATCAGTAAAAACCTCTCTAGGAATACCAGCTTGGCTGAAAAACTTGAGTGAAGCTGTAGCTACCTGTTTAGCTGTTACTTAAAAGGTAGGCCTCTGGATACCTAGTGGCATAGTCACAAATGACCAAAATGAACCTACTGCCTGACTGACTCCTGTCTACCGGGCCAACAATATCTACACCAATGCGCTCAAAAGGAGTAGAAATAACAGGGAGTGGCATGAGTGGTGCAGGAGCTATATGTTTCCCAGCAGTAAGCTGACATTCAGGGCATGTTTCACAGTAGTTTTGTACCTGGCTATACATTCCGGGCCAGTAGAACTTTTTGCTTATGCTAAATGATGGTTATTCATGATTTAACATGTTTTGGTATTGAGCACTTACAAAAGTCATTTCTACGTATCACATGTTTTTGTTTCAATAGATTAAGGCAAGTGAAAGGAAAATATTGGGTTCTTAAAAATTTACTTTGACGTTGCTCAGTGTATAATGTCAGACTGAAATCCAGTCAAACTTGATAGGAACAAGTTTTCCTGGCAAAGTTTCAATACAAACAGTTTAGCCAGTAGATCCTGGATTAATTGGAAAGTGTTGCATCTTGAAATCAATACCACAGTATTCATCTGTGGCTAAAAAACACTGGTGTGATATAAAAATTAAATTTGGTAACTTTTAAGACCACTTTGGCAACAAATGCCGACCTTAAGACATAATAAAGGGATTTTGTTTTGCTAATTGTTATATTTTTACTAATGGTTTTATTGCATATGATTTTTTTTGCATATTGTTTCGACTGACAACTCAGCTGTGACTCCTAGTTTTCCTAGTGTGTTTTTCCTTGTCTCGGCCCGTGCCTGTGTGTGTTTGTGTTTGCTGTGGGCGAAGCCACATACACCTGACTTCTGGCTCACCTGATTAATCAAACTGAAGTATTAAAAACCCCGCCTATCCTATGTTACCATACCGCAACAGATTATTCAGCAACCGGAATCTCCTTGTGCCCGGAGCTCAATGCCAGCCACTGACTCAAGACCTTGTGACTCACATCACCTCAGGCCCTACTCCTAAAATACTGCAGCTTCAGCTGGCCCTGCCTTACTCTGGGAACTCTCTGCCTACCACCTGCCTTCTTCAGCCTTCCCAACATCCTGAAAGACATTAAATTCCCTTTCAAACACACTAGTTGGTCTCTGAGTCCACTTTTGGATACAGATCTCATACACAGCCCTAACACAAATGTTTTATCTGTTCATCTCAATAAACTGACTAATACTAATATATCTCTTAAATAACATACAATTAAGCTTGATCAGTGACACGGAAGCCAAAATTTAATGGCAAAATAATTTGTTATTTCATCCATTAAAACACTAAATCTTTGCTGAGCAGGCTTGTCATTGTCATTAAAAGTAGTTAAAAAAATAGTTAATCCAAATAAAAACATATTATCAAATTAAACCAAATAAATCCAGCATGTCTATTACTGGTCCTTATACACTTAAATCTAATTTAAACAATCATTGGCAGACACCAATACAGAGACATAAAAAATCAAAACAAACACAACACACATCTATAGAGTGGATAGAACACAATCTGTTATATTGCACACACACACTGACCTGCAGCAGGACCACAGAGTGAATGAGACAGAGCAGGTTCAGCAGTGTGCTCACAGTGAGCAGGAAGGTCCCACGTCCCAAACTGGAGCTGAACAACAGGAACAGATGACCAGACACCAGGTTGCCCACCACACCGACTAACCCATACAGCAGCTCCACTCTCATCAAAACCTGTGTGGGACATGGACACAGATCATGACCTCACTTCCTACAAAGAAAACTAATTCTGATGTTCAGAGTTGATGTTTTTGTATTTAGAAATTAAATGATTAAGTTTAATGGTCTATTAATGTTATTCTTGGTTACGTTTATATGTCAGTGATGGATGTTAAACTGTTTCAGAAAGTCTTCTGCATAACAGAGGACAGTAGAGGGTGTATTTTGTCACCAGTATGGAAGAGAAATGTCGAGATTGTTTGCCTTCAGACCAAAGCACTAAAATCTGTCATCCTCTATACCAACACAAAACATGGAGGTACATTTTGTCAATGTTAAGTATGTTGTCTAATTGAAGGAAGAGCAGCAGGAATCATTGAAAAATTTTAATATATGTTATAGCTTAATTTGTTGCAGGCCTAAAGCAGAAAGGAAGGATATTAAAATGGTGGTTGGCACCAGTTTATTGAACAAACCACATATTTAAGAATATATTCTTCAGATATGACCTTCAGTGATAACTCCAGCTGTAGTTGGTACTATTATAATTTTATTATTTTAATCCTAAAATTAAACACTTTATGCAACACCACCAGAAAACTGACCTTGGACCGGTCAGCCGCCGTGCAGCCGAGTGAAGTCAGCGTCATCACGCCGGACCAGAAGCTGCAGAAGCTGCCGCACAGCCCGAAGAGAGTCCCGGCGCCGTACATCACCTCCAGCGGGAGGCGGAACAGGACCACCAGGAGCAGGATGAGACTGCACTGCAGGTATCCGATCAGGGGCACCGTGATGGGAACTCTCCTCCAACCTCGGTCTCCTATTTTGGCCAGGAGCACCGCAGGTAGGATCGGAGCCACCTGGAGGATGAGGTAGTAGATCATGTAGAAGTCTGATATAAATTTCTGCCGGCTCTCCTCTGTGGAGAGGGAGGTATTGGGGTAGGTGGCGCTGACAGACCGGTCCTTGACCACCATCTGAAGGCCGGAGTAGAAGAAAGTGCTGCCCAGCTGCTCCAGCACGAGAATCGGCTCTACCTGCCGGAGCACCATGACGGCTGTCTGACACTGGCTCAGCAAGACCATGATCTGACTTTTAAATAACCAGGAGTCTAGACTAAATGTGAACAATTACACAAGTCAACAAAGTAGTTGTTGAACTTGTTCTGATTATTAAAGAACACTTTGTCTTTTTTCTCCAGTCATTTGTATCTGTGTTTGAAAATAAAAATGAGGGAGTTAATAAAAGTGTCACGCCCACTTGTTCCTCCCTATGTATTCAGTTTATGGGGAGTGATTTGTGCCATAGGACTATATATCATGATAATTGATGGGAGAGCTGAAGTATCTACACAGCCCTGCTACATTCAACCTGTTCATTCCCTATTAATTCCATTGACTGAAAAGAAGTCCTAAATGAACTGGAGTGAATGAAGCTAAACGACTAAAATAATTATTTTCACCTACTTCAAGATAAAAAGACCTAGATTTTATTTTAGTTTGTGCAAAAATAGTTTTGATTATATATCAGAAGTGAAATGAAAACACACCAATGTCCTTTCATTTTTCTTACAAGGAAGGCAATTTTGCCCACAAACTGCTAGCATTCCGCTAATGAATGCTGATTGGTCAGTTAAGGATTTAGACTGATTGCAACCCAACACCATTGAAGTCTCCCAAAGTCTACAGACATTTTTGAAATGGAATTGAATGAATATCTAAAGGACCAGGAGGACCTTCGTTTTTGACAGCTAAATGTAGATCTTATTAATGTAATAGCAGATATTCCACTGACTATTAATGCCTTAAAGTAGCTTGTGGTGCTACCAGAGATGCTACCAGAGATGCTACTACTTAAATAACGGTATGGCACAACAATTGAAGCAGCAAAAACAAAATATCTTAATGGACTGATATTTATTGCATCAACCCATTATATCGAAAAAATGCTTAAAGTTGACAGAATAAATACTTTTTAACATTTAATTGTAGGGCTTCGGCTCCATAGAGCCACATTCATCTTGGACTACCTCGTGAGCACCACCTACAGTATATTCCCAGAAGTTCTGAGAGGCATATCTCTATACTATTAGAATATCTCTGGTGTCTGTGTTCACCGGCAGGTTGAGGCTGGGCCTATGGAGGTTGGTCCCGCCCAAAATGATTGGGGGAATCACTTTCTTCATAATTGTGGGATAGGGAAATACTAATAGGCCAATCAAAATAGAAACACCCAGTCATGGACAACTCATGATGTTCCACCACCACACATAGGTGGATCAGATCTGGATCATAGTCTGTCCGGTAACAGAGATGGGACACAACTGAGAGACATGGACATACAACCAATACAGTATGCAGCTGAGATAAAGCAGATTCAGTCACTGTGAACAAGATTTCATGTATCTGTGAAAGGTAAGAAGTTATGTAGGGACAAAAGATGCATCCAGATCTGCCAATAGTGAAAATCCTGTTATTGTTGATAACTCATAAACTACTGATGATAAACACATGATTCCAGATGATAGGAGTAGGGTTCCAGGATAAAGGAATTATGCAATCAATTGCAATGATACAGTGATTGAGGATCCCCTCAAGTAAAACATTTGAGTTATTAACCATGGCCTCTGTGATATGACATTCAGAAAGATGTGACACATTTGTGTGTTTATGAGTTTTAGGCAGATTTGCAGCCTTATTTGCATTATTCGTCTGTAAATAATGTCATTTCAATCAGGAGAGACACGTTACAAAGAAATCATCGTGTCTTGTTAGTTAAAACAAACATGAATGAACCAGTCAGAAATCCCACAGGTAGGCTTTTGTTTTTAATGAGAAAATATCCATAATATGTATAGTAGGTGTATAACTGTGAGCCTTACATGAGATATAAAATAAAGCAGAGTATGAGCATTACAAGTGGTTAACATAGGAACAGAGGCTATACTGTTAATTAGTCTCACACTGAAGTTTGGGAGCTTCTGCAGGCAAAAACAAGCTACCAGCATTTAAAATGATAAATAAATCATCTCTGCACCATGAATTCAAACAACAAAAGCATAATAATAACAATAATAAATCACACAATTGTATCTCATCTGCGTGTGCATGTTGTCTGTTACCATTTCAGATGCTTTATTTTATAGTTTATGTGAGGAGACCTTTTGGGATGTGTGTGTTTTTACAATGTGCCGCTGCAGCTACTGTACAGTAGGGAAGTAGCAAATTTGCTAATGTTGCTTTAAATTGAAATCTCACTGTGAATAAAGCTCAGATGCAGCAGATGTTCTGGTGGCATCCAGAATAGGCCACAGTGACACTGTCTGTCATTACAAAAGATACGTATCCTAAAAAAAAAGATCATATTTCCTCTCAAATCTAATGTCTCTCACATGGAAATGCATCATCATACCAGTGAAGCAAGTGCTTTTAATACTGTCTGACAGCTCAAGTCATGTTCCCAATGTCTGGAAAAAGAACAGACTGGATTTTTTTCATGCTGCACCACAAAAAAAAAAAAAAAAAAAAATCATGAAAGGACAACAGTCCTTTAAATACTTTTTGCATTTTATATATTATTACATGTGCATCAAAACAAGCACAGTTTTCTGGAACCAATGTGGTGGAGTTTTTTGTTTCTAGGGAAACAGATGCATCAGAGACACGGGTTGTTGGTTTTCTCGTCTGGATGGTGGAGGTGGTGGCACTGCATGCCCCAGAGAGCATATTACAAGAGGGAATTAAATAGAATTGGACTGCTCAGAGAAACTTGTCATGCACCCAATAAATATATTATTAATGTTAAGGGCTATTATGTGTCCATTCTTTATATTTTGTGCAACTCTACTGTACCTCAGTGTTCATTTAGATTTCAGGCGTTTAGCTGAGGATTGTAGCCTGTGAAGGTCAGTGCCTCACTGAGAGACACTTGAACGGGCCATCCCAGCAGATGTGGTGATCAAATATGTGACCTGTGCTTTACAGGAAAACTTTTTCACTATCTTCCTGAAAAAATCTGAACAAAACCTGAAAAGTAGGATCATGTTTTTTTCATTTTTAAGTTAAGCGGTTCAAAAATACTGTTTCTGCAGCCACATTTCTACTTGGAAATCTCATATAAAACAATACTGATTATTTTCTGTCTGTGTTTCATTGTGTTTAACATTTTAATTTTGAAAGCTGAACTTCTACACCACAGATATCACCACCATTGAGGCCTGTATTGTGGTTATTTCTCATTCATTTAACAAAACAGACAATCACTTCATCCTGTCAAGTCAAAGATTAAAATATATCTAGTAAAAAAAACAACAATTCTGACTCATGAATCTCCCCCTGAATCTCCCCACAGTTGCTTATTGTTGCAGCCTTTTAAAGATCCTTTCGACTGATAGTCAAACACATTCCTTCCCCTGCTTGTTGTGTGCTTGTTCCAGGCTAGCAAAGGAGTGTAATGTCATGCACACAATCACTACTCCTTAAACAGACTTAAGAGCATATGTTGAGTAAATAACAACATTCTGTTTTGGTATTACAACTTATTAATAAATGCTTTTTCAATATTTCTCATCAAACTTTATCCTCAGCTAAGTATAGTAGATGCACGGCAGTTGCCCCACTGGAATCTCAACATACATGATCATATATCAAATACACAGTCCGACCTCAGTATAATACATGAAACGACTGCTTACATCAGAAAGTCAACAACGCAGTTGGTAAAGTTAAAATAAATGATTTTAGAATATAAAACCCAGCCCCTTTAACTAACACACACACAGACTGAAGTGACACCAACATGACCTGCATCAGCTTCCCTCCACTCCGTCTGTCACCTCCCGCCACACTAAGTAGACATATAATAACTGAAGAATTTCAAAGACACACTTTCAGTTTAATGTGGTTGCATAATTTCTCTAATGTCTATAGAAGCTGTAGTAATAAAGAATAGGAGAGGAATACGTCATACAAATTCTGCATGCCAACAATCAATCACTGACTGGTCTAAGGCAAAGTTGAACACTTGATGCTAGTTTTGCATTCAACAGTTTGAGAACACATACCCCTCTGTCAGCACAGATTCAATCCAGATTCTTTACAGGACTGTGAAAGCTCCCGCCCAGCTCCATATGTGTGTTCTATCTGTACTCTGGTATACTGTGGCACTGCACACTTTGGGGTTCTGAGAGTGATCCTTGGGTAACATCTTCCTGCAGCATCATAAAACCCAGGTAAAAATAAAAACTGGATAAAAATGACTTGTTTGAGTGTGTAATACATTTGTAACTTTCAGTCACAAGTTTCTTGATGTCACTCTGCACACACCTGCTTGTCTTTTGCATCTCTTTTCTCCCTGTGGTTAATAAACACCTTTGCATACATTTTCAAGATGACTGGTGTTCATCATCAAGCACCCGTTGCCAACACCATCATCAGTAAGTTTCAGGCAACCTGTCACAATAAAATTCTTAGATCTCATCCCCATATTTTAATAAACAAATTACAGGCAAATGAAAAATCCTATGAATATTTCTGTCATTCAGAGTCTACCCTTTATACCAAATACACGTCTGAACAGCCCTCTTAAACCACCGCAAAACACTTTCATAGTGTCTCTGACATCACTGAACTTTTCTTCTCCAAACTCATCTCAACACATCAAATGTCTCTCACATAATCAAGTCACTCAACATACTGCTGCATCTTCAGTCCTCAGGTCCAAACACCACAACTTGATGCATTGGTCAAGCCAGTTGCACATGTGATCAGAATACTCTTAGTAAAATAAATACTTTATCTTTTCCCTCTCCATGATCCTTTGCTTCCTCCTCCTCCTGTTTGCACTTTTCCTTCAGTCTCTTCATCCTCCTGCTTTCCACACCATCTCTGAACTGTCCCTGAAGGGACAAATTTACTCCTCCTCTTCTTCTTCCTCTTCCCCTTCTCCTTCCTCGTTGGCATAGATACCGGCTTCCCACTTTCGCGCCATGTCGCTTTTCCTCCTGGTGACACGAGTTGCCTCCAGAACCTGTCAATTACAAATCAACCCATCAAAAGTATGCAGAGTCAAAATAAGAGTTAGCATGAGGTATTTACTGAAAAAAAGAGTTTTTCCCACAATAGAGGAATATAATGACAACAACACTAAAAAAAACACCACAGTGACTTAAATTTGGCATGCAGTGTATATCAAAAACTGAGGGAGCGCTTGGTTAAACCATCCTGGAGTAAAACTTTCACAAGTATCGGCCAAACCAAATGAAACGCACCTGCAGTATTTGACAATAAAAAACAAAATTATTTTACTCCACTTCAGGAAAAGTTTCATGCTTGAACACTAGATTTGTTCCATATCTTATCACCACCCCTCTCACACCTCTCGTGCAAAGACTCGATCACACAAACACACACACGTACAAACACATGTTCACACACAGGAAGGATTACTTTGTGAGCAGGACTCCAGAGAGAAGGTGATTGTGGGTCTAGAGGTGTTTGTGGATAGGACATAGTGCTGAACGGTCGGGGCAGGGGATCTGATGACTAGACTGTGATCAGTCATAATGGTGTCCTAAATACTGTTCAGGTGAAACATGGAGTATTTAGTACAGCATTTAATGGGGGTGTAAAAAAACATTGACACACCTGAGCTTTGCATTATTATTTGTGATACTGTATTGACTCTCAAACACTGTATTTTAATAGTTCACATGTAAAGATTCATGGCAGCAGTTGATTTTGTGTTTCATTAAACTGTCCTATAGCAGTTTCGAGTCTTCCACTTCCTGTTAGTAAGACAGGAAGACCTGAGCACATAGAAGCACATATGGCAAGTTTAAAAAAAAGAAAACAAGCCTATGAAAGAATATATTGCCTTACTTATAATATCATAACAGATTGAAATATCATGAATCATAACACCTGTGTTATAATACATGTCGAATCGGCAGATTCATGCCCATACACAGCTCGAGTCAAGTCCTGCTGCTTCTGTTTCCAAACTTCACATCATCTCATTGAGTAGCAGATCTGTGCTCTGTGTAGAGTCATGTCGCCGACTAGACAGCTACAAGTGTATATATAATACATGTGTTTTTATCTGTTTGCATGGTGGATAAGGAGCTGTGCCACAGAAGAACTATCATTGATGCAATATTGTATTTTAATGGTGCAATTGGAGAAATGCATGGTCTTGGCTATAGTCTACGGCTGCCTTTCACACAGCAAGATACAATTTCAAGACAGGTTGAGGATATTAATGGAGAAGGACTACCCAATAGCAGCTATTAATTTGTTCAGTTATTTTACGTAGTGCAGACTTGAATTTGTTTTGTTATTCAACTGGTGTTATATAGTGTATGTTTTGTGTACAGAAGACATGTGTGTGTGGGTGGGGGAGGTGGGGGACAAGCACATGCAGCACCAACACCACAGTGCAGGACAGTAAGGCTGGGTCTGATATCAAAATGTAGCTTTCCTTCACAGAATGCACCCAGTGTAGTTTTCAAACAAAAATAATACATCCCTACATCCTGGACTGATTTCACATTTGAATGAAGCGACATATTTAGTTACTTTTACTGTTGACTCACCTACGATATTGATTTAAATGACAATGATGTAAATTTGAGAGACAATATGAAAGTCATTGCCAGTGGAAATCTGTAATTGGGAACTTTGTCTTTTCTCGTGTCCAACGTTTGTAGTTGAACTGAAATCATCGCCATGATTAACAGTGATACCGATATATAAGAATGATTTTTCTACTAGTAGGGTCCAGTAGTTCAACAGTCCAAACATATTCAGGAATGTATTATTTCCTCACATTAGTCTCACCCAGGTCTGTCATATAAGGCAGTGAACAGAGTGAACAGGTACCTCTGTGGTTACCTCGTTAGCCAGCAACAAACGGGCATACTGACCGACCAGCAGGAGAGAAGCAACAGTACACATAGTCAACACATGTGATGTCAGCATGAATAAACAACAACAGCATTGACAACAACCTGCTGCATGTTCAAGATAAATTAAGAATATGTTGCATGACAAACACGAAGGAAATATTGTATTTTCTTCTGCATTTGTTACTCATTGTACCACGATGTTGCCCTCAAATATATTTTTTTCTAGAATATGAATTTAAAATTGAGTCTATGGTGTTTGTGAATTAAAGAAAAATGTGGAGAAGCGAAACTGTTTTCACCGTTTTCAGATTATGAAACTTTTTCCATCATATAAGTGATCTCACAACACATGTCTTTGCAGACGATTTCATCACTTCCTCTAGAGAAGAACCTAATTCTGAACAATAACACACTGCCAGATGTAGTCTGAAAAAGACTTTCACATACGAATAAATGAGAGATGGAGTCAGTAATCTGTAATAAAGTGTGTGTCTGTGTTAGAGTTGTGGTTTCATTTCCTGCTCCAGGCTGGGAAGCAGATGTTTTGAAGTATTTTCTCAGTTCATACAGGTCATGGATGGAGGAATTCAACAATGTTAACATTAACACTGAAACAGGTCAAACAAAAGTGATCACTTTTATGCTACTCTTACTCACTGAGACTCATTTTTGCTGATGTGATCACGAGTTTAAGAACTTCTGTTGAAAAAAAAATCAACAGTTTTATTTAGTTATATTTTATTTATCTAGAGTGTGATTTTTTTCTTTTATAGCACCAATCAACAAACAAGAGGGTTGAAATAGTTCTTGGTAACTAAAAGCAACATCTGTGCAATAAAACTCTTGTGTTTTGATTTTGTAGCTTGAAAAAAGATTTATAACAAGCCTTCCTTTTTAAATACTTACACTGTTGTCCTCCATTTTTTCCCTCCTCTTCACTTTGTGTGTTTCATAGTCTTCCATTAGCGTCTGCATGAAGTTTTTGGGTCGTGATCCTCCAGAGTCTTCACTGCTGGCGTCAGACAGGGCTCCTTCTGAAGGTGAGGGTGAGACAGGTGCTGCAGGCCGAACCTTCTCAATCTTTCCTGCACATCACACAAAAACACATGGAAGACAACACAAGTTGTTAGCATGATCACAGCAAGCAATGTTTTCCACGTGTTATAACTGGTGTGAGTTAACAGGAGATAATAAACCATGAGATTACTTTAAGGCTGCATTCCATTTAGATTTTTTACCTCCTGTGCCTATTTTTCATTCTGGATCACTGCTTTGATTAACTGGCACATTTAACTTGAACTGAGCCATGCTTGATGTTATTAGTTACACATGTGATACTCCTGTAAGTGTCCACAATGAGAAAAGTCTATTATTGGCCTTTTCCACCAGTCACAACTTGGTTCTGTCACTATTGTAACATGGCTGCATCACAACTCCACTGTGGTTTCAGGTGTGGTGAGTTTAAAGTATCATGTTCGTCACTGCTGTGCTGATTGTTCCTTTTACTCTATTTCTCAACAGAAAACTGAACATTATGTACACACAAAAGAGAAAACGCCACAAAAATTACATCCCCCATTTTAAATAGTGAGGAAAATATTATCAGCAAAAGCAGCCAAAATGCAGCTGTGTTCACATGTTGATGTTTAGCAAGCTCTTACTTTAGTGTGTCAGCATGCTAGCATATGGTGGTTATCCCTAACTTAAAGTAAAGAGGAGGTTGATGGCTATGTCATTAGTTTCAAAGGTATTTTGGTGTGTTGATCAAATAAAAAAATTGTTCTGATGATGAAATTTATTCAAATTCATCTTGAGGGTAACTTGAATATTTGTATAAAATGTCCTTTCAATAATAATTGACATACTTCCATCTTGACCAAACTGGTGGACTGACACTGACATCCCTCCAGCCATGGTGCTAGCATGTCTCACGCAGTGACCAATCAGAAACACCCTTGTGAAGCAGCTCAGTGCAGACTAACCTGGTGCTGTTCTAGTTGTCAGAGTGAGTCTAGCTGGCAGGCTGTTGCTCTTCATCTTGTCTGCTGGGGATATGGTGGTTTGCCGCATCCCGGCCCTCACGTGACCGAGACTGCTGCTGGAAGCGTTGCTGGGGCGGACAATAGCAACAGGCTGCGTCTCCCTCTGCTTCTTCAGCTCCTCCTCCCTCTGCTGAGCTGCTCGGATCTCCTCCTCGATCATCGACAAAGTTCTCTGCTTCTTGGAGCGCAGGCGGAATGGACCGCTGGCTGGCTCGACCTCAGTGGATCGTGCTACTGCTGCCGTACTACGCAGCTCAGCTGCCTCTGAATATTTGCTGAAGTAGCCGAATTCAGGTGTCTCCGGGCTCGGAGGAGAAGGGGGACGGTAAACTGGGGTTGGCCTAGGAGTTGGAGCTGATGCGACAGGGGCTGGAGCCGGAGCTGGAGCTGGAGCAGGAGCAGAGGAGGCAAGAGCTCTGGCGTATGAGGACTGGATTTTAATCCTCGGACCTCCATTTTTGGGTCTCTGTGGTGGAGAGATGGGCTGAGAGGGAGGTGGAGAAGGTGTCTGGAGGTGCGGCTGCTCTGCTGGACTGGAGGGCTGCTGCTGCATTTCTGAAGTCTTCTCTTGGGAAACGACTCTTACCTCCGGTTGTATATCTGGCTGAGGGGACGCGTTGGATGGAGCAGGACTGGTGGACACTGGTGACTGGAGAATGGGAGCTCCACTAGAAGACACAGGAGAGGAAGAAACTGGCACTGGGCTGCTTGTAGAAATGGAGGATGGAGACACAGGGGTACTCGGTTGTGAAGAACTCAATTCAGATGGCTGCCAGTCATCTCCATTCTGAGCTGCGAGGGCATTCTGGATGGCATTTTGGACAAGTACCCCTGCATGGTACTCCAGATTGTCTTCTGTTGGGCTGCCACTGGTCTGTCCATTGACTGGTGTGGTGGGCTGAGGTGTGGGTGGTGACACCGGGGTTAGTGGCAGTGGGGTAGGTGGTAGCGAAGCCCCACTGTCAGAAACATTATCCAAGCTGAACACAGTAGTGTCCTGAGAACGGACAGATAACTCGTCTAATCCCGAGTCGGACTCCTCTGGGTGAAAAGATTGATGGAAGTGGCTCTTCCCTTCTTCTTCCTCACGCAGGATTGTCATTACAGCTCGGGCACAAGTAAATTCTCCTGCCTGGCCTTCATCAGACCAGGTCATGTGACCGTCTCCAGTTTCTGAAATAATGTCACTGCTCCCCTGGCTGACCTTGGTTAGGGATTTTGAAAAGGGTTTTGCAGAGTATATTTGAGGAGTTACATCCCTCTTGGTTGCCTCCACTTGCAGAAACTGCTTCCTGGCAGACGAGAAGTCAATCTGCTCATCCACTATGTCCATCTTCCTGCTAAATTCAGGGTCAAAGGTCACCATTGTGGGGGGACCTGACACCTGTGGCTGCAAATAGAGATGGGAGGACAGAATACAGAGGAGAGGATAAAATAAAGGGGAAAAGTAAAGGTAAGACAGAAAACAAACACTCAGCATTACTTCAGAATGGTGTGTGTTACCTGTGTGTATGCATAGGCATGATTCTGCCTCTGCTGTTTCCTCTCCTGGTATTTCTTGAGGGACTCAAGCTGCTCTGAATCCAGCTGTTCTTCCAAAGGAACCTTGCATGAAAGAATGGGCCGACGAAGAATCAATGAATCATTTTGTCAGGAAGTCGATGGATTTCAAGCTGAAAACAAAGATTAAATGTGAGGCTATACCTCCTGAGGAGGATTCCACCAGCGCTGGGCGATGCCAGGGTTTTTCTTCACTGCCTGTTCCTTGATCAGCTCCTGACGCTCCCGCTCCAGCTCCTGAACCTGACAGCAGGAACAAACCAGGAGGAGGACAGAATATGAATGAACATTAAGAGTGGTCCAAGCGATTTTCCATTGACTTATCATGATATATAGTAGTTGACATTTAGAAAGTAGAAAAATTGCAAGCCAAATTTGTGTTGTGTGAGTTTCCATTGATAAAACAAAGACCCTGAATGTCTTTTGCATTTTCAAAAGGGCCAATTTTCAAAATTCCTTCCTGTCAGACTGTAATTTCTTAATGTCATGATTGATATGAAGTCTGTTAAGGTCATGTCAAAGTGATTCTGTTCATGACGTATTACACTATGGATGAAGAGAGTAATGTATAAGTTAATGCTGTACCTTATAGATTTTGTGCATTTTTCACTTTTCTTAGGCTGGATCCTAAAAGCTGTTTCAGTGAAAGTCGACAATCATGGATCAAATTTGTGAAGACTTCTAATCTTATTTTGCTTTCCAAGAAAAAATAGACAAAACGTTCCGCCCAACAAAGCAAACAGTTTAGGTTTGTTGACAACAGGAAATAACCAGGGTCTGTGAAGTAACTATACTAATTTAAGTAAACCTTGAGTTATATATGCTTGTTATATTAATTTGGTAGGAATTACACAAGAATGCTGTATACTCTTGCACTTATGGGCCAGAATTGTCATTACTTGTTAACTTTTCTAAAGACACTGAGTCTAGATTCAGAAGTGCAGTTGTTTTTGTTAACTGTTACAGCCGATGTTTACCTCCTCTGTGGGTCGTCTCCTCGTCACCCTGACATGCTGCTCCTCTCCAGGGGAAAAGAGTTTCGCTGGCCGCCTCTCTTCCTGAAATGCTCTCAGCTCAAACTTCGCCCCGCTGCGACCTGACTCCTCTCCCTGCACATGGCCGTTGGTCCTCACAGCAGAGTCCTCTTGGTGGAGGGAGGTGGAATGTCGCTGCCCCTCCACAATGATTGAGTGGTGACTGACAGGAGAGGAGGCTGACACACTGACAGAAGGAGAGCTTCCATCGATGCTGATTGGTCTGGATTGTTCCAGCGGAGAGGAGTTTCCATTGGTGGGTGTTTCTGAGGCAGCATCTAAAACCTGGTCTAAGTAGCAGATCTCCTGTAGACACAGCAGACAGCAGATAATATGCAGATATATTTTCAAGCCATATCCTACAAAAAGTTGTTTTATCACAGTCATTGATAATAAAGGTTGAAATCTCCATTCATGAATAGTGACAGATAACCTTCTAGGGTTTTGGGACTGACATAAAAAAAAACAATGTAAAAAAACATTGTGCAAATGTTTTTGAATATATATATTATATAAATGGCATCCAAATGCAGCACAACTGTAATATACCAAGTGAAGGCTATGTACATGCAAACTTAATGGAAATGATGCCAAATCAATTTAGCAGAAGAAAGTTTTCCTGTTTAGGCAAATAGGCAAATGACAGGACACCAAGGAATTCAAAACCATTCCCCGGACTCTGCCAAAACCAGTACAATTCCCATGTAGCTCAAAATAAATTGTAGCAGGTCACGGTTTGAAGCGGTGAGACCTCCTCCACGCCAGAGAAAATACAATAAACTGATCATTTGAGCTGGGTCTTTCTCAGAGAGCCTGCATACCTGTACCACCTCACTGTCAGGAGGCTCTACTTTCACACCAACTGCATTGTGGGCTCGGTTACTGGGGCTGCTGAGGCAGCCATGTTGGATCTGCTGGCTCTCCAGTTCCATGGTTGCAGGCCTGTCAGTGATAACGCTGACCGATTCCTGGAAAGTGACGCTCTTCAGGGCTCGCTCTCTGGGTATTGTGTCAATGACATCCTCAGGTGCCCGGCACAATTTCTGTGTCAACAAACAAAAGGTACAAGGTTCAGAGATGTGTTGAGGGCTTGCAAACTGTGTCATGATCACTTTAATAAAACAGTGTGTGCACAAAGTAGGAATCTTAAATAACGTCTAAAAATACCCCGCACACAAACACACATCTCTTCATCTGCATTGCAGTAGCAGCTTAACCTCTGCAGCAGCAGGAGTGTACTGACTGGTTCCAACCACTAGGGGGCACCGACTCCCATGCTCCTGCTTTTTGACAGACTAGATATATACTATATAATATACTATATACTATAATATGCTATATAATATACTATTATATACTATTATATCTTTAATCTATGAGTCATTTAACAGTTTGAAGAGAAAAGGTCATGTGATGGTGGACCCAAGACCACATCATCACCAGTTGTTATAAGAGGAGGGAATATGTCTTCCAAAACCAAATTTCCCTGCTGACTGAGTCACACATTCTGTAGAAACTGGTGAAACAATGAAATGTGGTGTCAAAACGTAATGAAATGGTTTCTGAAATTAAATCTGTTGACTTCCTGTAATACACCTTATACATATAAACAAAGACAGATGACATTAGTTCATCCAACGAGCAACACTTTTGTTCAGTGATGTAACTATAATATTGATGTACAGTTAACACAGTTCCTCAATACAATTACAGGGTTTAAAAAATGAATAAATAAAAAAATAAACCCGAAGTGAGGGGAAAGAGTTTTTGAAAATTTGAGATGAAAATTGAGCATTTTCTTCTGTTTCTTCTTTTATTTTTACTGGATCGATCCTTCGATGATCCTGATCTCATTTTCAGTACCATATCAGCTTTATGATAGCAGAAACACTTGATCTTCTTCTGCCTCGGACAGTGATTGGCTTTCTTCATTTTACGGAAGACTATATGTCGTGTAATAGCATAATGTCTGGCATTTAAGGCTAAATCTGCATTCTGGTGAGAGGGGGCGGCGGCCCTGTTACCCAGTTTAGAAAATACACCAGCAATTGAATCATCTTGGGTACCAAGAACCGGTAAAAAATTAGTTCCGGTTCCAAAATCGCCAGTAAGTTGCAGACCGAACACTGCTGCTATCTAAGTGTCAATCTATTCTGTGCTCTTTACCCTAGGCATCATGGCAGACAGGGCAAGACAGTCATACGGGGGCACTTTATGAAACTGAACGAAAACGAATCCAAATGCACTATTTGCAAAAAGGTTATGTTTAAGGGGTGACAACAGCAACACAGTGAAACACTTACAAACACAACGTTGGATCAATCTGAAGAGTGCGGTGTGTTTGGTTGCTTTAACAAAGCGCCTGCTTCACTCACCTCAGTGCAGCTTCTGATATGGATGGGATTCGTCCAACTAAAGTCAAGGTAACACTCAGACACACTAAACACACACAATTAATAATTCAGTGGTCTGCAAGTCCGTAAATAACACACCTCACATCAGTTTGCTAACCGCTAACATTATGTGCTATCCTCCTTTTCTAATGTGGCACCCCATTCAGTGCCTGCAGTCGATTATCTCAAGGTGAGCTAGTTTCTGATGTTTACTAAAGAAGTCCCATACAGGTATTATTGTTATGCAGGCATTATTTAGGGAAATATACTCATTAGCGAACTCTGCCTTTTGAATGAAGTAGCTAAAGAAGTCCTCACATGATGAGCTCTGCAAATCCTGAATCACATGTTGCCCAGTTGGCCCAACTTGATTTATTTATGTCTCTGGGAGGTTTGAACTTTGTGTGAGCTGTCCTGACAACCAGGTCATTAATTTACTGATGGGTGTTAATATTTTCTACTTCAGGGAGACGATCAGAGCCCTTAACTCTAGTTACCAACCGATGACGTCTTTTTCATGTCATGTCAAATAATGGAGAGATGTGTGGATTACCAGTAAGTATCCTAATGATACCCATCCCTAATCATCACTGAAGAGTGTGTTACACACTTACGAGGCAGGGTTGAGTGTCTGGTACACACTGGAATGCAGGGATCAAATCTGTGACCTCCTGTTTTTGTGATCCAAGACATTCCAGACCCACCATTAGCAAGAAACTACATTTACACACTCCTGTCTTTAGTGCCCCTTTCTGTTTGCACTAACAAATACTCCATTTGGCTTCCTGTGTTACTGCCTTGCACCTTTTACACCTACTCCAAGGATGTGTTTACTTCCACGAGGCTTTGTTGACCCCGAACCTTCTAACACGTGAGAGAGTGTGTGTGTGGAGATTTAATGAGGTTCACTTCAGTGAATCGGAGCACTGTTCAGTTTAAGCACTCATGGCCACAATGAGGAAGTCTTTGCTTTTTACTCACTCACACTTTAAGACTAGGACTCACTACCAGACCATTTACCTACCGGCATGAGGCGTTTCTGCAGAAATCAACAACAGATTTCAGTTATATTTAGATCAATTTAAATAAAGATTTCCATTCCTTCCCTCTCGGTTTACTGCTCCCTGCCCCCTCTTCCTCTAAATCCAGTGTCTTCCTCTTTTCTGTTCTTTTTGCATCTTTTCCTTCCTCTCTTGCCTCCACTCTACTCTATGGGATTGCTCAAGTGTTCAGCTGTGGTCAGTGAAGTCACACGGTGACATGGTGGTCACATGGCCTTCTCTTGTCTGAGGCAACATTCTCCTCTCTCCTCCTCAGCCTTGTTTTCAGTCGTGTCTCCTCCTCCCTCCTATCCTCAGCTCTCTTGTTTATACTGCGAGACAAAAAGAAATGTTCAGGGGGCAGTTTGGTGACCCCTGTGGTTCAGTCACATGCAAACTCCTCACTCTCTCATGAAGTGTGTGCTATATATATCAACATAAACACACCCATTTAAAGGAAGACCTCACAAATGTGCCATTTAAGATTACCATTACTATAATCTGTGATGTTTTAGTGCAGTATTAAGAATACATTTTCAACCCTGTGTTGTTATAGGAATGAAACTATTTCTAATCTTACACAAGTCAAATAAAAACAAAGGCAAGAAAAAGCTCATAAATGCAAATAGTTACTGGTGATTTCTGGGAGGAGAGGTGTAACAACAGTGAGTTTACCATCATGATCAGCTTTGTGAGGCTATATAGGGACTGCAATGATGCTGAGCATGCTAACAATGACGAAGCTCTAACGATAATGCCAAGCAGGTGATCTGGATCTAACTTCACTGTTTTAGCCTTCTGATATTTCCAGTTTCTCATCTAGACTCTGTGTTTTCTTCACACTCTGCCCATCAACAGTTCAAATGAATTTTCAACCTGTTCATGATATTAACAGCAATGTGACGTCCAGCCCTACAGTAAATAAGCAAAACTTTATCAAACAAATCATTTGGTCTGACGAACGGAGCGTCCCGGTGCTGTGATCTAACAATTTCTATATATTTATAAATATATATGCTTCCTATTAATAGGTATGTTATGTTATTATTTCTGTCTTGTTTTGGGTTTTGTTTTGTTTTTTTGGATAATGTAAAAAGTGATGGAGAAAAGTAATTTGACTTTATTATCTTTAAGTACTTTTGTATGATGTTTCTCATTATCACCATTCAGCAGATGTGAAAATGTGATGAATTATGGAATATATGAACTATACAATGCAAAATAAAAAGATTAAAAAAATAAAATAAATAAATAAATAAATAAGATGATGGTGATTCCCTCGTCTTCAATGACGACATACTACATATCCCAGCAGGATGGAAAGTGTAGCAAATGCTGCACCAAACAGAAAAACACTGTTGTCATGCAGTAATTCTGTTAATAATGAAATGTTGAATAAGGTGAGAAAATGTTGAAAACATTCTCATACCAAGTTCGCTAATGAACGCAGCACAGATGTCATATATACACACTCACACAGACAAGGTCGTCTGTCTTGCTGCATTTGATCCGGTCTATATTGTATATATGTGCAGGAATGTGTGAGTGTGTAGGTGTGTGTGTCTAGCAGGCACAACAGTACAGAGGGGGAGGATATCCTGTTACTGCCTCATGAAAACAGTACAACAGTACAGGAATGTCTCATATGCACTGCCGTTTTGTTACACACACCAACA
>CM075199.1:1687525-1952525 GCA_037577475.1 Chaunax sp. Z400
GCCCACACAAATATGGTACAGTACAAACACATAAGACATTGCATATACAGTAAAAAATAAAAATAAAATAAATAAATAAAAAAGCTGAGGTGTTTATATGAGTTCAAATAGCAAATTATTACCAATACAATTCAACTGCTCTTGCTCCACTTCACTTCCTGTCTGCCACCAAGTGTGTTTGTGTGCTTTTTTCAATTTAAATAAATAGGATTGCAAACTATTCTAATGGAGAATGCCAAGAGTTTACAACACACCATGCAGACAAAGATTTGAAGTCTTCTTCCATGAAGCAGCACAAGCTTTGATTCTTCTGAGCCTCCTTTGAAGCCTAAAGAAGCTTAAGCCAGCAAACAACCACTTAAGTGTGAGATGAGAGGTGCTTAGCCTCGCTGGAAGTAGAATAACTTATAAGTGAATACTTAGGAGACGTTTAACATTTACAGAACAGGAAAAGATGACTGATGATGGCCTCTGAGTCAAAGACAAAAGTGGAATCATCTATTGTACAACCGGGCTTTTCCAGGCTGTAAAATCTTATTCAGAAGGAACCCATTTCTCATAAATGCTGCCTCTAGTGAGGAGTAAGCCCTTTTAAATAATTCAGTCTCAGACAGTCAATTAGAAATACGCAGATCTTGTTGGGTTATGAAGACAGTGACAATGAATTTAAAGATGGTGATGAGCACTTTCAAGAAATTGAAACAAATGATGCTGCAAAGTAAAGGAAGCAACTGATTTGATAAAATCCTATCACAGCTCACAGGTCATCTAAACAGGAAACCAGGAAGCTGGTCTTTCTTTATCCATGGAAATGGCCCTCAACACAGGAAATACACCAAAACTAGAGACCACCTACACTAGAACAAACACAATCACAGGCGACAAGCAACATGCTGTGAGGTTCACAGGGGTCAACATTTGACAAAATAACTAGTGCGAAGGAAGGGACCAGATGAGCCAATCTAAAATAGATGTGAACATTAAAAAAACATTATAAATTTTAATCCTTGAAGTCTGAATTAGGCAACTGGACTAACAGGGTTTGAAGACGTTTCACCTCCCATCCATGAAGCCTCTTCAGTTCAACAACCATTCCCATTTGAACAAAAACGATGACAACATTTCCATTTGAACAATAACAATAACGACAACATTCCCATTTGAACAATAACGATGACAACATTCCCATTTGAATAATAACAATAACAACAACAACATTCCCATTTGGACAATAACAACAACAACATTCCCATTTGGACAATAACAACAATGACAACATTTCCATTTGAGTAACCATCTTGTGGAGCCTTGTAATCATTACAAGTGTCCATGTGGCAGTTTAATCCTATAAAAAATTCCTGGATCCAGATGGTGATCCGGATCACCACCAAAATCGAATAGATTCTTCCTGAAAATGTCATCAAAATCCGTCCATTACTTTTTTATTTTTTATTATCCTGTTAACAAACCAACAAACAAACCAACAAACCAACACTGGCAAAAACATAACGTCCTCCCTTGGCGGAGGTAATAAAGCATATCCATCCCTGTTTACAAAGCACTCGCACAATAAGATGTGTTGTTATCATTCATCTCCTCCTAGACCCACAGGCACAGTGAGTGCATATTGTAGCAATGCAAACCATTTTCACCTTCTCATTTTCAGACAGCTTGAAACAAAGACCAGACTGAAATCATGATGAGAAGCCTCTGGAGTTTCGAGGGTTACAGAGGAATGCTCCGCATGTCTGGACTCATGGCAACTATTTGTGTCCCTTTTCAAGTCTTTCATAACACCACTGGTACACAACGAAGACCCAATGAGACCCCTTCATGAAACAACGACAAAGGGCCCGTCAGACGCTTCAGTGAGACCCTGAAGCCTGCATACTAATGCCGGCCTCCACACACACTCACAGACGGAAGACTCATCTTCAGTAAAAAGGTGTGGAGTCAGGGAGTGTGACCACTGTGTGCACAGGACAGAGAGCCAGATTAAGACTCGCAGCACAGTCTAGCTGAAACACTGAACAGCCATACAATATGAGTTATGTCTTGGGCTGAATAAACAGACTGTACTGCTTTTTTTGAGTAGAGCCCAGATCTATGTGTACAATCATATTTCACACTGTGAAAGTAAAACATTTCTCCAGGCTTGCTGGCCAGTGAATTATGTGTGTGTGATTTATGTGACGGATAAGGTACGACGAGTCAGTTACTGTTGCAGAGATGAAGACCCTGGTGCAAAGTAGAGTTTGTCCTGCTGTATGTAGATGTCACTGCTTACACACAGCTATGTAGCAAAGTCATGAATGTTGTGAAGCTAATTATTGACTATTCATATTTTTGTTTTGTTGTTATAATATAATTTCATCGTCAGTGATTTACTTACTTGTGCAAATAAGAACTGAAACAGCTATGAAGTCAAATGTAATATGTTCATTTGATGAGTATCCAACCCATAAAAAGGTCCAGACATCTTAAATGAGAGGTAATATGGTTAGATAGCCACACAGGTCTTGGATCTGGTGACTGAAGGCGGTAAAAACAGTGAAAAAATAACTTAAAAAGTCAGTGCATCAGTTTCACCGAGTTGCTGCAAATGTTAGCTCAGCTTTGTTTCTCTGATAAGGATGAGGACGTATGCTGGATGCTCAGGAAAAATAAAATGTCAACTGGACAAAACTTTCCCAGAAATTCAGGACACTTTGACAATTTCTTTTTGGTTGTGTAACAGTCCAGCTCTCTCCTGCTGTTAATCCAGAAGGACACAGCACTTGGTGTTAACTATCGTTCCCTTTGATTCATATCACGACACACACTAAACACTCAGTGAACACAACAAGTTACTGACCGCAAACAATTCAATACTCAAGAGTACAATATATTGTGTACAATACACAATAATAAAATATTCAAGAATATGTGTATTAACAAACAACATGTAGAAACTTGCAGTTTCACAAGTTGGTTGCAGGAACTTGCTGCCTTTTCTGCATCATTAACATCATAAGCCAATAGCACAGCTGTATGACTATGGGCGCCACCCATAACTGTTAATGTTATGTTGCAAACTATTAGCCCAAATTTGTCAGTTCAACATTATTACAGCCTCAAATAGACAGTTTGTGTCAAAGGGTGGTGAATGAATGGATAAGTGTATTTTACTGCACATCACTCCCTGGAATAGCAGTGAGCTACGTGTAGGAGAAGCTGTGGCTTAGGAGGTAAAAGCAGTCGTCCACTTATCAGAAGGTCGGCCTGCTCCCCGGACCCCCCACTGCTCCTCAGGGATGGGTCAAATGCAGAGAAAGAATTTCCCCACGGGGACAATACAGTATAGCTTAGCTTAGCTTAGTTTAGAAGGCTTGACACACCCACCCACCAAAACACACCACAGTATGCCAGTTAATTGGTTTCCTTGTTTTCCCTCCATGTTGCTGACTGGACAAAATCAGTCAAATACAACACATTTAGATTGCATACAAGAGCTAAAACACTGTAAAATTAAAGAAATATTGTAGCTGAAGTAGTTTTGAGTAAAGAGACGTGAACTCTTCTTTACCTAAGTGACAATCTTGTCAAACACAAAGAGAATCTCAACAATCAAATAAAAAGTCAATAAAATGTCCAACACTACTTCTGTGCTGAACTCTCACCAGGAATTGTCTCTGACCTTATTATCCATTCGCAGAGCATTCTTCTTCTGCATGAGTTGCCAGATCATGAAACAGAATTGCGTTCTTTCAAGAAACAACATCCCGTCGGTACATTTTGATGCTGCATGGCGGAGCTGACCCAGCCTCACCCAGCCTCACCCAGCCTCACCCACACCCAGCACGTACAAGAGTCAACGAAGACCTACCGCATGGCACCAGACAGAGCATCTGAACACGGCTATCCTAGGAGAGCGAACCTTCTCCCACTGTTAGCTTATAGCATTAACTAGCTGTGCTCTGCTGTGCCTCACACCGAGATGAGCAGTGTGTTAATCACCTGTCTATTTCAGGAAACCAGCTGATTAGGCTGCAGTATTTAGACAGAGACAGGAGGCTTCACGCAGGAAGAAAACAACCTTGTGACAGAAATCATGTCTGAGCTTGTTACCATCATTGTTTCCCACTGTTTATTTTGATAGCACTGTTTTCTATCACTGCTATTTTCTGTTCTTTTAAAGGGAATATCGTGGCTTCAAATAGAGCACGAACTGTTTCGTGTTCAAAATCAAAATACAGAAAAGTATTCTCAAACAAACAAACACGCGACTTGAGAGTTGGAGTGTTGTGATGTAAAATAAGACCTGCTGCTGAGATTTGAATTGAATTCATTCTTGTCTCTGCTTGTTTACATGGTACCACAGCATCAGCAGCTGTAAATCAACTCATGTACTCCCAGTAAACTCTGGTTGAACCATTTAAGGAAAACTCCCCTCAGATTCTATTTCACAGTCTGTCGTTCTATACATTCCAGAAGTTATTTTGCCATGAAGTGTTGTAATTTAATGTTTAATGCTCCATCTGAATGATCTACTTCTGATTCATTACACTATACACTATACAATCAGCACTGCTCCCAGTAGACCAAACAATTAGTAGTACTTGTGTGAATTACTGAGACACTTTTTTCTAATAGTACTGTGAAATATTTTTGAGACACTTTACACCCCCCTCCTTTATTGTATTGTATTTTTAAAAAATGTTACTTCCCCTCCTCCTGCTGTGTTTTTTGTACACTGTGCTGCTGCAATATTGTAAATTTCCCCACTGTGGGACTAATAAAGGGATATCTTATCTTATCTTATCTTATCTTATTTACTGATTTCATATATTGTGCAATTGCAATAACATTTGAATGCTGCACAGTTTTTTTTGCATACATGCATCCTGTATTTCTGCATAGTTAAAGGTTAGGCTACACTGATGTTACGGGTAAACACCATTTGTAGAATTAGATTCCAGTGATGGATGGCTTCCAACGCATGTGATGCAAAATGTTTCCAGTACCTCCAGAGCGTTGTAAAGTCCAAACTCCTACATCAAAATCTATTGACAAAAGATGGTTGTAATCGTTTCCAAAATTCACTGTTTTATATCTATATTTGGTCGTGTAGCAATCTAACAGCACAGCACATTATATTAATATTACCAATATAACAAAAAATCAAACCTTTCCTGCTCAGTTGTCAGACTGTAGTCAGGCAGCAGAGGAGATGTTTTCCATTTCTTGCTTCAGGACTAAACTCTTTCATCTTGCCTGCAGTTGGGTAACAAAACACAAGATCTTCACAAGATCTTGGGAAGCTGCCGCCTTTATTTACTGACAAACTGTAACCTACACTGTACATTTACTGCTAAACTGACAACTTGTTGCTTATTCTTTTCCTCCTGCTCCGCTCCATTCACCACCACTTCAACCACACACTGCCCAAAGGTTGTCACAATACCACAATTTCAATACATCTCTGGTATTTAAAAAACAACAACAATATACTCAATACTTCTTTGGTGCCACAGCAAAAATAAAGGAAAACTCCAAGGCACACAAAATAGTGATTTAAAAAAATAAAATAACACAGTGCTACAGGAAACATCACAAAAACACATAATAAAACATTTTAATAATGTTCAGATTCCTGCAGCCTTGGGTTAAAAATCTGATTGCCAGTCTGTTTTGTAGCTTTTCTGTTTTCAATACTACCAAAAGCTAATATGATATTGTTTTAAACAAGTGGTATCAGAATATTTTGATATTCTTAATTCTTATATGGATACTTATGACAACCTTATACAGCCTATGCACACACAGTAAGCACTACCATGTTCCTTGAAGGAGCGGATCTACTCTTATAACAAAGCTCTAATACTATTAGATGTAATCTGATGAAATACTTTATTCAAATGGAGTTGGAGGATTTTATTATAGGGTGATAACATCATAAAATAAGATGACAGACATTTAGACCTTCAAAAACCTCAACAGAAGTTTCAAATATGAATAGAAACATGAAATTAGGGAAAGTCCTACAAGAAAGGAAAAAATATCATCCATCATGTCCCCCACTCTGTCTCATTGTGACAAAAATAACCAGATGATAAAAGTTCAACCACAAATAAAAATGCCCTCACTTCCAAAAATACGCTGACTTGGAGGGTCCACAGTTCAGCAGGGCTGGAACAAAGATAACAAATGGCAACACAGATGATGGCGCCCCGAGCCCCCCTCACACTTTCTGTGACACCTGAAGCCCCATTCCAGTCTAAAGCTGTGACTTCTGCAGCTTTTCAGCAACAAAACACAGCACTGGGTTATCAGCTGTGACATTAGGGATCAACATCCCTCTTGAATTCTACTAATTAAGTCTCTATTATAGTAATAAATCAATTTCTATTGATTTATTGCTTTAGAATCTTGTGTTTAAAAGAATGATTCGGCTCTCTCTGCTTTTGTCAGGGGAGCAAAAGCCGCTGTATGAAGTTTTAAAAGTTCCAAACGTTCTGATTAAAGGCTGCTTTCATAATGAAGTCCTGTTCCCTGTACTTCTGAGCTGCATATTTACTGTGTGCGTCATCGTTGTAAACAGTATTTGTGCAACCAGGTGGTTTGTGCTTTGCTTTGTGTTGAATGAATGACTTCTGTTGCATAGTACAACAATAGTCGGTGGATGTTGTGGACAATAGTGGGTGGTGGAGGCTGTGTTAGTGGTGGCCATCACATGGCTTGGTTGTATTGTTACATTTCCTGCATCCCTCCAGTTCTCTTCCTCTCTGGAACACAAGCACCAAAACAGTGGATAAAATACTTTTCTAAGGTGGAATGTGACTGAACAAACACTCTTTGACCTTGATAGAGGTTCATTCAAACATTTTTCTTTCAAAGTGACATTAGCGATGGGAAGCTTAG
Source organism: Chaunax sp. Z400 (assembly GCA_037577475.1). NCBI lineage: Eukaryota > Metazoa > Chordata > Actinopteri > Lophiiformes > Chaunacidae > Chaunax > Chaunax sp. Z400. The sequence goes on from CM075199.1 coordinate 1,694,426, forward strand.
GGTACAATTCAATCTTGATTCAGTATGCTGCGATGATAAAACAATTATTGATGCATATTTATGCCTCAAAATCTTTCATTTTAAAACATGATTTATTTTCATCACTGTGCCTTTAAACCAGCCTAATTAACTAAAATGAAGCTGGTTTAAAGGCAACATAGACGCTGATAGACGCTGATAGACGCTGATAGACGCTGATAGACGCTTCAACCCCTCAACCAACTTGGGCAGATCAGCTGGGTTTCTGGCCTGCTGATCTGCTGCTTTTTAAATTAACAAACAAAATAAGGAAAATAAAAAGTACAAAGGGAATAATCAGAAAAAAAGATCAACTTTTGTGGAAAATAGGAATTTTACGTTATTTTTTTTCTTCCTAAGAAATCATACTGTTTGTTATATAACCACACATTGCAATTTTTTTTTTTTAAACAGAAAGTTTTAAGACATCGGCACATCCAATTACAGTCATTGAAGTTAATGAACAACAACATTTTCATTTGAACATGGCTGCAGCAAAACTGGAGGAGGGAGCCCAGATGAACATGACACACATGTTTCACGTATGCTACTTCTCACCATCCAACAGGTTCAGCTAAATGGAACATGCAGCCCAGTCTTATTTTGTTGCAGGCAATTACTATGTTGAGAATTGGGTTTTAAATTTACGATTATTTCTGCATCAAGACAAAATCTTTACAGAGAAAATTGCAGAGCATCTTAGAATTTGACGCCGTCTGAATGGGGCTCGAGTCTCAACCTAATATTGCAGGATGTATCAAACAGTTTGCTTTGTTTAGCTGTGCCGATCAGAGCTTTACTGCAGCTAGGATTAAAAGAAGTCCTCTTTTTTTATTCCACACAATGACAGCAAGCATGAATGAAACAAGGCAGCGACATTATATTTTATTATCTATTTATTTATTATCTATTATTTACAGCCGACATATTCTTTGACTGTCAATCAGTGGATAGGTCAGCCACTCCTGATCAGCAATCCCACAATATTAGACTGAATAATAATGTGAAAACAAGATGACAGTGCAGTTCATCAGGCAATACCAAACCCATAAACTCAAACCATCTTCAGTGTAATGACTGATACACAATCACAGCACTTGTGACTCAGATGGACTCCATCCATGTACAGAACATTACTGTTTTCTATGACATGATGATTGCTTTCATCTACAGCAACATTTGAAGACATTTTGACAAAGGTATTTTAAGCACACAGGAAAGCGCCATCATTTCTTGAAATTTGGCTCTTATCTCGCTCGGTCACAGTGTCTTCTTTACGCTGTATTATCAAAGAAGTCGTGAAAAATAAGGCAGAAACACACTCAAACACACCACTGTTTCCCTTCATCACGTTTAGCTGTCGTCCATTCCCATGAGCCAAAACAAGAATAACCACAAAGTGTCATTCACACAAAGATCTACTTAAAATTCCTGCTAGTTCAGACAAGCAAAAACATGAGCAGCTAGGCTTTGTTTAAATGCTTGGAAATGATTGTCAGAGATGAGTCCGATAGCTGGCCTGAGGGGCTCTCACATGCTTTCTAATGACGACGTTCTCTTTCCGATTCATGTCATTTACTCAGGGTCAGCTGACAACACGCACATGTACATTTGTGAGGGGAGAGGTGACGACATCCTGCATATACAAACTGTTGCACAACTCAAAAGACACCACACTTTTGCATCTATGACGTTAGCGACCGTGTGAAAAACAGCACAGAATATACCAGCGTAATGTTCGGGACTTCATCAAATAACGCAGGGCAGTGTATCACTCTCTTCCTGGAAGACAGCCAATGGAGGCCCATCATCAGATTGGCCATTGAAAGGCCACGGACCAGTTAATGTCAACAACACTTCAAGCTGGTGAGACTGAACAGACTTCCTGGACCAACATCCTCCACCTCCCTCCCTCATGTGTTCCTCATTTAGTACCACCAGCACAAACACCTGCACTGCCCCTCATCTCTCCTCATCAGTGCTGAGTGTTTGTAGTCATCACGTCATTTATTCTCATCCCGTCTCTCCTTCAGTACCTCATTTTCACCTCCTGCGTACTCACCAAGGGTTAGTGTCATCAACGGCACAGCTGTTATGTAACCTGCGATTATTTGTGTGTGTGTGTGTGTGTGTGTGTGTGTGTGTGTGTGTGTGTGTGTGTGTGTGTGTGTGCTTTCTGGGAAGAGGGAGGGTTGTTGTAAGAAGAAGATATCATCGATAACTTTGCCGTTCCTGTCTATGTTGTCACACTCCAAGGTGATGAGAGGGGTGGGGATGGAAAATGTACCACACACACACACACACACACTCTCACACACACACACACACACACACACACACACACACACACACACACACACACACACTCTCACACACACACACACTCTCTCACACACTCACACACACACACACACACACACACACACACACACACTCTCACACACACACACACACACACTCACACACACACACACACACACACACACACACACACACACACACACACACACACACACACACACACACACACACACACACACACACACACACACACACACACACACAGCAAAAACACTCACACAGCTACACTAATAGACACTGACTGCCTCAATAGGACATTCAGCATGAGGCAGCTACGCCCTGCCATTGACTATCTAATCAAATTGTAGAGCTGGCTGTGATTTTTCTGGCCTGGCAGTCGGCAAACATTCTGTCTGAATTGGCAGTTTGCTGCTTGGCTTCATTATTTCCAGAATCAGCTGGTAATTTCAAATTATGAACAAACAAAACAGTGAAAACTGTCGATGAGCTATTCTAAACAGTGTGGGCAAGAAAAACAGACTTTGTTTACCCATAATGATTTGAACGTTACTGATCCAATCTGACCAGAATCTCGTCAGTGGCTTCACCCTGGAAGTTTTGTCTTGTGCTGTTTTGATGCAGCCTTTGCCTCCCTTGCTTCCTCTTGCCTCGTGGATGTACAGTATTTGCCTTTGTCTTCCTGGCACTGCTGTGCAAACTGGGTGCAAAATAAATAAAAGTCGTCAAATCCAAGATTAACTAGAAAAGAACATATCTCTTTACAGAGCGTCTGTGAGACAATCCAAAGGGAATGATTGATTTCTGCTATAGAGACTAAATCTATTTATATTGAGTCTCTTGTCTGGAGGCTTCAGTAATAGCCTGGATGGACCTGCGGCTGCAGATGTCTGTGCAAGTTCAGTAAATTGGGTAAATGGGTGGATCCCTCGATGATTTTTAAAAAAATCGTGATATTGCTTTGCCGCTACCTGATCCATGATGTTCACATCAATAGATGCTCATCGGAAATGGAAGTACCTCACACTAGAAGCTAATTAAATTCTCCACTCTTGGCAGAATAAGAGCCACCAGATGGCCTCATTAATGAGTGCCAGTCAAACATCATGATGTGATGGAAATAGGATATTTGTGTTTCCTCCAGCTGTTTGATACCGATGGAAGGACGTGATTACTACGACTATACAAAATAATGGAGGTTAGCTCATTGGGCATTGGTAGAATAATTGGAACAGGCCTACTTATAACCCACTGTTCAGCTGCACTGCAAAACATCAGTAACTAGTGATGGAAAACAAGGTCAAGGTGGCCTGTAGGAAGATGATCTTTTCTGAAAAACAGCATTCGATGTGGGTATTGTATCTAAATTAAATATTTCTGCACCATGAGTGTGAAATACTCACCTGATATAATCTGGATTATTTACCAGAAAATGAGCACTGAGCTGCGCAGAAAAAGAAGATCAGATTTCATCTCTGATTGAGGTATTTTGTCTAAAGCAACTACTAATGCTGGGATCCTGCACCGAGAGGACCAATAACACCCGTTTGCCAGTTACATTCGCGCATGACACCATCCATGCCTCCTTAACCATGATGTCAAAGCCAAAAACAAAGTTGCTTTGCTAACAGCTTGGAGCAAAAAAAAGCACATATAAAATGAATCTGGCCTTAGGTGGTTTGCTCTAAATGTGTGGCAGCTCTCTCTTTGATTTGATCAGCTGCTACTCAGTGACACAAACACAGTATTATCCGCCTCTTCCTCTCACCTTTAAAACATGAACACGTGCCTTTAATACTTAAAATGCAACCAATGAGGGCTTTTCTTCTGCACTACCACTTGACCATGTGCTAAGCTTTTATAAAGGGTCTTTCAAAGGGTGTGCCTGTTGCAGAAAAACTATCCCAGCACACCAGTACTGTTAAATGAACACTAGACAGTGAGGCATTATGATAAGACCAAATACCATAACTGGACTGGACACTCATTAAACACCAAGCAGCATGTCTGAAAGACATCATAAGTAAGAGAAGTCATTCAGGATGTGGAGAGTGGAAAGCAGGTTAAGGTCATTTCTGTATCCAGGCTAAAGTGATGCAGAGGAGGAGCTCAGAAAATAGAGGAGAGAAATAGAGACTGCTGCAGAAAGCAGTCCGGTCCACTGACCTCGAGCACCGTATCCTGTGTCCTCCCCACTTTAGAACCAATCAGTGTAAGTAGGAGCCGTGTTTCTATTAACCAACACACAGACAACGTCGGCATACAAATAAGCCCAGTGAAGCCCGACCGACACCTCCACTTCTGCACTTTCACTTTAGAACCCTTTGGGTTTTCTTTCCTATAGGAAATGAATAACAACACGTTTGTGTCAGTCTGCCTGTGTGGAGGAGGACGTGCAGCACAGCGCTGACCACCCGGAGCTCCTTACGGGCTCATAACTGCGATTACTTTTCACCAGCGAAACCAACCTTCCTCGTTTTGCTCTGTCCTCCTCTTCTTCAACGTTCACCTCCAAAAAAACGTGGCCGCAGCTGCAGCACCGGCGGCCGGCGGAGCGTCCGGGAGACAAAAGGCCAGGAGAAGAAGCGGCTCAGCTGCTCTGGTGCGATCAGCAGCGTAAATACAAGACATCATATGACTGCAGCACTGAGCTGTGTTTGCGCGCCAGCTTTTCCAACCCACAGTTCCCTCCTCTTCCTTTCTCCCCTTCTCTCCTCTCCTCTCCTCTCTCTCTCGCTCCCTTTTTGTCGAGGCACGCGCGTTGAATAATGCAGGGCTCGCGAGGTCCCGGGAGTGTTTTCTGTCCCGTTCCAGAGACAATCGTAGAGCGAGCCGCCAGCGCGAGCTGCAGCCAAGCACAATGAGGCCGGCCGCCCCGCGCGGATCAGCTTACTGCCTCCCATTCATTTATTCAGCTGCAGAACAACCTGACTACTCCCCCACCCTCACCCCCTCCCGGCTCCTGTACCCCACCTCTCCTCTCTGTCTCCCTGCCTCTGGCTCTTCTGCCCTTCAAACAAATGTGCTCAGGTGGCATTTTCAGTTAAACAATACCAAATTCAGAACAGGCCAGAACAGGTGGTGGTGGTAACACCAGACAGCCTGCAGTTAGTTTGGCAATGTACATCTTGAGTTATAGCGTATTTATAGTTATGCCACTTTCTGCAGTACTCTGCATTTACAGATACACTTTGTATAGGGCTTGTGTCTGCAACTATACAACCTTGATGATTATAAATGTGGAGGTCAAAGACCATGGTATCATCAAGCAGAGAGGGTTTAATTAAAGATGCAACAGCTTGCATCATGGGAAGTGTAGGATCCAGTGAATTGGGCCCTGTCCCATACTGGGAGCAAAAAGTCAGGGTATCTCTAGCTCTGCTGCACAGATTTGGACTCCTCTACTTTTAGTCTGTCTCTCACAGACTCAGAATAAGTTTCCTTTAGAAATAATATTATTATATAAAATATAATATTATAATAAATTCTGATACATAAACAGAAAGTACACTAACATCATATTGAATTCACTGAGTTCCATAAATATGCAATAAGTACTTATAAATATTATATTATGTCAGCACACTGCAGTACAGCTATGCATCTGTAGAAAGGACAATATGACTGAAAGGCATTCCAAACATGCCCTCCTATAGCAGATGTCTAGTTCAGCACAAACAGCCTATGTGGAGGCATATGCAGAACACTGCTGGAACCTGAAGTCCTGATGCTTGAACTAATCCTAAATGACCACTCCCTTGTTAAACGGACCCACTTCTTTAAAAAGGCACCAAGATTAGGGAGAAAAAGACATCTGCAAGAATACCATGGCTGGGGCAGTCCACCAGACAAGGGTGGTGAACACTCACCATTCCACACATCTACAGCAACATAATGTAGTCAGAGGAACATCCAAAGACCACCAGTACCCTGGTCGACTGTGTGTAATGACCCAGAATCAGAATCAAGATTTTTGCCTGCAGCACCTCAGAAACAGATTCTGACTGACCGCTGCAGCAGCAGAGACCAGTGGCACCCATAATTTCACACCATAATTACTGATGGTGTGAAATGTTGTGTACACCAGTTGTGTCACCTAAGATCTTTACGTTTTTGGTGTTGTTTATGTTCTGTCTCTCTGTTTTTGTTACTGATTAGCTTGAGATAATCCTTAAAAGTTAATGAGAAACAAAATACACAAACCACCCAAGCAAATTTGCACTTCAACACACTGCTACAGAATGTTTTTAAGTTCCCTTGAGTGCATATTGACAGGCTGAATTGCACTTACTCAAGTCGTGGCCTATGGCAAAAACCTGTCAGGTACAGATGTTTCTAATGGAGAAACACTCACCTATGGCCTAATGTCCACATTCTCTCAAATCAGACCAATTTTTTACTCTCTCATATGTGCAGAAACACACACACACACACACACACACACACACACACACACACACACACACACACACACATACACACACACACACACACACACACACACACACACACAGTTTTAGTGATAATGGAAGCCTGTTGCTTGGAAGGCCGTAATTCTCCATAAAAGGTGAACGAATAGTCCCCCCATTATGTCATGAAAGCTTTCCTGGCTGAAACAGCACCCTGGTTAGTAGCCCCTTACTCTTTAGTTGTCAAACCAAGTTTTCTGAATGTGTGAGCTAGTATATGTAGACTATTATGTGGAAACACAGGGATACAGTCTACTCACCATGGCAGTGTGGGGATGACTGGTCTGAATGACAGATTGATACCCGTTTGCTGTTGTCACGGTAACCCCTGATGTTTGGGCGTAGCCTATGATGAAACAAAATTTAAGTCATTGTTACCATTGTCGTCATCATCATTTCATATTAATTTACATCAGTGGATGACCTACATATTCCATTGCATAGCCACCATCTGTGAATCAATATACTGTGAAGTATCCCTTCATTCATTCATTCATTCATTCATTTGTTTTGTTATGGAAATACAGCCTCTTTTTGTCTTGATTGTTTGAGGAGTTTCATGAACCTCAACATGATGGAATATATCATCCTGAATTAAGTATAAGCATGAAAATCCATCTGTCCTCTACTTATAAATCTGACACTGTGAAAAGATCATAAACATGCACTGGACCTGTAAATATGATGTTACTAATAACTAGTGATTTGCACAACCTGCACATATGCTATTGTGGCACATTGAAATCAGTGGACTGCTAACATCTGCTATTCTGAGACAGATTATCGTTGTGAGAAATATTTTGAATTGAGCAACTGTATTTGCATATCGCTGCACTCTCTGGCTTTATTTTTGTCTTGGCTCTGCTCTTTGCTCCGTAAGTGACCCAGTTCCACTTCATGCAAGTTTATCTGAGTTCAAATCTCATCATCCTCAACCTCATGACACTCACTGCAGCTGATGTAACAACACAGCATATCAACATAAATCTGTCAAAGCAGGCTCATAGTGTAACTGCTGTACTTTTGTTTTTTTCTAGCCTACATCAGTTGTTCACAGTACTTAGCAGCGACTATGGCAAATCAACAGTATTTTGAAAGTATGTGAGATTTGCCTCTGTAACTCTTTTAACTCTCTTTAGTTATCTTTTTACTCCAACTCTACCTTACAGAGGACAGTTATAAATTTCAGATACAGATTAAAACTCTACATGCAAATCATATTATTATTTTATAAAATATCGATGAATCTATTCAACTTTAAATGCTGCTTAAACATTATGGCATGAGAAATAACCATCCAATAATTTATATACAGTATGTTCATGCTGTAACACTTTATGCTGCAAGAGCTTTTCCCCTGCAAATGTATTTGAAGTAGTATTTTTACATTGTGTTATTGTACTTTAAATGATCTGACTAGTTCTTCCATCATTGGTAATAGGAATAGTAGTGATGTTGGTATAAGTGGTAGTGACTACAAAAGTAGCAGCACTATTAGTAGCATCAAGTTGTTGTAGTGTATTAAACCTACTCCCAGGAAACCAGGAAAACGAGACTGGTTTCTGTTGTTGTACAGAATCATTCAGGATCACTGTACATCAAATAAATCAGATTACTTTTCTGTGGTAGCTTAAGTTACTAACTATAAAAGACAGCTACGACTTCATTCTCGCTTTAAATTTTCTGTCCTATTGTTTCTATGTCAGGTTTGACTTGCATGAGTAAACTTGAAATCGTGTGAAGTTATTGCCCTTTAAATGAACCACATCACCATGGTCTGGTTGAAATCACAGAGAAACAACACATGCTTACAGTGGTACATATTTTCCACAGTTGACATGTGAGTTATCATGCTCTTGTGTGTGTTTGTGCCTGTGTAATAATTATCTGCAGTAATGGTTCCTGTTGAACACACTAGACTGCCATTGTCTTCAGATAAATCAATTAGTGCTCATTATCACGGAAAACACACCCATCCGCTGTGCAGGAAGTGTGTGTGCGTGTCTCATTTTGTTTTCAGATGCTGGTTGTCATGACGTCTTTAAAATAATCGTTTATCACCTCGTGTTATGTCTTCTGGGGAAAGTGTGTCATGTTTATGCTGCTGCCCTCCTCAGATCATGTCTGTTTTAAATGAGAATAATAACACCCAGCCCAAGATAGATATACATTATCAAAGGCATGATGACACTGTGCAACGACAGAAGGCATCGCTGTGATGGGTGTTGTTACTGTGCTGTACTGGTTCTGATATCCACAGCATGTATTTATAATACATATGTAGGCTGTTCCTGAAGTGTCCTTGTGTCCTACAGTGCTTTAGTGTGGTGGGTGCTTTTCTTTACCTGCACTCGTCTTGTTTCTCCTCTCTGTTCAATGCTGTGGAGTTATCAGTGGTATCAGTAAAGTTAGATGAGCATGCAGTGCGTGTTGGTGTACTGCTGCACAATATGAAGCAGTACCGACTACTGATACCAAGGGGGCGCCTCAGGGCCAGGCGGGTACTCAGATTGATCCAATCATCTTTCTATCTAGGTATTTACAGACCCTCCTTTCCTGTCCTCAACACCAGCCATCTTTTCTTTTCTTTTTTTTTGCTATTTATCTTCCTAAAGACTTATCTTCCAGTGGTACTGCCTAAACATTTTTTTCCCAATGTGTAGATGCAACAAATACAGCATGGGCTCCTACAGAAAGTTGCAGTGTGATGGCAACAATTTTCTAATAAGCAGTGGCTGTACTGAAAGAAAAATGACATGCAGCCATTCTTTATTCTAAGCTTTATAATGTGAACAGACTGATACCAAATAATAAAGATAATAGTACTGAGAGATATTTCTTTGAATATAAGCATTTGTTTGAATTCCATAAGTTTTATTAAGGTGGTTTCCAAGCTTTTATCGCATTATATGCCATATCTAGACAGTATTACGAAACTAATTGTGTATAAATATTCTGAGGTACTCAATAAAGAAGCTTTCACTGAATCAGAGCAGTAACTGTGGAAGCCTGCCTCTAATTTCCAACTCACTATGACTGGGGTTTTAGTCTTGTTCTAATTTAGTTTTTGGCTTGCCTGAATAAAAAGAAAAAAATTCTAATTCTAATTCTAAAACAAAGTTGTATTTCTATATAAATATACCATATGACAGATAACTTGTACAACCTGACTTTCACTTGTGTGTTTGTGGAGCAACTTTGCAAAACAACACCAATCTCTTCTCACAGAGACTGATAACCTTAGCTGAATGCATTTGTGTCTAATCCTGTGTGTTTTTAAAACCTTGTCTTAATACGCAATAAAGCGTAGACGTTATAATGTTCTATTGGACCTAATCTTTCAACCTTAAATTCTTTAAAAAAAAGTGTCTTATGTGACTGTATGAACAAAATATATCTTAAACCTAAAACCTGTGTCATGTGTGCTTGTTAGTGGCAGTGGGTATTACAGCAGATAAGGGTGCAGTAAGGATAGCTTGTGATCTATTGTCAGCAGCCAATGAAAAAGTGAATGTTAGAGAGATGGAAAGAACAACAAGCAAGAGTCGGCAGGGGGGCACTGGAGAAACTCAGCTTTATTGACCAAAGATAGAGAGAGGTTACAGAAATCAGAGAGAGCAAGAGAGAGAGAGAGAGAGAGAGAGAGAGGGAGAGAGAAGGTGAAAGAGTGAGTTGTCATAACCATAGAGAGAAAGAGAGAGAGAGAGAGAGAGAGAGAACAATAGAAAATGGCTCCTTTTTGTTTTAACAGTCCATACAACTGTGAGGGCAGGCAGATAAAAAAACTACAGAGTCAGAGGAGGCAGTGGGGCTGGTGAGCTCAACAAGTCTGTTGCTCGTGTACAGCTTCTTGCATTACATCAAATACACACACACACACACACAAATGCAAACAGGCATACCAGTTTGGTCAGGCTCCATTAAGTGTCTTTTTTATGGTTCTTTTTTAGATTGTGATTGCAATTTCTTTTCTAAGTACATACAACACGTGCTTCTTTGCTCTCGTGCACATCATGTGTGTGCAGTACACCTTGGGGAAATAAACACTATGGTTTCCCACACAACCTCCTCAATCTTTCAAACCAAACAAAGGACAAAGTGAGTAATTGTTCCCAGCATATTTAATAAGGGAATATATTTGTTATAAACTACTCAGAAAAAACATCTTGGTGTTTTGCCATGTGGTAAAAAGGATGTTATAGCATGTCTTATTGGTAAAATTGTCATTTTGTGAATTAATTTTACTTTTAGTAACTTTCTTATACAGTAGAAAAAAACGCCGTTGATTTATTTAAATGATTGCAAACTAATAGTTTCTTGAGAGAATCAATGTAACATCTTGGGGAATTATCAGCAGTGTGATTTCTAGTTAATAGGCTATATGCAAATCCAATGGTCTGGTTGTTTTTAGAATGTTTTGAGATCCTCCAGATGCCCCCTGTAAAACGTCTGGGAATGGCCACGAGTTCAAAGAGCTCAAGGTGGTGGTGGTGGTCAGAAGAAGGGGAAGAGTTGTGAGGGGTTAATTATGAGATTACACACAGCAAAGCAGTGAAGTTAGCGAATGAAATATACAAACTTGCATGTGCACTCACTCATACAGTCGTGATATGGCATTGTAGGACATCAGAACAAGTCTAATACCCATTATAATCAGAAATATCTCTAGATCTCTATATAGATATGGAAAATAAAATCATAACTAAATAGAATATAGAGCATATTTACATTCTTTATCTACACAAGAAACTAAACGCAAGGGGCTATTTGGTGGCCAATCACACAGCCAGTGGGACTGACTGGCAGCAGCAGTGGCCAATCACAATAAAGCATGAATGTTTGCAGGCCAACTTTATTGGCGCACTGACAGGACAGCCGAGAGGTGGGATTGTCAAGCTGTGCACAAAGCCATGTAAGGAAAGAACTGATTCACCCAGAGACCTTTCAGTGCTGGAAATGTGTTGCCATTCTTTTTATGACTATTGTCAGAGTTAATACACAGAGCAGAGATGTGTTTTACTCCCTGACAAGGACCAGCAAAGCAATCAAACAAATGACTGAAGGGAAAGAGAAATGATTGTTGATGCCCTTCAGGTCAGTCTAGGTTAGTGAAGTGTTATTTTTTTTGGTCATAAAACATTTTGATGCTAATGAGATCGATGATAAAAATATCAATTAAATCAATCATACTAAGACCCCGGTTGGATTTGAACCAAAAACACCCTCAAATCACATTATAATCTCTTTGTTACTGTGTGGATGCCTTCTTCAATAACTTATCTGGCCCATATCACTTCATTGAATTCACTTTAAAAATCTCTCTATAGCATCCATCATATCATTCAACAGAATGTGGATGATTACAGCTTTTGAGGGCTTTACTGAAAGCCAGGCCAATAAATGGCCTGCATTGAAATCTATATGATGTTATAATGACACCCAGGCCACATTATTTGTAGCACCCATGTGAAGGAGAGCCTGGTTGGTGACTACAGCAAAAGCTGGCAGTGTTTTCAATGTCCTGGAATTGTAAAGAGTATAGTAATCTCTGGCAGCCCTCTGCAGTAATGAAGTAAAAATGTATGGACAAAAAGATGAGAAGAGGGTGATCTAAAAGCTCATTTTAGCACAGCTGTCAGTTGTAACTTAGTAAATCTGTAGCGCTGGTTAATATTCACTACACAACGTTGTGCTCAGGCTATTGGTGGTAGCCTGTGTTTGTTTTCATACATGTGCCTTTGCGGACAGAATGTTCCCATTAAGCTGCCATTGGCTTCTTGTGCTCTATCGGAAAAGTTGGTGTTAAAGCTCCCACTGGCTGCCAAAAAGTGCTCCACGGCTTCTTATTGGCTGCTGAGTAAGGAAGTACTAGAATAGGAGGAAATGACCTCAGCAGTGGAATAGCTGGAGTTGATGGAGAAAATGACAAGAGTGTGAGAGAGTTGAGAAGAAAGAGTCCTGTTAGTACTAACAGTGTCAAAAACCTCAGTTCTACATGGAAACAGGCGTAAAAACAATTCAATGGCCTTTCAAAACGAAAGGGAAAGAAAATGTTCAGTTATCAAACAGAAATTAAAGTCTAATAGTAATTCTAATTATCTCTAAATTGTTAGGACTATCGCTGTGGAAGAATAAAGAGGCACATAAAGAAACCAAAGGCAACAAGTCCCATTGTCTCTGCCCTGGTCAGAGAGAGACTGGAAGAGGAAGGGCGGGTGGGTTCTTTGAGTTTGTAGGTTGGGTGTGTGGTTGTTTCTGTGTCTCTGTGTATGTTTGGAGATAGTGGGAGAGAATCTGTCAAGCGGGGAAGTGAGTGAAATGAGAAATTCAAGAAATAACTGCGACTGCATGTGTATTTTTAAATGTTTTACAAACAGGCTTTTTAAAGGCAATGATCTGGTTGATTGTCCAGACGTACTGTGTCGTTAGACATAATGGCAATGTGACTGACTGTCCATAAAGTCTTTTTGACCACTGATAGTAGTTTTATATAACCTGGTTTTAGCTGTCTGTCAACAAACATTTTCATTTCAGCTTGATTTGAATGACTGAAATATGCTTTCTTCACTGAGGAGACAAGAGGCAGGAGGGCAGACTCCATGTTGATTTAAAGGGTAACGAAAGTAAAGGTTTAGAGGTATTAAAGTAACTGAGCAAAAAGTCAAAGGTCAGACAACAGTGTGTGTAGGTGCATGTGTGTGCCCGCTGATCAGAGTCCAGAAGAGGTGGAAGAAGGCAGGGCTTCTGTTAGTAACCATCCAGAGGAAACAGAGGAGAAGAGAGGGGTGTGGTGGGTAATAATAAAAGGGTGGAAGAGGGACAAGATTCAGTCACATGAGGATGCAGCACTCGCAGCGTTTCCTCTTGTCTGTACCTGTGGCAGGGGTGAGGCCAGGTGGGGGGGCCGTGTTGGCGTCAGGATTTGCGGGGGGTGAGGAGGCGCTGTCAGGCTCACGGCCATCCGATGACAGTTCCGTGCTGACGGCCTCAGATGTGACTGGCCGCCCTGACACGAGGTCGGCCGCTGTGCCATCGATGATGGAAAGGTCAGTGACCGTCTTCTCCCTCAGCGACTTCTCGTCGTCTTCATCGATCAGGACCACCTCAGCCTTCACAGCACCGTCAAAGCCGAGCAGCCGTCTGCTTTCACTCATGTCCTCAACGTCCTGGTAGCCGAGGAACACCATGGTGACCGGGTGATCTGCGCTGGCTTGGGCCGGAGAGGTTAGCTCACTGCCTGGGTGGGCTAAGGAGCCAGGCTGGGTTGTAATGGGAGCAGAGGGGGGCATCATGCCCAGTCGAGTTTCCCTCTGGAGGGTGACCTGGGCTGGTGGGCTTGAAGGGATCGACGGCGGGGCGCAGGAGGGTGGAGACAGATCATCAACATCTGCTGGGGAAACATAGGCATTGGGGGCAGTTGGGGTCACAGTCACCTGACCAATGCTGCCATCTTCTCTTTGTACAACAGGTCTGGCAGCTCGTTGGACCAGCTGGTCAACCTGTGCAGAACTCCAACCATTCTCCATGGTGGTGGTGGACACGCCCCCAGAGGAAGTGACCTCATAAACCACCTTTCTGCCATCATCATAGACCTTGACGCCACGCGATGCTGCATCTAGCGGGTTCACACGGTTGGCTGAGAGGATGCGCTGCTCACCAGTCTGCCGGTCGTGTTGTACGTTGATCTCCATGGCAAACATTGCTGTTAGAAGGGGAGGGGTGGGGGTGGGAGGGAGTGGGGTTTGCAAGAAAAGTGAAGGGGTGGGGAGGGAGGAGGCAGTGGAGGAGGTGGAGGGTTTTGGGAGGAAAAGTTGGAGGGAGTAAAGTGTGAGGATGAGGACACGAAACACGTTCACAGGTAAAACTGATATCTGCAATGAGTCAATTCAAACTGCAAATATGCAATTAGTAAAAGACAAAACATCAACATACCTTTATCCTTTAGGGATGCAAACCACAGATGCAGGTGATTAAACAAGAAAATATCCCTAAATTCCCATCACTGTCAAATCTAAGTAAAGAAATGTACAATGTAGATGGTATTTTTGAGTTTTTTTGAGATACTTAAAGTATCTTGGGAGATTAAGTCAATTATTTTTAGTGACAGCTAAACTGTACATTCACTGTGTTCTTTATAAACTTCCAGTTACTTAGAGAATGTCAGAAAAATATGCATCAAGTTAACTGTTAGCCCTCACATGGTCAATTTATAAGGGACACTTAATGTGGTGGTGTGTGTTTCAGCTCATTTTGTAGAGTAAATAATGTAAAAGAGTGAAAGAAACAATCATACGTAAGGTTTAGTTCTGTTCTTACACTTGTCTTTTGATTTAAATGTTTTCTCTTGATGCAGATGAGTCATAGGCATAGCTGTCTGACTATCTCGTTGTTCAAAGGCTAATTTGGAGAGCTATTCCCCACTATGAAGTCAGCAGCACTGAATACAAGCTAAATTATAAGATAATGAACTTAGTAGATTTCCTTTAACTATGAAAACCTTTAGAAGACCAAACCTAAAGTAGAACAACTAAGTAAATCTAAATACATATATTTATAGTAAGACAACACAAATACTAAAAGTAATACAGATAGTTTTCTCCACTTCTGCTCTAATAATATTTCAATACTGCTTCTACTGCTGACAAGAATATATTATACTGATACTTTTAAACCGAAGCTGGTCCTAATAACTATCAATACTAATTACAGTATTGACACTGATATTAGTATATCTACTTGCTTTCTTTTTGCTAATAAAAATCATGATAAGAATTATTTTGATTGTAGTTTTGTCAAAAGTTATTAGAGAGAAACTAACTAGTTAAATGAATTCATATTCTCCAAAATCAAATTAAATATTGATCCAGTGCCTGATGTCCATGTGATTTCACTGTATGTGGTTACTTGCATGTAAGTTATCACAGTGATGTGTGCATAAATGTGTGTCTGTTCATCCTCCATGTGTGCCTGAGTTTGTCCTAGTAATCCAACTTGGCTGCTGCCCAAAACTTTCCTGTCCTCCCTCCCTCCCTCTCTCTTCTCTCCCCTCCCTCACCCTCCTCTCCTCCCTTTATCTTACCAGGTCTTGGTATGGTGTGGTCTCCAGAGGCAGGTGGGCCGGTCTGGAGCTGCGTGGCCAGCACGAGGTGGTCAGGATCGGGTTCCGTGCAGTCCGAGAGAGGGGCGGACATGCAGCCGGTGGCATCTAGTGAGCAGGAGCACAGGAGGGGAAATGACACATGGTCAGAGGGATGTTAGAGGCCGTGACACACACACGCACACATACACATACCTCAGTGATGTGTAACCACACCCTGACACAAAAACACACAAGCATACAGCCCAGTCCCCCCAAACGAGATTTAACCACACCCCTGAGTGACCCTGCCCACCCCTGTCTCACACACATTCACACCATCTGACTCTCCCCATCGCTGTTTCTGTATCCACGGCAACACTAGCACCCCTGAGGTTCACTGCTTATGCAGCAGAAGTGTGTGTGTGTGTTTGTGTATTAGTTACTGCTTTGTGTGTATATGAGTGTGTATATGTGATTTCAGAAACAAAGCTTCAGGGGCTTACGGGACTATCTGGTGAATAGGGGGGGATAACACCAGCGACCGCAGGCTGCAGAGTCATGGCCTTGTGTGTGTGTGAGCTTCAATAGGCTCGCTGAGCCGGGTTCAGTGTGTGTGTGTGTGTTTCAGTCCATGTGTGTGTTTGTGTGCAGGTATATATTGTGTATGTCTGTGCGTGTGAGTCTGTGTGAGTTCAAGAGCGTGTTCTGTCCTGCCTCAGCGAGACTATTATCTGCACACAAACAGGCAGGCCACAGACACACACACACACACACACACACACACACACACACACACACACACACACACACACACACACACACACACACAGAGAAATAAAAACAGAGGGACCCCATTACAATGAGGTTTGTGTATTTCATTTTGTGTGTGTTTGTGTCATCATACCTCCATCCTGGGTCATCAGACTCTGAAAACGAAACAGGAAAATGCGTTTGAGTAAAAGCATATAAAATCTATGGAGTTTTTAAAAAATAATCATGACTGAAGTTTTTTATAATCAATATTATTACCAGGGGTGAATCTAGGATCAGACCTTTAGGGGGCCTCAGCCCCTAATGAGAATGGGACATGCATATAGTGCCTTTCATCTTCCCACCCCCAAAAGCTAAATCACTCTTTTTAGTCATACTCCAAGCACCTCACATAGGTTCTAGACAGATGATACCTTCTGCAGGTCTTCTATCGAGCGCTCGGTCTCTTTCAAACGTTCCCGAAGATCCTGCTCTTTGGCTGATATCTGCGACTCTTCACTCTCGAGTGCTCCGATTTCAGACTCCAGCCTACAAACACAAAAATACAGGGGAACATTTTCTGTTATGATATTAGAAAAGTTGGAGAATCAAGGAGTTTCTTGTCCTGTGCCGAAAAAAAGTGCTCTGGACGAGAGAGCTTGAAGTATTTCGCGAGATTAGGTTTGTATCTAGTGCTTCATGAAAAATATTTGATCACATTACATTTAGACTTAGTAATTAGAGGCATTTATGATTAGTCAGTCTGGAAACCGATTGTTGTTTTTTTTATTAAAGAAAATGCAAATGTATCTAACTGGATGTGAAACAATGCATGTCCCCATACATTTTTCTTTGATAAGATGTGGCTGGCATGGAGAGATAGAGGTGCATTTATACTGTACTGTGCATCATAACATCTGTTATGATATATATGTTCCAGATGCTCCGAATACATGCAATGACCAGACAGAGGATTAGTAAAATATTAGTGGCCATCTGGCAGAGGCCTTTGCCTGATGGACAAATTATCTCTCCTCCATCAGCAGGTTATAGTTTAATAGTCATTTGTGCGCAGTTGTTTGAGTAGTGCTTTGTGCAAATTACCAATGGTTTCAGAGGTCAATTTTATCATTTCTAATATACAATTTATTTAAAAAGAAACAAATAAGTAAGTCAAATAAGGCATGTTGTTCTGACACCAAGGCTAAAGCATGACGTGATCATACAGTAAATCCTCAGCTGCTAATCCTATTTGCAGAGGGTGTGAATATCTTATAGAGTGTAATCACCTAATCCTGACTTCAGTAGTCAGTCCGATTTTGCTCCCATTCAAAAGACACAACAGCTCATGTTCGTCATTGCCTTCCAAAAATGAGTCTTATTACTGTTTTATAAGTGACTTATAATATATTTTCTGATCACCTGCCCCTTTGATCAAGGAATTGTAGACAGTCTTCTGACAGGCAGCGTCATGCACTGGTTCAGCAGCTACATCAGCATGAACTCAGGTGCTAGGGTGGGTGGTGCATGGGCATGGCCCAACATACTGTATTATTGAGTATGAGCTGCCCAGCATGCAGGAACTGTAGACACAGACACACACACTCCTCATGGAGTCCCTGAGTGTCATGAAGGACCCAACTCACCCAAATAATAACATGCTCTCCCTGCTGTCCTCAGAGAAAGGAGAGTTAAGTCCCTCAAATCACATATAGTCACATGTAATCAGGTGCAATGTGACCATTTGTGAAACATCCATTTATGAATATATGCAACATTTATTGCTGCTCTTAAACATCTTTGTTATTTATACTTATTGCTTTTTATACATTTGGTTTGCTGCTATCTTTCATTGCTTTTGTACCCTTTATATTTGTTTATATCTGTATATCTGTGTCTATATTTACATGCATTACTTACATTTACACCACATTTCTGCTATACCTTTTGCTATTTTACCTTTTATTGCTATTTACATATTGTAATATATCTATTCCTATTGATACTCCTACACTATACCTAATATTTTCTGCAGTGAAGCCTCCTAGAATTTCACATACAATCAACTGGGGTGATATTAAACATATTGAATCTATAGTTCAGGTCTGGTTAAGTTTAGCCCAAAAAAAAAAAATGAGTAAAGGTTAAGAACAGATCCCCTTCTTGGTTATAACATTGTCAGAAGAAGACAGATTGAGAACTATTGTCTTTACTAAGAAAGTCATACACTTTGTACACCATCTACCGCTGTACGATTGTAAAATAATATGCTGTTCCTGCCCTTACAACCAATGAGGTTGAGAGGACAGTTCGAGACATCAGCACTATTCCCAAACTGCACCTACTGTAACAGAGGTGTAAAAAAGTATAAACGTGCACACATGCACACACACACACACACACACATACGCTCACATGGACATTTAAGAAATGGATGTAGCAACAATAGTAGGAAGCAGTCAGGGAGGAGGACCAGGGTTGCTTCCTCATTGACTGCCAGAACTCACAACACTTCAGAATACACTCCTCTGAGGCACAAGGAATTTGTGCGTCACTGTGTGCGAGCATGTGCATGTTACAAATATATTAAGGGTCATAACCCCGTTAACGGTCTTCCCATAGTTCTCCAGAATCATTAGGGCTCAGTCATCAAATCAGCATCAGCAACCATGAACAAACCCTCAAACACACTGTCCTCCTGACTATAGAACCATTTTATCTGAGGCTAGTGCACAGACTATTTGTGTAAGTAGGCCTAGTTCAACTGTGAACAGTGTTGAGTTTTTGTTCATTTAAGAGGGGGAATAGATTTGGATTTGTTGGTGCTAACAAAGTAAAGGATTGTGTGTTTAACGTATGTTGGCTCTGATCACTAAGGTTTCACTGAACACATCCCCACAGATCAAACTTATTACTTCACCATCTGCCAGTTTCTACCCAGGCTCATGTTTAGTAGTGTGATGTTTGGATGCTTTACTGGTGCGCGAAAAATTCACAAATAATACAAATAATTGTTTTCAAAGCTTTGGTAACTTACAAATAATATACTACATGCATACAGTACATATATATATATATATATATATATATATATATATATATATATATATATATATATAAAATCCAATTCACATCAGCATCTGTTTTGCAAGGGAAACACACAGAGGAGCAGCATGCTGTGGGGTATTGGGATGGAGCTGGAACTATTCTGCAGTGAGAAGTAAAGCATTTGTTGGCTGCATCTGTTACACAAATCTGTTGTTTGTGTCTGCTCAATATAATCACGCAGTACTTTGGATGGGTTCTGAACACTGAACAAGTTCCTGATCATACAATTGGCCTCTTGTAAATATGCCCTTGGCTTTGTCTAGATGAAAATAATCAGCACAGTTTGGGGTTGTTCCGGGTCACTTGATATCAGATGATTCAGGGGTTGTGTATTGAAAAACAGCAGGGTATTGTCTCTCGCTATGGTAACATATATAACAACATGCTTGAAGGTCTATTTAAACATCACTGTCAATTCTGAGAGCTTAGCATCTTATCAGTGTGTACTCTCCATTATAAGGCAGCATATCAAGGTCATGTTGAGCTGGAAGTTGGCTGTTCAATCATTCATTTTGTTTATAGCGTATGATAGAGGGCATTATGCAGGGGAAAGAAACATACAGGTATCACATCCATGATGCTTATGCTGTTACTGTTACAATCATTTCCTCCAGCTTAATACTTCTACCTGTCACTGTCTGTGTTTTGTGGTCTTGACAGCAGTGAGACAGTTGTTATTTATAAATACAGTAATGCTGGATTGTGCATCCTATATTTAACTCAGCCTTGCTGGTATGAGAAACAATCACCCAGCCTTGGATCGAGTAGCAAGGACTGCACTACAATGTGTTATCAGTTTGTGTAAGTAGACTACTTGCAATAAATGGAGCTTTAAATATATCTGATTTTTTATCTTATTTAAGTATTAAGTGTTGCACATATTTCCAATGACAAGAATGCAGCGCATGTGACCAGGATGTGCTGAAGCATTCAGTGGAAGAAAAACCATTTATATGCTTTAATTTCCTTCTAAAATATCAGGTTGTTGAAGCGGATAACTTCTGAAATCATGAGGTGTTTTATGTTACTTATTGCATATTTATTGCAGTGACAGGAAAACAAAGGGGAAAACGGTCATGGTGCTAGTGCACACCATGACCAAGTGGTGTAGTGCAGGGAAGCAAGACCCAACATCTAATGAAAATTTTAAAGAGGAATTTCCCAAGCCATGAAAAAGTGTCTGAGACAGGAGCACTTGTTCCAAAAAAGATACAGGGATGCAGAAGTCATGGGCACTAAAACAAGTCAGAGAGAGTGTCTATCAAGTAAATGTAAATGTCTGGTTGAGGATCATTTAGCCAAATATCACCAGGTACTCTATAAGAATCATCCTTCAGCCCATAAAGTTTGTTTATAGTGCACGAGAGCAGTTGGCTTGAGCTCTGAAATAGAACCAGATGATGTGTTGACATGCTGGAATAAAAGAGATAAATCTCATTTCTAAATCTATACTTTTCCCACTCAAAAAGATGAAGGTAAAAGAATGTAACTGGGCAGCAAGAGAGTCTAAAATAGAGGAGGCTAGGCTAGCTTATTACCTTATTGTCAACTTTTATTTCACCTCTTCTGCTGTAATATAAACTGCTTCACAAAAGAAGAATGTTTTACACTTTTCTTTACACTTTAAAAAACGATATGAAGTTTGTGTGACCCAGTGTATGAACACACAACATACATACTACAAAGACCCACAGATGTTAACACACAAACTGTGACCTTCAGTGTCCATTGGAGATTGAAAATTCCTTAAGTCATGTCTATTCTCTCTGTAGCAGACATGTATCTACCCTGTTGCTTCTCCTGTGGCTTCTCTTCCCTGCTCCTGCCTATCTGATTTCCCTTTTTCTGGCGGGAAACGGATTTTACTTCTGCTTCCTGTAAGCTGCATGACGTCTTGCCAAAAAAGGCAAGTAACAAGATTTAGGACCGGAGGAGGACACAGATTTCTCCTAATACTACTTCCAGTGTCGATCCTAGACTCTGGGGGGGGGGGGGGGGGGGGCTCAGGCAAAGAAGCCCATCGCTGTCTTGTTTATCCTCTTATTCTCTTTTCAGGAAGTTTCATGTTAATCTCTAGCATCTCTGCAACTTCTCTGTAGAGATGTCTAAACTATTGATATCCAGCTATCATACGGTAGCTGGAGGGGCCCCCGGGGGATTTGGGGTGCTAGTGGTGCACTGTATAGTGCCTTCATGGGAGGTTTAAGGTTTTTTTTTCGTTGTCATTACACAATGTGCCAGTATGGCCATTCTCAAATGTTTTGAGGGGCCCCAAACATTTGCCTGGTTTGCCTCTCCTGACGGTGCACCCCTGTCTACTTCAGATATCTTATTCTAAGCAGCGTACTACTAGACAAAAGGCATATCAAAAATACTTTAAATTGCTTATAAAACTACAAACAAATGTTGCAGAATAAATGCTATTAATCGAAGGACTGGTCACATCAAATGAAAAGCCACTCTGAGAGAGGGCGCGCCCCATGGACCGAGGCTACAGTCTTCTTGCAGTCGGCGTGGGTTCGATTCCAACCCGTGGCCATTTGCTGTCTTCCCCCCCCACTCTCTGTCTCCCACATTTCCTGTCACCTCCTCAGCTGTCCTATACAATAAAAGCATATAGTGCCCCCCCCCCAAAAAAAAACCTAAAAAAGAAAAAAGAAAAGCCACTTTAATATCACTGTTATAATGCAGGGACTTGTACCAAATAAATTTAACAATGTAAAAAAAATAAAATACTGAGTTGGTATTAAAATAGACAAGACAGGCAGGTAAGAATATGGAGAAGGGTGGCAGGGAAGGTACAAAGGAGAATCCATAACACATTATTATTATATAAATCTTAATGCAATGCCCTAAATCACCACAGCAAAACACAAACAATGAATTATTCACTTCTCTTGATGAAGCTTCTCATGAGTGAGACTTCCTAAAGGATTATTAAACTAGTTCAGATCATGTCTCATCTCTTTGTGTGATGTACAGAACACAGAGACACACTGGCCATTCTTGTGTCTGGTGCCCTCTTGTGATCAAACCAGAAACGTGACCAAAACATGGTTCATGTGATGATCTTTTCCTGTGGTGAAATCGCTTAATTTTCCACCTTCATCTCCTTCAAATAATACCAACTAATGCTGTTTTGATTAATCTTGTGTGTTTGAGGAGAAGAGAAAAGTGATCACAATCAGTTTGGAGGTTTGTAGACCCGGTTACTACTCTTTTAATGGGATTAAAATTACTTTTCCATATTATTAGTTTTAATGGTTTTTGCATGTATGTGTGTGAGTGGGATGAATGGGGCTACGACCACCATCCCTCCCTCCCCTCTACTTCCTCCTTCTCCTCCCATCTGGCGGTGTTGCTATCTGTGTGGTAATCCTGAAACAGGCCAGTGATGTCACTGTCCTGCCCTGTCAACTCACCACAGGCCAGTTGCCATGATTACGCCTGGGTGGGCAGCAACTGTTTTCCACATCATACAGGAGGAGGAAGAGCAGACATCTGGTTTTATGTGTGGCGAATGTGTGTATGTTTGTGTATGTGATAGACAGGCTGTCAGAGAGATGGAGGCAGAGGAGAGAGAACACTGAACCACATTGTGTGTTTATATGTGATGCTACATGCATGTGTGCTCTGTGTGACTGTACAGTAAATCTGCTTTCTTAGGTGCAGTTCTTATTTAGGCGTTTCAAAAAGCAGAGCAGCTCGGGGGGGGGGGGGGGGGGGGGGGTGTCAAATAAACTGATTGGCTGAGGTAAGCCGCAGTCAGCAGAGTCACAGAGCCACTTTTTCCAAGCAGTCCATGAAGATAAGTAACATAAATTAAACGAAATGTGCAATTTTCATCTCTCTGCGCTCATTTTTCCTATCCTTGAGGGACAGCTAGCTTGACTGTCTGAAGGCGAGTCTTGTATCAAGCAACCACCAGATTTCAGGAAATAGTTGATTCCAGCAAACAGCGACATGTTGGTTTTCATACAGATTAAACAAATGAGATGTGATGTGTTAAGAGTGCGGTGCTTGTCGGTGGGTTTTGTTATTTTTTGTGCAAAGCAAGGCTGGCTGCTGTTTCATCATTTCCAGTCCTTAACACTTTTTACACAGAGATCCCGCAACAGCGCCGCAACAAAAACCCATCATTGTACCTTTGTTTATTTGCACCGAACAAACCACCGGCAGCACAATGGTGATCCAGTGTGTTATTTTAGATGGCATGCTTGATTTCAAGCAAAAGACACACACAGCAGCGCTGGGATCTGAGCTGGGTTTGGTAAACAATGACATTAAGTTACACGACGGCTGATCTGAAGGTATAAGGAGCACCCAGACTTCATGCTGTCTCCCCAATTCAAAGACATTTTGGTTGATTTTCTTCTGCTTTGAGTTATCTACTTACTGCTAGTCTGCTTTTTAAACCTCACAGTTGTGAGTCGCACACATAGTGCAATTTAAAAACGCGCCTCACCGGCTTGCTTTACGCAGACTTGGATTTGGTGCTATTATTACCTCTGCTGCCAGGTCAGAGGCCAAACAACGATGACCCCTTCATTACATGTATGTAAGGTTTATACAGAACGGTGAAGTGCAAAACATTAAACTAGTCCTTTGACATAATTAGAGGACAGCAAGAGTGGAAAGTGTATGGATTACTTACATGCATGGGTTTAGACCCACTTAGAGTCCCTACTAACATAGTTAAATAAATCAGGGTAACTGAATATTAAATATGCCTATAAGTATAGGTTAATGGTACATATGTGTTAGGTATGCAGTGTTTGCAGATGCACAGTAGCCTGCTGCAAACACAACTGAATCCTCTCAATTACAAACTTGCATTTCAAAAATGCTCCACACTCTGAATTCATAAAAACACACAACAAAAATTCTCCTAATGGCTCCTCGAATAGTTGAGAAACTCTAACTATGGCTGCAGCAGGAAATGCTGTCTAAAAACGACACTGCTCTGCTTCAGTGATGGCTACTGTACATCTGCACGAGGCTGTCTGTGTAACATGAAACAAGCAATAATCCAAAAGTAGCATGGTGTGGGTTCGCGTCAGTCCAGTGCCACATTGTGAAAGGGCCTATTGCTGCTGTATCCCTCTCTCTGTTTACTTAGCCTGTCCGTGTAATGATAGGGATATCTGTACAACTACCACTGCTGCCGCCACACTCTCTCATTCTGTCTCCTCCTGTCTGTTGGTTCTACAGGCAAAATAAGCGTTTTCTCCTGCACACAATTTCTGCTAAAGCTTCATTGCACTTTTGAGTGTTCCTCTATAATGCCTCTATTTTCTCTGTTTTCTCACCTGTCTGTGTTCAAAGATTGTATATATATATGAAATACATTATACAAAGATGGCTGTTCACTCTTTTTTCCCTTTATGAAAAAAAACAACCAAGCATCACTCAAAGACACTGCTGTTGTCCTTATGTCTTCGTGTTTTGCTTTTCCTTATGTATTTCCCATTAGATCTGCATAATTGTATGGATAACCCGAAGGGCTGCTCTCTTTTTGTCTCCATGCATTTAAAGCTCAATAGCACTAGACATGTTCTCAATAGATGGATACAGCTGTTCCTCCTCTTTCTTTCACTCTCTTTTATGTGTGCTGCAGTGCATGTAACGATTCGAGCATCCATAAAAGAGCTGCCACTTTGTCTTTGTCGCTTTCTGTCATTAAAATGTTCACCAGTGCATGTGTTATTAGTCTAGCAGCCGTTAAAACGGGACGGACAAGACGTCTGGGCTTCTGTCCTTTTGGTTCCAAGACAGTAGAGTCTATTTGAGAAATGTTTATGGTGGAGGAAGGTCTGGGTTTCATGGAGATCCAGGTGTTTTCATGATGATATCTGCAGTCTCTCGCTCCCACACACACACACACACACACACACATTGCAGAGTCAAAATTCCAGACTGTTCACCTCTGTCCCTATCAGTGGTGGGAAGACTCTGGTGGCCTGGGTTATAGGGGGATATTTTGGGATAGCATGCCACAGAGTGTAAATATAGATGCCCCACCCTCTGCCTGACACACACACACACACACACACACACACACACACACACACACACACACACACACACACACACACACACACACACACACATACACACACACACACATACACACACACACACACACACACACACACACACACACACACACATACACACACACACACACACACACACACACACACACACACACACACACACACACACACACACACACACACACAAACACACAGCGTCTATTAGTGTCTAAACAAAAATATCTCCCACCATCACAGTATAGCATCACACCTAAATGTTTTTAAAAATTGTTAAAAATGTTTTTCTCTTCCAAGGTCGATGTTTCCATGAGTGACTGAAGCCACACCTTTGACTCCCCTTCAATGTGCTCTGTGACTTCATTTTACCCACGAGATAAGATTTGTTTTCAGCTTCAAATATTGAATCCCAGACAGCTGAGCACCTCTTAGAGCAATTCCAGCGCACATCTGAGACTCGAACAAGCAAGAAGAATTCCAGATTTTCTGATTCTGTGCAAAACTTTGGTTCAGCAGAGACAAAACTTGTTCTTTGTACTTTGGATTGGACTTTATTTCAAGACAGTCACTGATATATTTGCATATTTGCAGGAACTTTTGACTAAAATTTAAAAAGGCTAATTAAATTGTGCTTAAAACAAAACAAGGGACTGTTTTTATCACAACATGTCCATCATTTTCTAGATTTAGACAACAGTCTGGGAAAGTAAGGCATTCAGGATGACAGTGACCGACTGTGGGTGGTTTAGTTGTGCATACTGAGCTTTTAACTTACGGCTTTTTAAAATACAGAAAGTATTCATCCTTGTGACACCAGTTTGGTTTTCTTCTTCCTGTCTGTTGCCATACTGAGGAACTAAATAAAGATGGATTTGGCAACTCTGACTGAAAACACATGCCAGTGAATTACAGTAAAGAATCATCAATGTGGTTTTGATTTCTTTTGCAAATAACTGTCATATCTGCTATTTCAAAGAGAGAACCAGACAGCAGGTCTATTCAACAGCAGCTAAATGAAGTGATTCACACAAAGCGGCTCCACAATTACAACCGTGCATTGTAGGCTACTTCTTCAATGCCCTCTCTTTGACCATTCACTGCTGCTCTGTTTTTACCACAGTAAATGCTTTTTCGTTGATGTTATTTCAGCGCTGGTGATAAGCTACAGTAGCTGCTGGCCAACAGAGTCTCTTTCATACAAACATTTGACAGATGAGGAGGTGGAGTCCGACTCACCGATGCCAAAAATGATCCAGAGCTTCTCCACAAGCCTGAGATTCTGAGATTGTTCTGATCTTCATGTAATAAACTATAAAACATTGCATGTTGGGTGATTACATTGAACTTTTCTCCTACTTCCACTACATTATTCTTCCAAATGTTGTATTTCTTATTTGATGCAGTAGTTTGTGTCATATTTTCCTCTACTCTTTGCTGTTTCTGCTGCTTTAGGCTCTGCTGCTTCTATTTGTCGAACTCATAACACGCCCACTTAGAGGACTTTTCTTTTTCCCCTTCACTATTAATTTCCCAGGGTTTTTATAACATTTCAAGGGTGTCTTTGTCCATGCTATGGTACAGTAGATGCATACATAATCTGGCAAACATCTTCACTCTTTCAGTACGTGAATACACGATGACATGAAAACAAACATTTACTGTTGATGTAGACATGTAAGATGTAGCGCAGTCTTGTGTGTCTATTAAAAACCATGTTTGTCCTGCATCACAGGAGATAAGGTGCAGCCCTGCCCAATTCTCACACCCTGCAAATGGAAAACACTCACAGCCGATTTTAAAACGATGGTAAGAGCAGGCTGGAGCTTTATTCATCTCACGGTCAAGCCTCATTGGGGAAATAAGCGACTGTCTAACAGCAATGCTTGATGGGAATCAGGAAGCTCCTCCTAGAGACACAAATGCAGGAAGTGCCCACAGAATCACATCATTCTCTCATTTTACCCTCTTTTTCAACCTTTTCAATATCTCAGTCTCTTCCTCTGACAAAAAACGCCCAGTTTTCACTTGTCTGTCTTCTATCTCTCTATTTCTGCCTCATGAATGACCCGTTGCCTCTCTCCAGCTCGCACCACACCTCATTTTGTTCTTCTCTTCATCTCTCCTTTCTTCATTCCTTGTCAGCTCTTGTCTTGTCTGTTTTTAGAGAATATATGAATATATGCAGCATCACTTGGTGTTTGTTTTCACATCTGTGAGCTCTAAGGATGAGTGTGTTTGTGTTGAACCACATACAGTATATCATCCATCCATCCATCCTGAAGAACTGCTTATCCTTTAAAAGGTCGAGGAGGGACTGGAGCCTATCCCAGCCTGGACATATTGTCAGTTCATCACAGGGCCAACACATAGAGACATCATCAATTTGCTTGTATTGTACTTTTTTGGACTGTAGGAGGAAGCCGGAGAACCGGAGGGAACCTCAACAGACAAGAGGAGAACATGCAAACTCCACAAAGAAAGGTCTTTGGCCCCAGGTCTGGATTAGATCCCAGAACCTTCTTACTGTCAGTGCTAATCACTGAACCATCATGCTTCCTCAGCCACATATAGTCTCACAAAATTAGCATTTCATACTCGGATTTTGGTTTGATGCCTCACATATGGCTGATGTAATTAAAGAGTACTATTGTCCTCAGAGTATCTACATTTCCACTTTGCAGCTAAAAGTGTCCCAGCTCTGGATTGGTAGTCTTACATGTGATCCATTCTCTGTGTGATGTTTTCTTATGAGTGGAAGAATGGGAAAAGCGGGATGAAGTCACACTGTTTTTCTGTATTTCCAGTTTGAACTCTGTGGATAGGATGTAACAATCTGTGACAGAGATGAGGACTAGATTTAAGAGACAACTGAAGAGAAGCAGATATGCTGTAACAAACACAATGTGTCAACTTTTGTTGGGTTCAGTGTGTCAGACCTGATCAGCAGTGACAAAATTAGCATGAAGATGATATAAAGGCCCACAGCAAGTGTCGCTGTGGTTAGCGTTACCTATGTATCAGGTCCTCTAGCCTCTTCCCCTGTTCTTCATCCTGCTCCAGCTGTTTCCACCGTGCCTCCCCTTCCTCTGCTCCCATTCCCTGGAGGAGCCATCGCTCACGCATGGCTTTGGACTGAGGAGGGAAAAGAGAAAGAGTTAGGTGCCCACAGGGAGGTTTCAGGAACTTGCATATTCTGGCAGCCACGTTGGAGGTCCTCCTCCTCAGCTGGACTGTTAAGAGTTAATTGTGTTTCTAGATGTCCAGGTTGAAGGTCCCTTGTACAGGACACGTTGTGTAAATCCTTGAGTGTGTTTCCTTCCACGTAAAACATTTGTGAAGCTCATGCTTTGCTCACATCCATGTTTGCTGGATGGCAGTCTTCATCATCCTTGCCTTTCCCCATGCTTTGCTACATTTCTCTCCATTGACTTGCATGAAACTGGCCTGTAACCAGCATGCTGGTGGCCAACATAAAAACTAAATGTGGACCCCTTAATCAAAACACACAGTGATGGTCTTATACAGATTTACAGCATACATCATTTCTATCCTGACGTGACATTCTCAGACACTTTAAAGAGCCAGTGAACCTCCATCATGGACACTGATTTGTGAGAGATTTGTAAGATGACTGCCAAGCACAGCTACAACAAATAAACACATAGGCCCACACATGCAAACAGATAACACAGATAGGCTCCAAACTGTTGTTACTAACAGGATAACACAAAACCAATTAGGCTGAGAGAAACACAGTAATTAGTTCCCATGTTATACAATAAGTTATCTTGTTACGTACACAAGCATTTAAGTATTTCGTTTTGGTGTTGCTCAATCTTTGGTTTAGGGCCAGTATTGTGGTGACATTGAGAGAAAGAAATGGAGAAATTGAGAATAAAGTCAAAATATTATGAGAATAAAGTCATAACAGGTCACTGATGCAGCCAACGATAGGCCTGCAGTCGAACACGAAAGGTTTTGTGGTTCTTTCTTCGAAACAGAGCCAGTTTCTTACACAGTAGAAGAATCGGCCTGGTTGTTTCATTTGAACTATTTGTGCTTTTCTATTATGTTATTCATAACTGTAGTTGAGTGTATTGTGAGCATTATGCTCTTTAATCATTTAACTGATGAGACAGGGGGCAGTTTTTGTTACACAAACATTCTTATGAGGTAGAAACTGGTCTGAAAAGAGAATGGATAGAAGCTGCTGCCTGTGGATCAAACCATCCATCTCAAACATGAATCAAGTAAGAGTTTGTCTTTCTTATGATACCTCCTTCCTGTTTTAATCGACCTGTTCTAAAAATAAGCCAGATAAACTGTGGTTATGTTGCTCTGCCCATTGACATTCAACAAAACTTGCAGCTTTGTCTCCAGGACCCATTTGAATTCATGAATGTCTAATACTTCACTTTAGCACAATTGTTACATAATTGTAATAATTGTTATGGAGCTGTATAATCTAGAATTGGCTCCACATTAAACCAGAATCAATGGGGGTACATGTGCCAATCATTTCAACACAAATGGGTTCCTGCTTGTTTTAAAGAATGTTTTAAAGATGAACACCAGTGCTGTGTGTTTATGCCACTAATGTCTTGTCTCTGGAACTCAGACCAACACAAGACATTAGACAGAGCAGACAGACAGAACTGTTATGTTACCACAACAGAGTCAAGCTCTTGGTTTCACCTTTGAATGTTTACTGTCAAAACCGTTGCTTGGCTCTATAGGTCTTAGAGCTGACAATTAACAGTATGAGTGTCTCCACACACACAGACACACACACACACAGCACATAATGAGCTCTGCAGAAATGATTCCAAAGCATTTTATCACCTGCTGTCAGAATGTGGCAGCGGGGCTATTTGTTTGTTTGTGTCTGTGTGTGTGTGGCTTCTGCACACACTAATAGCCCCGCTAACCTCACATAGATCACGTGCATCACTTGTTGTCGGTCAGAAACATGAGACGCACAATCCATTTGTCAACTAGACTATAGTTTTATGAAATCCAGTTTAGTAATTTAATTCAAATGTAACCATCAAACTGACTGAAATAGTTTCACACATTTGCATTTTACATCTTCCCTGTCACTTTTTATAAATTTAAAAAAAGTTTTATAACATTTTTAATTTTGCGACTGCTCATTCCTGATTTTGTCTTCTACTAAATAAAGACCCTGTATGTCAGGCAAAGAAACCATCATATGACCAGAGGAGGATGCAGGCCTGTCGCGAACCTTAACCTTTGACCTCTGCATGGAATTTAGTTAAGAAAGGACTCCAGCACAGATAAGTACCATTACAAGTAAGTGAGGTTTTCTGGACCCTTTTAAGCAGTCAGCAACACAGTGATGAATAAAGCTGAATAAACCATCCTGCTCTCTCCACTCTCTCACAGTGTTTAATAGACTTTCCATCTCCTCTTGAGCTCTGACACACAACTGCTTGAAGCTGAATTTTAAAAAAAAGAAAGTTTGGGGCTGTTACAAAATACTCGCCAAAATACATAACTGCCAGAAGCAAAATCAACCGTTATAACCTGATATAGAGGAGACCAGGCAGCAGGAGGAACTGCTTGGTGTTTACATGGTCCCAGACTCGGATCAACGCCTCCATTCTGAGACCCTTGAATCATGCAGCTCAGAGGTCCTTATCAAATCTTGAGCCCCCAGTCTCCATTTCCTCTCCCAGGCCACTCGGTCTCTGGAGAATGACAACAAAGCCTGCTTCATGCTGCCTGGCTGTGTGGCACTCAGGAGTACTAACCATTAAATGGGACTTTGTGACCAGATGCTGATAACATCTGGAGTTCAAGTCTTGGTGTTATATGCAACAAATCTAAACAGAGTTAGTTGTTTAGCTGTTGTTTAAGATAGTTGAGTGAAGTAGTGAGGTGTTTGTGTGAGGGAACATTCAGATGTTATCTGTAGCTTTTATAGAATACAAGATAACGGGAGGAGATGCTGTTCAGAAGATCTGCAGGTGGTGCGTCCTTCTTCGCTCCCCTATAGTGTCTAGATAAGTTAGGTTGCATCATTTCCTGTGCATCAAGAATGAGTGACCCGTAGGGTGTCCTGGTGGCCTGGGGGTTTAAGTCATGCTGTTGACCCCATCTCTCTACCCTCATTTCAAGTCATCTCCTTACAGCCGGCTATTTAATAATGGAGTGAAATGACCAAGTTCATGAGAAAAAACAGACATCAAGAGCTTAAAAAGGCAAATAGAATATCAATCACTGGTAGGGAGCAAAAACAGGCATTTCTGAGATGCACCATTGATTAAATAAAACAATACAAGCAAGTACAGTAGTCTTAAGTGTAGTCGAAGTCTGAAATGTTAGCCTTAGCATGATGTCAGATGCCATTGTTATGATTATTGCTTTCAATGCAACCAATATCAAGTCCAGAAAAAAAGGAAAATGTAAAAATTCTATAATGCATCAGAATAACATTTTCGACACACATGACTTATATGAATCAAGTATTTAAATAGACAGGGAAAAAGGAAAAAAACAAACATCTATTTGCTCAAGCTTAACTTTTCAAGTTCCAATTCGGACTCTCCTGTGTCAGTGTCTCTCCAGTGGTCAGTTGACACAGTGTCCTGTGTCAACTGACCAGACTGGTGTTTGTTTCGCAGCTGTAGAAAACTGGATTGTGTTATCAAACCCGGTTGCAACAACTTCATTATTGGTTGTACTGCACTGAACACACTGCTTTAATGACCAAACACCGTGCACATGGTTTTAATCAATGCTTCTCCTTTTTCAACATTTCCACAAGTGGTATGCTGGAAAACAGCAGCATGCAGGAATCAAATTTATGGAATTATTGCTGCCAAGTGTGTTTAAAGGCTCTAGTTAGAGAGAGGAATGCATTTTTATAGCAAATATTAAAATTGGCTACCATTGGTATTTTTAGAACAAAGGGTACACACAGCCATTACCCCACCCACCCCTGTGCAACAATTAGGGCTGCAGGATTTTCCAAACGACTCCTCTTAGTCACCAACAGTCACAGAGTGCCACTCGGTGAGTTCATGAATTATTCTTATACATTTATTTTCTAGTCATTTGACGAAGATACAAATCAGCTTCTCAGATAAGTTGAATGTATTTCAAAGGATGTCACCTGGTGTATCAGTTGTCAGAATGCATGCCTATATCTGTTGTGTCTCCACCTGACAGGACGGGTCATGTGTCTTTTTTAAGTGTGTATGAGGTCAAGGGACTTCTTTTTCATCGTTTGAAAGGTTCAAGAACTCCACACAATTTGACTGATGCTGGAAAGCTGTTCATTTTTTTTTCAGACTCACACTCTGTCAACAGTTTGTGTCTCTGTTTATGCAGCACTTATGATTTGAATGGCAAATCAGTGTTTACATGAAACAGAATCTTGGTTTACCAGCAGGACCTGGCAGTAATTATTAAGGGATGTGTTTAAGTGTGTTTGGATTTGAGTGTTTTTCTGGAGAGAAGGAAACAGCCATGTTCAGCCAAGACAAACTGCTGGAACAGGAGAACATCTGGATTTAAATGATTGGATGGCATGACCCCACTACCTGTTAGACATAATATATATACATATAAAAGTAGCATAAAGAAGGGTGCATGTTGAATCTTTGAGAGCACACTGTTTCTGTTAGGGTCAAGGCGAACTATGTGATTGAGCAGATTATGAAAGATGAATGGGTGTCAAACACACGTTTGTAAAGCTTTCTTGTGAGCATCATCATCGAGTCCAGTCATCTGTTAACTCCTAACCCCAACCTGAACTCTCTATCTTACCTTCACCTTTTCTCTGACCTCACTCTAATCCAGCCCCACGCTCAATATCTGACCTTAAACTAACAGTTACTTCAAGCCTTAAGCAATTCTTCATCTCCTAGCTCTCACAAACAGTAGCCCACATTTTTGCAATGTTTAGCCTAGCTGTAGACTGAACAGTAACATGTCACCACATATTTAGACGATGAGCATGCAGCTGTAAATAACGTCAGTAAGCAGAGGTTCATGAGTGCATAATACTGCGGGGATGTTGTCACATATCCCAGCAGACATATGAGCTGTAAATCTTAATATCAGCTCTGCATCTCCATAATTAGCCCTGTGATGAACTGGTGACTTGTCCAGGGTGTACCCACCCTTTTGCCCAATGCCAGCTGGGATAGGATAAGCTGGACTGGCTGTAATTTCACCAGCAGCAGCAACCCCATCTTTTAAGTATATATTGTAAGACAAACCAACCTTGAGATGCTGCAGTTGTAGCACCAGGTCATCCAGCTGGCTTCTTTTGTCTTCAATCTCAGTTTGCCTTTTTCGCTTCTCCTGGGAGACCAAAACAGAACAAAAATATTTATTATTATTATTTTAATTAAGATTTATTGTTCAGGATTTATAGTGTCAGTAATTCCATTCAGCTTACAGAGGCAGTAAAAAGAAATGGAGGGATTTAATGCTAATGCTAATCAAGACAAGGTCCCTTAAAGGTAATTAAGGTGTTCAAACATTAAATTTACCGGTGAGCAGATATTTTATGGTTTCTTATGTGTTATACTGTCTGACTAAATTTAAATGATAGGAGTTTGATTGATATTCAAGTTTTTCTCCTGTTGTTTTTGATTTCAACAATACAGCAAACTAGATATTAACACTGAGATTGCTCTTAAAGTCTATGTTTCTGAAAGGACATATGAAAAATAACTAGAACTACAATGACTCAAATATGAGTGTTCTAAAACGTGACTGCAGCAGCAGATCAACACAATCACCACAGTTTCAAGGCAGACATCCAAGACCATTGTCACTAATTCAGTTTCTCACCAAATGATTTAGTCAATCTCTTCTGTTCCTGAGTTATGGTGCTGAATAATAGCCAGAAAAAGGTTGTTGCATGACTATATGTTATCAGAGGGAAGTTGAACTTGGACCCCTTGGATATAAAATGTTATCACTTCCTCATTTTATCCTATTACACATAGGTATGAAATTTTGTTGTTGAGTGCTTAAAAAAAGACTCCACTGATGCCCTCTGTACTGTTTAACTTTTCATTCTGGAAAGACCAAGAGAAAAATGATCCCTGGGTGTATACATGGAGGAAGTGAAGTATTATAAGGGTCAGAGGTCAGGGCTTATCGAGGGGTGGGGGTGGGGGGGTCGGTGTTTACAGGCTCTAAAGAGGAGCGATTAGTCCTTGAAGCCACTAAAGCCCTGAGGTTAAGGTTAAGAATCTGTAAGTCTACAGTAGGTGGAGATGAACTGAGCTGATGATTGGAGGCTGGGCTGGGTGTGCAGTGAGTGGGAGAGTGAAACTGGAAAAAAAAAATAAAAATACTGAACAGACTGAGGTGATGTGGAGTCAATACATGCATGGGAATATAAACAAACAGAAACCAGTCGAGCTCTGTTTGGGGCTGAAGGGCATGAGATACTGTAGCATGTGACTTTATCTCCCTCTCTCTCTCGGTGGGAGCAGAACTAATATTTCTGGAACATTTCCTGCATGTTGGCTAATTATAAGCTTTAGGGAAAACCCCGGAATGTGAATAGAGTTAAGACCACCTCTCAAAGGGAGTACAACTGGGTTAAGAGTGACAGAATATACAATTAAGAGGAGAAGAGGAGCAAAACACAAAGGACAGAACTTAACAAAATGGCATAGACAGAAATATAGAGGCAGATCAGAGGCGCATCAGAAAACCAGAGAACATTTAATAAGAAAATTCAGTCATGTTTAGTTTGGAAACTGTTAGAAATCACTATTTCAATGTAACTATTGTTTCACTACTAGTTGTATTGATCTGCATTATTATTCATCAGCAATCTTTCCTCACTTTTATTGTCACCCTTTAACAGAATAGCTATGGTTATTTGTTCCAACACTTAATACGACCTAAGTTAACACCTTGACATGGGAATAATGACTTTCAGAAGACATGGGAATAATGTGGGATGTGGGAATAATCTCCCTGAAGAAGAGGTGGAAGTTGTGTGACATCGTTAGGATGCTAACAGGTATCCTAGGGAGCAGGCTGCCTCTGACTAAGACTTTGACAGACTGCTCTTCTCCAATTAACATTTAACAACAACTGTGACCTTTTCCTTGACTGACAGATGATAAAATTGTGATATTTTTTTCCATTTGCTATTACTATTACTATTACGGTGGAGGAGGACATGTTGTTCAGAATAAAGCTGTATTTCCACAACGTAGTGCCGGCTCTAATCGGCACGACTCATTTTTGGTATCAGGTACTTTTGTGGAAGTCGTTTTCCATTAGAGGATAGTACCGCCTTAGTATTGCTGGTTGTCATAGCGAAGCCACGTTAAACTGCTGTGGCGTCATCTTCAACGTGCGACACACTTCTCATCCACCTCTTGTGCTCTTACCATCAGCTATCAAAGACAGGAGCGCCGGCATCTCCTCTTATATAGCCACAGCAATAAAAAATGGCAGCCACTTTAGCAGCTTGGCTGTTTATAAAGGGTGGGCGTGGGTTCGTGCTGTGTAGAAGACTCTCTCTGCCTATCAGTGGTCTGCAGTATTTCACGTCACCTTTTAGTACCTGTAGCTCCCTCCGGTTCAATGACGACAGTACAGTTCTCTTTTACTGGCAGTTTATTGTCTTGTCACAATAATTTAAGCCGTGAGAACTAAAATGAGACATACAATTAAACGATTTAATAAGCAATTCAAATTAAATACATGTCAAACGAACTCAAATGCATAACACAAAATAAATAAACAAACATACCTCATTGGCCGCATAACCACAGGGAGTAAATACTTTAACTTGACATTTCTTCAATTTAGCACATAACTATGCACACACGTTTCGTAGCTGCAACGTTTGTGTCCCACTAAAGTCTTCCCCCTTGCAACACATACCAAAATCCTTAGTCCGTCTTAAAGGCGGTGAACAAGAAAAAACATTATGAAATAAATAAGTCCAAATTAAATAATATATGGAAATGTGCAAAATGTGAACACAAATACTGTTTGACAGTTACAGTACCTGCTAAGCTTCTTTGGAACCTCAACCGAGGTGATACCAAAAAAGTAAGTACCAGTCACTTTTACCTAATGAAAAACCAAAAAAAGCAAGTACAGTCGAGCCAAGTAGAGGAACCACATAGTGGAAACGTGACTTAATATGCTGAGTTGTCCTTAGACCAACAGAGGAGCCTATTGCTGGTCAATAACAATGAACGTGTGTCTTCTTGTTGCAAGAAATAGACATGGTATTTTGATGTATGCATAAGAACACAAAGTGAAACTAAACAGGTCTAATCTTTCTTAAAAGGGAGGAACATTAAGGAGTCTAATTCACACAAACAACCTAAAACACTGAATGGAGCAGAGGGAAGACACAACGATGCAAAATAAAGTGACTTTTTCTGTGTCTCTGGGAGAACTCATCAAAAAGCTGCATCCCGGCTGTGAAAACATCTGCACCAAACCTGAGTTCATCTCTCTCTCTGACACACACACACACACACACACACACACACACACATACACACACACACACACACACACACACACACACACACACACA
The DNA here is from genome assembly GCA_037577475.1 of Chaunax sp. Z400. NCBI lineage: Eukaryota > Metazoa > Chordata > Actinopteri > Lophiiformes > Chaunacidae > Chaunax > Chaunax sp. Z400. Next base: position 1,731,788 of record CM075199.1, read on the forward strand.
CACACACACACACACACACACACACACACACACACACACACACACACACACACACACACACTCACACACATGAAGGTAAACCCACACACACCACAGCGACCTACACAGCAGCAGTTCCCATGGCTTGTGAAATACATTCAGGGAGCCAGAGCAGAAGTATGGTTGCCAGATGCCAGGGACTGTTAAGGACATGTGGTTGAGGAATGGGAAAATCACACACGCGCAAACACACATGCAGAAACACACAAAAGCAAATACACTCACAAGCATGCACACACTCAGATAATTAGACAGTAATATATTCTCAAAGTAAAACAGTACTCAGCCAAGTTGTATTCTGTTTTGGAAAATCCTTGATTATACAGAAATCCACACAGAAACAGATTCTTGACATCTACAGATGAATGAGGGTTTAGGTCCCGCTGGTTTCCATCGTATTACAGAAATAAAATGTATAGAAATGATATTCCCATTCCCATAAGCCTTGTACAGTACAAAGTTGTCACGACTCTACTCTTTCTGCAGCGTAATGCGCCTTAATTCTCCAACACATCATGCTGGATTGGTTCAGTCAGATACTCCAAGCACACAATTTGTCTTGCTGCTAAAATGTTTTAGATCCACAACCATGTGTGCTAATCCCAAACAAATGCAACCATTGCATTGCAGTTGTGTTTTTGCACAATTTAACTTAGCCAAAGAGCTTCTGGAAATAACATAAGGGATGTGTCTCGGAATACACTGACAAAAGAAAAACCATCGATCTATCTATTTAGAAATTTATTTGAAGAAAAACATGACATCTTCAGTGTTGAAAGTGGATGGTGGCTTGAATTGGGTCCAGTAGCAAGAACTGAGGAGGAGTATCAGTTACAGAGTTCATTTTGGGGAGTGTTGGATCAGTTAAGGTTCCACCTATCTCTTCAAAGTCAAAACAAAAATTCATTATCTAGAGTAAGTGTCCGTGATAATTTATAACTATATAAAAGATCAAATGAATCCCTAGCTGTATACAGGAGAAAGCCTGAGCCATGCTCTGCACCTTTCATTACATTTCCTCTCAGAGAAGACGTCCTCCTCTTCAGCCAATTATGCTGACATTCTTGGTGACAGACTCATGACTTCCCACACTCTGACTCACTGAATGTTTGCTTCCTCTTTCCCCTGAGCTTTTTTTACAATGTGCATCACTTTTCCCGTTACTGTTGACACCAACAAAGAGGTCCAATGAAGATGCTTGCTTTGTCGCATATTTTTTTGTTTATAGCTTCACAAGTCAGATGAACTGGAAAGAATTTTGAAACCTCTCATCCTACAAGGTTGAGAATTTTGGCAGGGACTTGCAGTATCTGGTTACAACTAAATGTGTGTTGTCTCTGAGTAAATTTACCAGGAATTACAGGATTTAAGAGGCTTTAAGTTCATATCTGATGTCTCTTCTAACCCTCACTCCTTGGGATGTTGGATGCTTTCCTGCTGTAGATTTGTATAATGAAGCTCTAGCGTGAGTTCACTCAGGAAGACTAAACCTTTGCACACTCGGGCTATACTTTATATCTCCCGTTATACACGCCTCTCATGCATGCTCAATCTTATTTTCCTGCTATCAATTGAGTTCAGCTGCTCTCATCAGCCGGTCACATCTATCCAATAGCACAGTGACACACCTTCATTGTCAGCCTATCATGTTGCTGCTGTCTTTTTAAATATGAGTCTCTCCGTTCCTCTAGTTCTTTCCTGCTGCCGCTTTGCACATCCTCCACCTCCCCATCACCGCCCAGTTTTCAAAGATTCACCAACTTCATCAGTCACCAGGTTCACCAGGGTCATCAGCCACCACCACCAGCGTCTGGTCATATCATTTGACGTAATACACATTATTTACTTTAACCACTTTTCTCTCCTGATTGAAATGTCCTAAGTTCTGTTAAAAGGACCGATAACATGACAGGTATGAATGCAGCTTTCATAAAAAAATGAAAACATGCACAAACATATTCAAGCATCTTGGTACAAAGACACACACATATCTTAAAGCACATTCTGTACACTGATACACATGAGCTCACACACATGGATGAAGGTCACATCAGACATGATTGTAATGTAGCAGAGCAGTGAGTCTTTGATTCAAAGATCTACTGCTGCTTGAGATTGTGCCCAGACGTGAGTTATAGATCTGATGGGTCACATTCTACACATGCCAACACACCCAGTAGAGACATCTCACAGTGTAGATCATCTTCCATTAAGTGGGTAGCCATAGCTGAATGCTTACAGAACAGCGGCTGGAATTAACCTGCACTTTAAATGTCATGGGTTTGATTTTGCACTTAATGCACTCATATGAATACATACATTTAGTGTTGAAACAATTTTAGTAAAGATGAAATGAAAATAAGCATTAGGTGCAGCTAACACCTGCGGTATGAAAATATCTATTTTGCTATTAGTGGGAACTATATGACTCAAACAAAGCTAATTTATTAGGTCCACAGTATACAGAGCGCTAACCTGCTAACACCTTAACCAATGAGGGTGTCAATAAATGCAAATTTAGCACATTACTGAAATGTCGTGCATGCTGTTGTCATGTGATACGAGCAGCTGGTGACTATATTCATCATGTCCATATTGAGGAGAGCAATGAGTATATATACCTATGCATTCACATGGATGCACACACTCATATAAACAAAACCTGGCACCAGTTTTTAATGCCTCGTGATGCCTGCTTAGTGACGCGACAAACAATCCAACTGCTATCAGTGTATCTGTTAAGGAATGTAAAGAGACTGTTACTGATTTATTTTCATATCTGTATGTTAAAACAATCTTTGCTGCATCTCTGTACCTCTGCCCTCTCTCTGTCCTGTCACTCTGCAATGTTTACAGTCCAATAAAGCTCAAATTTCATGAGATTAATTTCAAAACGAGCAGTGCCCACTAGAGCTGCATTCTCCTGTCTCAAGTCTCTGTGAACCCCAACCCCACTCACTTGCACACACACACTCACACAGGCATGTACACACACAAACACACCAGAATGGCCAGTAAACAGCTGCTGCTAACTTTAGACGGCATGTAATGCCTGGCGAGCCCCAGACCCCCTACTACCCAACTAACCACACCCCCTCTTCCTCCTCAAAATGACTTGCCCCAAGCATACTCCACAGCACCATAAACTGCTGAAGTCATTAACCAAAGGCCCCCCAGCCTCCTCCTGTCACTCCAGGGTCCAATCTGCGTTGCCGATTGTTGGCGACACCCTCTTTTCCAAATATTTAAAACCTGAGGCACTAATTCAGGAAGACCAATGACCGATCATATGCGGGAATGTCACATATACTCAAACTGATGCAATCAAAAAGAAAAAAAGAAAAAAGAAAATAAATCAATACATACATACATCTGTGTTGTGATGGTGGGGAAGGTGACCATCAATTTGGACTAATTAAGCCAGTTTTAATATTAACTTAACACAAGACATTCTTTAGACCATGATTTTTGCCCTGCAGCACAAAGTTTCTCAAAGTTTGCAACAGTTTATCAAATTCTTATTAACTACTTTAATTAAGACAAGAGTACTGCAAATAAAAACAAATGATGGCAAGGTAGAGAAATAATGAAAGTAAAAGCATAATCTGCAACAAACTGGAAAACTGCTTGAACTGCCTCTTTTAACACATTCAAATAGTTTTGAAATAGCTTAGCATAACATGTGCACTCTGAATAACACTTAAGAAACAGGCATGTATGTTTGACTTGCAGTGCCTGAGCCCTGTTTCGGATGTGACACCCAAATTCGATGGCAACACAACTTGAAGTATCAAAAAAAGGTGCAGGTGTGTTTAAAATGTGGTACCCAATGTTAGGAGACTGCAACCTCTATCTGTATTTAGCAAATAATCCAAAGGTTCAGTGCTGCCACTACATAAACCTTTAAGTAAACTGCTAAAACTGAGACTACACATGCCTGCAGGCTGCCCCCCCCCCACTATATTTACCTCTCTTAACGCAGCCCATTACACGAGCCTCTGCTGCTTGCCACAGTCCCAAATGTGCATGCCAAGGTCTACCTCTAGCATCCCCCTCACCTTCACGCTGCCCCACTCCCCTCCCTCTGTTAGACCTCACTAAGTGGATCCAGAACTTCCAGAACGACCCTGAGCTTCACTTCACAGAGCTCATCCAAGGTAATCAACATGTGGCTGAATGCAGGAAACTCATAAGTGCATTTTAGTCTGTCAGGATTGCTGATACTCATACAGCATCAAGAGAGACAACAGGCGCAGAGATTTGGATTTTGAGCTGAAGATCTTTTTGCTATCAAACATCTCTGGTCCACTATCATCTCTGTCTTGTTCCCACTGTCTGCAGCTGTCATTTCCTCATTCTCTTTCCCACAAACATCCACCACACACACATCACCATCATCTCTCTCCTCGTACACCACTTCCTAATTCCCCTGGTCTTGGCCCCAAATGATCTGTGGCTTTGTGTGTGTGTGTGTGTCTCTGTGCTGGTGGGGGTGCTGGGAGCGCTGGGGGCAGCACAGAGTCCAAAAGGCTGAGGTCATCTGTGTAAACATGTCACAGACGTTACAGAGAAGTTACTGAAAGACTGCATGCAAAGACACACACTTACATGTATTTTACCATGCAGTCTGGAGCTGGCAGAACACACCACCTTCAGATAATTAGACAGATGACGCACTCATCATTCATCGGCTCATCAAACACACAAGAATATACAAAAATACATACTGACACACACCCATATATATATGTACACACACATAATCAGTTTTAAGGAAACCCTGACCAGACTGTGCTCCATCTGACTGCTGTAATTACATGTCAATAATATACCAATTACAGGTCTGGATTTAACAACATGACATCACAACTGTGAACTAATCTGACCAATTTGTAACCGTAGAAACCTGCATCACTGGCAGCTGACAGGCCATAATCACTATCAGACTGTGGGAATCTTTTCTGTTTGTTTATGTGAGGCAGACATACAGTACATGCCGATTGACTAGTAAACTCTTGGATTAAGCACTGGCAGATGTCCCACCTTTTGTTGTACCGAATGGTTAACACTCTTATGAATATCATTATGGAGAAAAACAAATGTTTGTTTTCAGTTTGGATGGCACTAACTGTGAGAGACTTATCCATGCTAAAATTTAGTTAAGTTATGATAGCAAAAAATGTGCTGAAATAAAAAAAAAGTAAATAAATTGAACAGGAGTGGAAAGTCTGGTCCTTCAACGAAAAAGAAATATAAAAGCACTTAAAGAAAAAAAACAATAAAGCTATAAATAAAATAATATTGAAATTCAAGTTTTATTGTACAACTAAACTGTGGAAATTAGAACTTTTTGTCACTAACAAAGTAACACAGTGTATGATAACTACAGGTGTGTAGATTCTCATCTCTGTAAATGGTTGCACATGAATACCTTAGAAATATATTTTTTTAAATTATGTTTGCATCTTTGAGCATTTGTGCTGCAGAGTAAGAGACATATTTTAAAAATGACAGATGAAACTTAGTTTCAACTTGAAACTTGAAACTAATTATTTTATAATGAGTTTTGAGCAACATTAAGAAGACTCAAATGTCCTGATCAAATTCTGTAACTTTTCACTACACTGTCTCACCCTTACTGCTGTGACTGAGCCGATAGGTATGTCGTCCTTTCTGCTATGATAACATAAGAGCTGGTGATTCACTGCCATTAGTGCCATGCTTTATTCACGAGCACCACAGCACATAGACCTGTGTCTGTGGCAGATGAAAAGTTTAAATGTTGAATAGCATGTTTGCTACATTAAAATGATTTTTTTTTTGGTTCAGTTTTAAAAGATGAAGCATGGCAAGGAGCTCAAACATTCAGTCTGTATGACATGTTGATTCAAATCTGCGTCGGACTCAGCAGTGGTGTGTTCAGGCGGCTCAGACGCAGAGATGACTGGTCTACCCTTGGCTGTGATTCCAGAAGAAGCTTTCAATTTGGCAAGAGGAACTGCTAGAGTATTGATGACTCCAGACAGTGATGGTGTTGACAATGAAATCTCAGAGAATCCATTATTGATGGAATATTTAGCATGTCAGCTGCAGACTAGGGACAATGTGTGAGTGCATGCACTGTACATCTCTCTGCAGGGGTTCAAGTAATGCTCATTAAGAAAGGCCGACAAGAGACGACAATATCCTCCAGTTTCAGCAGCTATGCTGAGTCGAACATTGTCCTGGGACATATTTTAATACTTTGTTTTTTATGTGGTGGAACTGCCACAGTTTAGGAAAAGCTTGTTCTTGATGGAGTGAGAATAGGTTTTAAAAGCTCATTCTCCATCCCCTTGAGATTCTCGAGGAAGCCTTGTCCAGCTACTGTGTTTACACTGGAACTGCGTTTGTTGGCTGACTCCATTGCTTAAAGAGTGCTTAGCTGCCTCAGAGAGTTGTTAGTACTATTAGTGTAATAGTAACCCTTCTCTTCTTAAGTGCCTGTTAGGGCTTGAAAGCTGTTGGTGCTGTTATTGTCTTTGATATAGTTCACACAGACACACACACACAGCTGAGACAAGACAGACGATCATTTAGAAGATACAAAGCGGCTCAAATGATTTACTTCTATTCAACAGCTGACCTTCATTTAAATGAGTGTCAAAGCTACTGGCACTTATAGTAGGATGTCTGAAAATACATCAGGCCAGAATTAGACTATGGAGAGTTCTTTGTAATGTTAATCACAGCTGTCGTAGGAATATTGCAGTTTTTCTTGGTTTAATGCACACTATAAAAACTCTTTAACACACAATCAATGATTTTGTCATTTTTTTTCCAAACACACATGCAAGAATGATGCAAGAAACCAAAAGGTTGGTTCCTCTCTGATCAACATCGTGAGAACTTTCCACTCTCCTCCTTCACTTAAGTGGCTGACTGGTTGGAGTACATGCAGACTGGTACGGCTGCCATGATCAACGTGGCCAAAATAGTTTCTCCATCTGCTGCTGTTCCCCCTCTTGTGTGTACGAGTGCGTGTATGTGTGTGTGCTACTGAGCCTCATGCACGTCTTGAGTGTGTGTGGTATGCTGTGGTTCCTCGCTGGCGCCAAATTTAGTCTCAGGCAGTGAATCCCGCTCTAACGGTTGCTCTGAAGTCCTACCAGCACCGAAACAAACACTTCAACAGATGCCTCCGTGATCATGAAACATAATGGTGAGTATCTAAAATACTGTACTGGACCACCTTGCAGCTGAGATCCCTCTACCTTGGAAAGAACACACCTAAAAAACCTCAGACATCTGGCCAGACAGAAAAAAAGCTGAAAGAACAGATTTTCCACCAACTTTTTAAAAAAAGACATGGAAGAAGATGAAAGCTGACAGTAACAGAAAGGCAAACAGCAGCAGTGCAAGACAGACAGCTAGAGAGGGAAGAAAAAGCACATTACAATGGGTGCAACAATAATCACTTTGTTTTACGAGATGAAAATGCGTGTAGGAGGCAATGACGTCATGCTGTGGAGCTCCCCACACATTGAGCTTATTCACTTTTTAATTTAGCATCTGAAAATCATTATGTCTACTTGATGCAATTGTGGTCATCAAAAAAAAGAAAAGAAAATGACATGCATGAGTCAAAGTTTATTGCAGCTTTTGTTGCCTTGGTGTGCACTTAGCCTCCCACTAGAGAAGCTAAGGTAGATAGCCATTGGCTAACTTGGTAAATGTGTACACTGGATGCCAGATGTATTGTTAGTGGAGCCACTTTATCTTCAGCTTGCATAAAGTTCCTATGCTAAAAGTAATCGGCAAATCACCAGTCAGACCATCGTTGCTGATTGTTTAACTTCAGGTTTACGTCATACATTTCTTATGTGTCAGAGTTCAGTGAACTTGAACTTTGGTATGGAGCAAAGAGACAAAAACAGAACTAGATCCTTTTTGTCTACCCCCTTCCATGTGTTTGAGTTACATGAATGAATGACAGACAGCATGAGAGAGAAGAAGACACAGAGATGGGGCATTATAGTGACAGAGGCAGAAGGAGTGGTAGAGTAGCAGGAGCTCAGTCATTATACTCTGAACAATAAGAGATGAAGAAAAACAGAAAAACAAACAAACAGAAGGTCAACAAACATCAAGAGACAAACAGAGTGAAAACAGTTTAAACACACTCTGACTTACCGCCAAGGCCTGCAGCCTCTCTTTGTGGAGCTGAGCCTCCTCACACGACATCCTGAGGGGGGGGAAAGCAGGGGAGAGGGGGTGAAAGGAGAAAGAGAGACGTGAGATCTGGGAAGACGAGAGGGCTGGTGTCCCTCAGGGTGAGGTGTAGAGATAAAGAGGGGAGGGAAACAGAGGAGAGAGGGAAGAGAAGGAGAAGAGGAGGTATATCCAGACGAGGTCCTTCCTCAGCAGTAATCCAACCAGAGAGAGGAGACAGTGGGAGAAAGGAGCTCGCAGCACTGAGAGGAAGCAAAGATCTCATTCACTGGCCATGTGCCTCACACTCAGCCTACTGCTTGCATTCTCTCTCTCTCTCTCTGTCTATCATCCACTCTTTCTTTTGGGCTTCCTCTCTCCCCTCCCATTTATCCCCTCCTTCCCTCCCCTCGCTCGCTTTTTTAGGCATGAGCATGTGTGATTAAACAGCTGGGAGGAGCAGCTGAGAGAGAGGGAGAGGGAGAGAGAAGTGATGGCATGAAGGTACTGTAAGGGGTGTGTGAGAACAGAAAGAGAAAATGGAATGCGGGAGAGAAAGAAGAAGAGGAGAGTAAAACTGCAAAGGCAGGGAAAAGGGAAGCAGAGGAGTAATTTGTCTTGTTTGAAGGCTGAGGGGAGACAACGAGAAACAGAACACAGTTTGAGGAATTAAAGCTGCTTTCTATCATTTTGCTCTTTACTTTAGGATTTAGCCTAATTTATTACTGAGTGTAGATCAATAATCAATCCTGTTACAAATACTGCTAGCTCATTTCTCTGCTTGAAGGAGAATTTATTTTGAAATAATGTGAACAATGGTTTATACAAGCTTATCATTTTAATAGAATGATAATTACTTGTGCATGTGCTTTGGACACAAATGCATTTCTCAACCTATAAAGTATCATAATATGTGGAAATGGCATATTTACACAGGGAAAAAACAAACACTTTGGAGGCCAGTTGCCTTCATATGTGTGATTTAATTCAAAGAACTGCAGTTGGTATTAGAGCTATTTCTGCAACTGGGCAGTTTATGTAGCCAACTTTTAGTCACTGCATAATAAGCTGTAAACAAACACATATACATAACATTTTCTCATTTTAGGGGTCATGCAATATATTCATCTCACATTCAGAAAAGTGCAAAAGCCTGCAACAAAGACCGTTTCAATCATTTTAAAAATATACTGTGAAACCACACACAATCCATCCTACAGCCGACTCTTCATCTATTTCTGCTCACATATGTTCATAGCAGCACCTATCAAAGTGACATCATTAGAAAACTTTAGAAAAATGACAGGAAAAAAGAAAATATTTTTTTTTAGAATTGTGTCAGTCCTTGAATTGATGCAACTGAACATCAGAACATCTTTGGAGGCACAAAAGGCAAAATCACCTCTTCAAAAGGCATCACATACACAGACACACAAGCAGGACTTGTGTAAACCTGTGTCCTACATTTCTCTTCTCCTTCTTTTCTAGCTTCACCTGGGTTTCATTCTTTCTTCCTCTGCAACCTTCTCTTCCTCCTGTTCTTTGTCTCTTTCCATCTGTCCTCCAGACCCCTCTCTTCCTATTCTTCATCTTAATCCTTCTCCCTCCCCTCATACTCTTTGCATGCTCCCTTTCCTATTCCTCCCTTACCTGTCCTTTCACCTCTCAATTTCTTCCTGTGTCCTCCTTACACTCTATCCCTCCTATCCTCCTCTCTGTGCATTTTCTCCATCCCTCCTTCCACAGGGAGACATCCTTATAAGGAGAAACAGCAGCAGCAGTTCTTGCTGACTCTTTAGGGAATACAGAAGCATGTAACACACACACACACACACACACACACACACACACACACACACACACACACACACACACACACACACACACACACACACACACACACACACACACACACACACACACACACACACACACACACAGCAGCTACTACATCACTAAGAGAAAAATCTATGATAAATAACTGCAGCTGGAGAGTATCTGTCCTGTAAAGCTACTGCAGCAGCTACAAGAATAAAAGAATGATACTCCAAAATGACCTTTCACCCCAACAACTATAGCTTCTTGATTTGCATATAAACTGTGGAACTTTTAAGGTTCTCTGGAGCTGTTTAAATTCAAGCGAACCATATGCAATGACTCGAAGGTGTTATTATGTCATTTTCAAAGGAACACACAAAGGGAATCCTCTTTCAGATTCATAAATTCAGGAGTTTTGACATTTTACGCTTCAATAAAGATTTGGAAATCTTTTGTGCATAACAGACAGTAAAAAAAAAGAAAAAAAAAGAATCGCCGCGTATTTATATTTCTAAATTGAACATTTCTGATATATTTTGTTTCTTATAGATATATTATAAGTTTGCCATATGTGCTTTTATTTGTCCTGATGTCATGATAAGATTTTTTTAAAAAGCACTACACTGTTTAGAGCTGGTCTTATCATAATATCTCTTTTTTTTATAATTAATGAGTCAAATTAGTGATGTTAAAAGCATTGCTGTTCTCCTCAGCAATCTCAGCCTGTGTCTTTATGCTTATCGTTTTTGTTTTACACCTTCACTATTTGATGGACTCTCTCTGCTCTTGTAGCGTTGTTTCAGTAGACAGATGAAGCTATCGACCAGCTGGTGAACATGTGGTGCATCTAAAGCCAGCTAAATCCTGGAGCTTGGTGGAGACCAAAACAGAGAAGGAAAAAAAAGAGATTATTGTACATACATTCATTCAGGAGCAAAAGACCTGATATCAGATTGATACCAATGCTGCCTCTTGTCCACCAAGACCCAAGCATACAAGAAAAATGTCTGTGGGAAATCCATTTTTATGTTTATTATTAGGTGGCAACATAGTGGCTGTATATTATGATGACATGACTTTTATATAATTAACTTACTTATTTTAAGCCAAACTTTGATTTTTTTCTAAACCTAACCAAACTCCAACTTTTTCACGTTATATAATGTGACAACAAAGATCAGGTCACTGGCACCATATAACGGCCAGGTATGCTGTTTTGGGAGTCATGTGATTTGTAAATAAGAAGCTTTTTATGAACAAGTTCCCCCATATCAGCTTAATAAGGTGATGACACATTGTTGTGTTTACAGCATGTTGTAAAGAAAAAAGCATATCATGTAAGTTGGAGTTAATCATTATTTGGAATTGGAAGTTCCACATTTGATTTGCATGTGTAATCAACTGTTAAATTAAGCATAGTCTAGACATGGCAGGTTTTCTTAACGTTATATTTGGTGTAATGCTTGTCATAGTACTGGTGAACTGGAATTTATTTCATGAGGAGTTTCTTCTTATCAAGATGCTAACATGTCACATGTGTGCAAACGTATACTTATAACGTATCACTTCCTACTTTTTGTAATTCAAGACTTTTTCATTCTTTTCTCTATTTATTCTGTTGAAAAAACAAAACCCACAGCACAATTTTATCATACTGAAGGCTTGCTTGAGGTTCACCATGAAGAAACTAAAATAAAAACAGTCCTGTTTAACCCTGGGACTCGCCCACATTTAAACATATTGCTACTTCTTTAATGTGGGCACATGCAGGTTGCAGACAATGAGCCGTCTGGGGTCTTAGTAATACATGGTTTATGTTTGGAACCAGGCTCAGCTCTGCAGCTGTCTGACTTTACAGCCAGCAGCGGCTGAAGACTTCTGGCCGCTCTGAGAGTCTGTGTTTCACCTGGATTTACACCAATCATGTCCTTACTTTGGCTGCTCACTCATTAAAAAGCATGGCTTTCTACTTCTATGTAACATTTTCTATTTGATTTCCTTTCTAATCCACTTCTACCCCTACTTTTTAACACTCCTCCTTGCCCCATAAAATGCTGCCACCTTCCCTCCCCCTTCAGCCCCTTAATTCTGGCATCAGCTACGCCGGTTGGTCAATGTTGGAGACAACAGCATCATTGTTCCTCTGCGCTGCCACGACGACGTGATGACCTCACTGCACAGTCGGCCCAGCCCCGCCTCCCCCCAATCCCAGCCCAGAGGTAATGGCCTCCAGATGTGGGACTGCAAGGCAGGAGAACGTAAATATAACAGTATGCAAAGGGTGAATAGGAGGCAGATGGACAAAGAAAATAAGTCGCTAAAACTGTGCATGTGTGTGTGTGTTAATACAGTCATCTCATTGGCCGGCCTTTCCTGAGCTTACTACTCCCACATTTCAATGCTTCTCAAAATAACAGATAGAGCCACATCCAGTGCAGACTGGCCTCTGCAGCAGAGTTATTGTATGTGTGTGAGAGAGAGAGAGAATAGAGGGGGAGAGAAAAGCACTATCTGTCTGTCTGCACACATACAGTTAATCAAAAACTATTAAAAGTATTTATAAATCCCTTTTCCCGAACATGTCCCCTCATATATATATATATATATTTATATATATATAGTCATATAATAAGTCCTACACAGCAACACTGATAAGTTTCTGCCAATCCACGATATTAGTGTCATATTGCCTATTTATTAGTAAACGTTCTCAAGTAAATATGCAGAAATAAACAATTTTTACTATTTGATACTGATTTTCAATTGTAGATCTAGTTATTCTTCCAATAAATACCAAATTTATGGATGAATACAGGCTTTGTCAATGTTTGTTTATGTTCAGGCAAGTTTCCCTATTAGCGTGTTCGCTCTAGACTTTTCTTTAGCTCTATGCAACACCAGTGCATCTTGTTTTTGTTGATTCTACCAAATGTCAACATATGAAGCGTCTCAGGATATTACAGCTCAAAGCGGAACAAAAAGCCCCCTTACATCATCGTCTGAATTTTAAGGGCGTGACATCCAGTGGAAGTAGACACGCTAGTTTCCGTCCGCCAACAAACAAACAAGAACAACCGGTGCTATTAGCGTTAGCTGTATCAAATGATGGGGTTAGTAGTAGTATTTTTAAGGGGTACCTATTGAAATGAAATAGCAGATAAAGTCGCAAAGGAAGCCACAACACACAAACAGATTGACTTAGAAGTTGATTGCAGCAAAACTGAAGTAAACAGCATTATTAAACAAAGATTGAAGAAAAGATGGCAAAAGCGATGGGAGGAAGAGTGGAGAGGGCGGTGGTTTTATAGAATTCAAAGGAAAGTGGGAGAAATGAGAAACGCAGGAAGGAACAGAGGAGAGGAGGTGATCATATCAAGACTTAGGTTTGGACACAGGATTAAACAGTACATTATTCAAAATGGGAAAACATAACACGAGTAAATGTGACGACTGTGGGCAGGAAGAAACAATCGAGCTCATCATTATTCACTGTCAGAAACACGAGACACAAAGAAGGCACATGACTCAAGGACTAAGAAAGATACAAGTAAGGACAAATCTCATTGATATTCTTCAGAAGAACTCATTTGAATGTCATAAAATAATATTGCAGTATATTAGAATAACAGATTTGATTGAAAGAATACGATTTATTTAGTTTAATTTTATTTAGTTTAATTTAATTTAATTTAATTTATTTATTTTTTGGGAGGAGGGGGGGAAGTAAATAAATAGTAGACATTCTGATCCACACTCCTTTCCAGCTGGTGGCCGTAATGCACCATTTCGTTGTTTGCCAACCGCCAATAAAAATCACAAGAAGAAGAAGAAGCGTTAGCTGTATGTAATGAATTGAAGTTCCCATATATTGGTAAAATATGTGGGAAAGATTTCAGACAGAATCGTCAGTTGAAAATCCACATGAGAATCCACACATGAGAATTTTTACATGTAATTTAATACATGGACAATGTTATGGTCCAATCATCGTCCTTGTCCCTTCCTGTTCTATCAGCCGCCGAAGGATAAAAGGCCGACACCTAACCTCACAGCGGGGGCTGTGATTTAACCTGAGCAGTCCGTCACTGTGCTTCTTGTTATATTGTTAACGTGAGAATTTGAGCGTGTATATACCTGTGTACTATTAACTCGTTTTCTGAAGCACTCGCAATCTGCTTAGGTGTGTTAGATTACCCCTATTTGTGTTTTATGATTTGTGATTTCGTTATTGGCTGCTGGACAGCGTTTAGTGTTATTTGATAAAGAGTGGTCCAGCCTGGTCCCTTTTCTTTGGCTCTTTGGCTTTACTGTCTCTGTACCACAGCTGTGGACATGCATTGGGTTTTCGTTTAGTTAGCGGGTCGTTTTCTGTTGCTTATATTTGATATAGGAGTGGGCCTCGCCCGCTGCCCTATCTTTTGTTTGGTGTTCTTGTTCAGTTGTGTTTAACACCTGGTCGGTCAATAAACAATTGTACCTTTCCTCCACTGTGCTTATTTGTTGCTTCCCTTATCCCTAGACGTACAGGGTTGTAACAACCAGGATATGACGGCATCGCTAAACTCTGCTTCTAGTTTTTTTGTCCAGTGGCCACTTGTGGTATTGCGGTGAAAAATTCCCCTGTAGCCCAAAAAACACTTTTCCCATAGAAAAAAAACATTTTAAAGGAGAGACTGGTAGGACTAAAACTACCAACAGCTTTAATCAAGACTCTTTCTGAATTTTTGATCCATGGAGGTTTTATATTTGTAAAAGTTTTCTTGAGCAGAGAATATATTTGGCATATTCATTTGGCCTGCACACCCAAATTAAACCCGGAAGCTAAATGTTTATTTCTTTTACAGTAACATAAGCCATCAGAAAATTCCAGGTTAAACTTGGCTCACTGAGCACTTTCACTGCTGACTGACTCCAACAGCAGTACTGTAGGTAGCTTCATGGGGGAACTCTCTCTAATCTACTGTAGCACCAAGGCTACATAAAGCAACTCTCTCTTAAAGCAACAGTCCTACTATGTAATGCCATATAAGGTATTTGCTCCATTTAAAGAGAACATTGGTGTTCTAGAAATGCATATATCTTGTCTTTGAATAAAAAAGACAAACACATTTTCAAGAATGGCACTCAGTAGAGTTCATATCTCCACCAAGGCCCAAAAGTCCCCGTTTGTTCGATCAAGCCTTCTCCAAAATCAAACTCATAGCCCTTAACCATAATTTAAGGTTACTGGATTTGAAACAGATTTATTTCAAATACATTTAAATCAGGTGGGTCCTGATTTTTATTTGGACCTGCACCATATTTCACACAAACCCCCTAAATATGTCTGATATTTTCTATCAAGAGACACACATTATTTCTCCCGAGTCCATTTGTTTGTTGGTTTGTCTCCCCTGCAGCTTTGTGTTTTTTCCCATCTAACTATGTAAAGCATCCTTGGGTCTCATGAAAGGCGCTATATAACACCAAGCTATTATTATTATTATTATTATTATATTATTATTGTCAGCAGGTTTATGCAAAAACTGCTGAATGGATTTCCATGAAACTTAGTGGGAGGTTGAGTCTTGGACCACAACAGACTCCATTAAATTCTGGTGCGAATCAGGATACAGGGTCGCATCTATTGGGCCAGAAAAATGCACAAAAAATTCCTGGATCCTCCTGATTATCTACATCTGTACCAAAATGTAGTGGGGTATATTCTTGCTCAAGACCCATCATCCCACCAAATTTCATGGAAATCCATTCTGAAGTTTTTTCCTAATCTTGCAGACAAACCAACAAACTAACAGACAAGGGTGAAAACATAACCTCCTTAGTGGAGGTAAATATATTTTGTCAGAGAAAAGCATTATGCATGGGACAATGTGGCTGCACAATTTAATTACATAACTCTTGGGATGTTCTGAGTGTCACAGATTTATTGTAAAATCCAGGGGTATTTTTCTTATATTTTAAAATTTTTGAATGTCTCTTAAAGAATCCATCTTTGTCAGGAAATGCAGCTAATTTGAATATCTGCTGATATTGCACATTTCAAGTACTTGTGGGACAAATCATCAAACACTTAACAGTCAGCATCTGAACAGCGATCCAAAAAGCTACCTGATCCTTAATACATGACCAGTGTTAGATTGATATTTGTTTTGCTGTGATTTTAGAACTACTGGTGTGTTTGCCATGATGCATACATGTTTTCAGTCTTTTTCATTTCCGGATAAAGACACACAAATCACACACAGGAAGAAGGGGTCTGCAGCATGGCGGACTGTACCGACACTCAGAGGACCATGCCTGCAGCCTTCACATTGGCTATGCTACATACAGTCTGATGCACATTCACACATATACTGTAGGGAAATGAGAGGTTGAGTAAGATAAAGATTTTGTAGAGACACATAGAAGACAAGGAGAAAGATTGTGATTAAAAAAGAGAGGAGAATAGAGTAAGAGGGTAAAGCCAGGAAGGGGTGATGTGGGAAGAGGTGAGAGGTTTGCAGAGAGAGTGTGAGTGAAGAAAAGAGAGGAGGAGGAGAGGAGAGGGAGGAGTGTGCGGGTGTACAGCGTGTCTCCTCGCCGGTCATGACTGAGCTGCAGCCTCACTGTGACGGAGCTCCCGTTACTATGACAACCCAGCCTGTCAGATGGAGAGGAGAGGTGGAGGGTTGCAGACAAGGACAGGAGAGATGGAGACATAGATAGAGAGATGGACAGAAAATACAAAGATTAAGATCATCCACTCACCGTGTTGTTGCTGTGCCGTTCCTCTGCAAAGGTGTGTCTGACATGGCTGCAGCACCAGTCGCCTCTTACCCGTCCTCCTCTCCGTCTCCCCTCCTCTGGTATCCTTTTGATAGAGTTGTGTCCTCCTCTCCTCTCTTCTCTCTTCCTCCTTTCCTCCCCTCCTCCTCCTTCTCCTCCTCCTCCTCCTCCTAAGCTTCTCCTCCTTCTTTCCGCCTGCCTTTTCAGTGTGTGCTCGTCACGCCAGAATGTGTCCGAGCAGCTGCTGCTGCTGCCGCTGCCGCTCCTACACCTCCCTGCTCTGTCAGCAGGAGGGGTTGGGTGTAAGCATGTTTGTGTGTGTGAGAGAGAGATAGAAGGACAGAGAGAAGGGGACAACTTGTGTGTTATAAATGTGCAGGTGATGCTGCCAAAGAGAGGGAGAGAGAAAGAATGAGATTTTAAAAAAAAGATGCACCAACTGGGAGACAGTGTGACAGATGGAGCTGAGGGAGAAAGGAGGATGAGTGAATCAAGATGAGTGAGCGGGATGGAGGGCAGAGGATGGAAAAGAGCCAGTAGAGAGCCAGAAAGACAGACCACGTTATAGGTGAGCTACAGTATAATAAAAGGAGTGGCCAACCTACCTTATTCCCTGCTTCCCTGAGAATAACCTCTCCCCCTTGAGACTGAGGAGGGATTCTTTTAAAGAGGCAGATGGGATGCTCAAAAAGTATTTCAGTGTTAACAAGGGGGGGAAAGTATATCCTCCATTAGGCTTGAGTGTCCTGCAACAGAATAAGCTGACATGCTTATAATTAATAATAAATTAAAAGGGGTGGATGGACAGTAATAGATGGCACAGAGCAATAGTTAGCATTTCTATTTAATTTGAGGCAACAGAGACCAAATAATATCGCAAAATCATGATTCAACTGTGACGAGTGATTTTCATTATTTACTTGTGTGCAAGAATTGGGGAATGACACCGTGTGGACAGACGTTCTCTTACAGTAAGGCTGTAGTTAAGGATTCAAGTCCTCCACATCCACATGCATGTTTAATAAGACATTACAAACATCTGACTTCTGAGACACTGAGCTAACATGTTGTCTGTGATTTTTTTACAGACCAATGTAAACCAACCACACTCTTGAAAATCATTGATCATATATCTAAATGACCAAATATACTGTAATGCATATGATAATCTGTTAAATTGGCTGAAGACATACGTGAATGCCTGTCATCACTGGTGAAATGTTCAACGTTGGGTAGTTAAATCATGTCACCACAGTCATAAAGGAACAGCTGCTCCACGTTGAATCTATGGGCAGCAGCTGTGACAGACATGGACAGTGAAGAGTTGGCTGGTGTTTCTCCTCTGATGCTCGGCAAGATAAGAATCCAGTTGCTGCTGTAAGTGTGTGATGATGAAAACAGTGAAGAACAGGCAGCCCAGCCTCAGATATTTATCCTCACAAGACGCTCAGCAGACTTTTGATTGGCTCTTTAACCTGCTGGCTGAGAGCCCTTGACAGCGTAGAGGCAAAGCAAGATCTCTACTTCCTCCCTTGTTTCTTATCTTGCTAATCCCATTTCTGTCCTCCTTCTATCTTTCTGGTATCCCTCTTTCTTCTTTTTGATTCTCCAGGTGGCTTCTTTCTCTCCCCCTTTTGTCAGTCTTTCTGTCCATTTTCCCATCCCTCCCTTCACCTTACTGTTTTTTAATCCCAGCTTCTTTCTGTTTTTTTCATCACTTCCTTTTCTCTCTCTCTCTTTCCCTTCCTTCTCCATTCCTGTCCTCCTATCATCTCCCCATTTTCTCTGGAGAGAACTTGTTGTCTTGAAAATGTGTAAATTACAGATGATGTGAGCAGCCTGGGATTGAATCTTTGGTCTTTAAACACACAGCAGAGGTTCAACATTAAGCTTAATTAGAATATTCATATGTTCATTAGTTTAATCACAGCTGAATTTTTCTTCTTCTTGTTTTTAATCTGCAGTAAAATGCAGTGAAAAACCTGATTCTGACCCCTTGTAAATGTTATATGTTGTAATCTAGTTGAACAGATTTTAACGTGTTATGAAATCCTACTTAGCTTTTTAAAATAATTTTAAAATATACTGCCCTTGATTAAAAGAAGTTAAGTTCACTCAAATAACAGTAATTAAAAAACATTATGTGTAATTGAGTTTCCACTGGCTGTCCAGTCTGCCCATGTGCAGCAGACACATGCTGCCACTTTGTTCTGGAGGCAAAGTTTTATTCTATTCTTTTGGTTAGAAGACTGGCAGCGTGGTGGAATGGTGGTTTGCACGGTCGCCTCAAAACAAGGTGGCTCTGGGTTTGAATTCGTTCGCAGGTTCTCCGAGTGTTCTTCATTGGTTGTCATGGTCATGTATTTTGGTTGCCTGTTTCCTGTTTTATTTTGTAAGTTTAGTTCTCCATGTCATGTCTTATGCTTCTCAATTCCTGTCTTATTGTCTTATGATCTGTTTCACCCTTATGGTTCCTCTGTCTGTGTTTTTGTCTTCTATGTTTTTAGTTCCAGTTGCTCCTTTTCCCTGTTTGTTTGCTCTGTCTTGTTAGTTTATTAGTTTATCCTCCTCATGTTTTCCCCTTTAAGGTTTTCCCTTCTCTTCATTTTCCCTCCTCTGTGTCTGAATGTTTCCACCTGTCTCTGATTCTCTCCTCCTCTCTGTGCCACCTGTGTGTCATTGTCTCGTTACTCTGTGTATTTAATTCTGTTTGGTTTTGTCCTCCATGTCAGTTCGTCATCAATGTTGCGTCAATGCTGCATCTGCGTTTCCCCTGTGATTGATCTCCTGCTTCCCTCGTATTCCCAGTGTTCCATGTAAGTTTAGTCCTTGGTTTTTGTATTTTGCATTTTTGGATTCTTGTGTTTAGTTTGTTCTTAATTAAATCTTTCAACTGCTACGGGTCTCTTGTCTGCATTTGGGTCCTGTATCGTACCACACGTGACATGGGTCCCCTCACATGCAATATTGGTGGCTCAAAATTGAGCTAATATTTAAAATATAACCTAAAATTACCAAATAAATTAAGAAGAACATTCAATTTAAAAAAGCTCAAGTAAAGTCAATTAAAAATATATCTATCATAAAATGATCATGCACAACTACTTTACATTATAAAATTAATTCCTAAATTATCAGACATCTCTCTACTGCCTTCTCTCTCTCTCTCTCCCCCCAAGCCTGACAGTTTATGTTTAGCCCATGGTTATCATAATGTGTTATTCCAAGGCTGCTCTTCAGGTTGAGGTGCCGACCTTAAATGGACATCCCACATGCCCTCCTCTCACTCTCACACACACAGAGAGACCAACACCCCCCTGCTTGCCTGTGTGTTGTGAACAGGGTTGTACAATACATCATTTCAGCATTGACAGAGCAATGTTAGTATGCACAGTAGTTATATCACAGGACTTTTTTGCTGCTTTATCAGTGAAGTAAAATGAATGAAAGTGAAGTTTTACTTTATTTGGCATTTTTTCAATATTCTAGTGTGTGTGTGTATATATATATATATGTATATATATATATATATATATATATATATATAATCTAATAACTGTTTTCATAATATTCTAACCCTAATGCAGTTAAATTATGATAATATTGATATCATAGATATCATTTATTGAGCCTCATTGATCTACAGACATAGTTTTAGCAGCAGTATTAAAGGTTCTATATGTGTAATCCAGGACTGTGGTGGTGGTGATGTTCTTTTTAAAGTATGGAGTATACTGCCATCTGGTGAAGCTATAAAGACATTGGGAGTCAAGGGTTCAAGTTTAAACCAGCAGACTGAAATATGTCTCACTCGCTATCTGATTTCTTCTTTTCAGGTCTTCAAGGCTTTCTTACTTACCAGAAATCCACATCCTCAGGAATATTGTGTTTACTTGTATTTATTTGTATTTACCTTCTTCCTTAAATTTAAAGTGAATTCATTATTTTTGATATTTTAGCCACATGGTCTCATGAATGGGAGGCAAAACAAACTTCCTTAAATGCTCAGATGTGCATTTTACTCTCAGGTAAAGCTGAAAACTAACGGTGCATAAAGAAATCAATGATTTTGAAGGTAAATCATTCAACCCTGATTTATTTATTATTACTACACACCCATCAAATCAAGATAAATCTCAAAGAAGTCACATTTACTGAGACTAATGAGAACCACCACTCATACAGTCCTTGTCTTTACAGTGTTTTCAGCTCTAATTGTTAATTATACAATTTGGAGAGCCTCTTAAAAAGTTGGCAATACGTTTTTAAAATTAAAGGCAGATTGTTTGGATTGTTGTTTTCCCATTATGTCCATGAGCAGTTAATATACTGTATATACAAAGGCAGATGTTTAGAATAAAATCCATTTGGTTGTCAGCATCTTTCATGCACAATCCTTGCTGCTGCTTTTAACGTTTGACACATTCACAAGAAACCTTAAAAGGTTTAATTTTGAATCATTTTTCAGTGATTCAGCAATTCATTTAAAACGCATGTAGTTAATATTTCAAAATTTAAAAAAAAACGGTTATATGTGGAAATAACTAGAAAAACACCATATTGATTACAACACATTACTTTGCTTCAACAAATACATACAATCCAAGTGCAGCACTTGTGTTTGATGTAGTGATGAGTGTCAGTGTTCTGTGTTGGGTCCAACAGGATGAGCTGAGGACTGAGATGAGGAAGAAGAGCTCACTCATCCTCATTTACCAACACCTGCTGGGGCAAGGGTCAGTATGAAGTTGTGTGCTGTTGCATGCTGGGTTGCTGTGTGAGGACACAATGGTCTTACCTGCTTTTTTTAAAGACAGCTTAAAGATAAAGCGCAGGTTGAGTTTGTTTGCTGCACACAGGCATTTTGAACAGGACAGCTAGTGATGACACATGAGATGTTGCAGGTTTCAGAATGTACAGTAGACCCACTCTTGGTTAGTGGAACTGTGGCAACTGAACAAACACTAATGCAGTTTAAGCTGAAGATGACAAGAGGAAAAAGAGTATCATGGAATACCTAGATTTATGGATTGGTTTACAATTACAGTACTATAATACTGAAGAGGTCTCTGAGTAACAGCAATATGTGGACCAGATCAATGTATAATGGGTTTACAGTTAAAAGCCTACAGAAGACAGTGTGCGTCTGCCCTTGTCCGTTCACCAGCTACGTGGCTGCAGCCGTGGCCTCGGATCAGGAAACTAACGGAGGTGTGAGGAGGTTGGAGGTTTGCGATAACGTCGATCTGGAGATGGTGCTGATGGAGTACGAGAGCTATCGCTACGTCAAGGTCCAGCAATATCCCAAAGTCATCAGGAGAGCAGCAGAAGTAGGTCAGTGATGATTCCTGAGACACTGAGCAAAAGTCACATCTTATCTCCAGCTCAATGGAACACATTTGATGTTCACTTCTGAATTCATTCATATTTTCTTTTTTACAACAAGTTGAAAACAGGTGTAGAAAAAGTGTTGGACTGAAGAGGTGAGTTTCTCCATATCCATATTTCTGATTTCATGTGCCAGAAATAGTCTCATACTGCATGTACTGTAGATGCTGACAATATAAAAAAGATGAGTGAAATACACATAAAAAATGACATAAAATTTGTTTGATGCAACTACATAAATAAATTTAAAAAAAGAAGCCCTCTGACATCCTGATAACTATGTTTAATTTTCCAGCAGAACGGCTCATCTATTCCTCCAGAATTCGGTCTCAAGGTTTCCTCCATCAGAAATAGAACAGCTGAGGAAGCCCCTCAACGCATTTTCTGCTGTGTTGCAGGAACGACTGCTGAAGCCCCTAAATGTGGCTTTTCTGGAATGAGCAGTGAGATGAGAGAACTGGGTACAACACACACACACACACACACACACACGCAGACACACAGACACACACACACACACACACACACACACACGCGCGCAGACACACAGACATGAAATCAGCAGGAGAGGTTAGGATAGTTCAACACAGCAGACACAAACATGCACATAAATCAGAGAAACAAACAGCACAGAATGGCTGATCATACAATCCACAAACAGTATGTTACATGTTAACATGTAGCAAGAAATGTGGGCAAAGGCTGTCATGAGTTGATTGTTTTTTAACTAACAATAGTTAGTTAAAAAGGATGTAAGTATTTCAACTAAACAAACATTTTTTAATCACAGACCATTTACCCTTAAATAAAAAGAGAACTCAACAACACACAGCAGTGTGTTTTAGAGCCAGTGTTTGTGTGGTTTAAATGGCTGAGGGCTGAGTGTGTTTGGACCATGCACTAACTGTCTGAGTATCAGCGAGCAGGGTTAGAACACAGCCATGTGGGTCAGATGTTTTGCATCAGACACACAGCCCTGCTACCTCATCTTCCACTGGGAGCTTGTGGGTCACTAGTCCTATTCTGTATGATCTGTTCAAGAACATAATAACACACAGCTGACTGGCAGGGTCTCAATTACACCATATACCAGAAGACGCTTCAGAAAATAAAATAATAAGAGTTATTTATTATGAATCACAACTATACTGAACAAAAATATAAACGCAACACTTTTGTTTTAGCTTAAGTTTTTCATGTGTTGAAAGCAAAGATCTAAAACTTTTTCTATGTACACAAAAGGCCTATTTCTCTCAAATTTTGTTCACAAACGTGTTTAAATCTGTGTTAGTGAGCACTTCTCCTTTGCCGAGATAATCCATCCACCTGACAGGTGTGGCATATCAAGATGCTGATTAGACAGCATGATTATTGCACAGGTGTGCCTTAGGTTGGTCACAATAAAAGGCCACTCTAAAATGTGCAGTTTCATCACACAGCACAATGCCACAGATGTCGCAAGTTTTGAGGGAGCGTGCAGTTGGCATGCTGACTGCAGGAATGTCCACCAGAGCTGTTGCCCGTGAATTGAATGTTCATTTCTCTACCATAAGCCGTCTCCAAGAATTTGAAGAGGAGTGGACCAACATTCCACAGGCCACAATCAACAACCTGATCAACTCCATGCGAAGGAGATGTGTTGCACTGCGTGAGGCAAATGGTGGTCACACCAGATACTGACACTTCAGTGCCTCTAAATGTCTCTTTTCAAGATAAAACTGCACATTTTAGAGTGGCCTTTTATTGTGACCAACCTAAGGCACACCTGTGCAATAATCATGCTGTCTAATCAGCATCTTGATATGCCACACCTGTCAGGTGGATGGATTATCTCGGCAAAGGAGAAGTGCTCACTAACACAGATTTAAACAAGTTTGTGAACAAAATTTGAGAGAAATGGGCCTTTTGTGTACATAGAAAAAGTCTTAGATCTTTGCTTTCAACACATGAAAAATTGGAGCTGAAACAAAAGTGTTGCGTTTATATTTTTGTTCAGTATAGTTTCTGGACTGGTTTCCTGGATAATATCAGTCAGAAAGGCATTGATTAGGAGAAGTAATTATTTACATTTATTGTAAATAATAACATACATTTAGTAAAAATGTATTTTGCTGCCTCTTAAGAGTCAGACTATAGATGTTTGCAATAAAGATCTGCATTTCATCCAAGAACTGGGCATCAAAGAATACTTTATGAGGTACACTCACCTCCCTGAGAGTGTTTTCACTGGGATGTTGAGCCGGTTTGAGCCTTCATAGCTGACCTTCAGTGGAATCTCCTCCTCCTCCTGTAGTCTGGAACCTTGTTCCTGAATGAAAACATTACAGGATTACAAAACAGCTGTGACTGCAGTGCAGTGGTAACAGTGGGATTCCAACTATCATTTTTATTTTCTCCGATCCATCAATATATCACTTTTTTTTCTTTATATATATCTTTTTCAAAAGCACATTTTCCCCTTGTCCTTTACAAAGAAATTCTGGAATGGCTTTTATACTAATCAGAATCAGAAGTACTTTATTGATCCCCGAGGGGAAATTGATCCACTACAGATTCACCTTGAAAAAGGTCAGAAAGGAAGCTAAATAGAAAGTTAGAATATATAAATGAACAATTTGAAATAAATGTAATGAACAATGTACAAGTGAATAATTACAATAAATGAGAGCAAGAATAGAAAATGAATAGAATATAAATATGTACTTTAGTACGTTAGTGCAAAACAGACAAATGTGCAAATGTAAGGTAAGTTCCAGAGTGTGTAATGTCCAGTAAAGTGCCATCCAGTACGAATTTAAGTCCAAGGATTAAATCAAGTGATTCGGACACTCCTGTGATCTACTTGTTTATCGTATCTGTAAACAATTTAACACAAACAGAAAGTGAAAAACTTCATATAATTTGGAAAAACATCAACGAAATATCAAACCCTATGTGAATATTGAAAAAAAACTGATGTTATACTCATCTTTTACGTGAGAAGGTTTAAACTTGATTTTGCCCTCCTCTCCTGTGATCTACTCATTTATGGTTTCTGTAAACGACAAAAAACACTGACAGAAAGTGCTGGCAATGCGAACCAAACTCTCGCTCCGGTCATACAGGGACCGAATGGCCCATAACAACGGGCCCAATACCCCATATTCCCGGAGCACCCCCCACAGAGCACAACGAGGGACACGGTTAAATGCCTTTTCCAAGTCCACAAAGCACATGTACACTGGTTGGGCAAACTCCCACGCACCCTCCAGCACTCTAGCGAGAGTGAAGAGCTGATCCAGCGTTCGACGACCGAGATTCGACTAACGGACGGACTCTCCTCTCCAGTACCTTGTCATAGACCTTCCCAGGGAGGCTGAGAAGTGTGATCCCCCGATAGTTGGAAAACACCCTTCGGTCCCCCTTCTTAAAAAGGGGAACCACGACCCCAGTCTGCCAACACCCGAGGCACTGTCCCCGACTTCCACGCGATGTTGCAGAGGCGTGTCAACCAAGATCGTCCTACAACATCCAGAGCCTTAAGGTACTCAGGGCGAATCTCATCCACCCTTGGTGCCTTGCCAGAGAGGAGTTTATTAACTACCTCAGTGACCTCATTCCCTGTGATGGACGAGTCCCCCTCTGAATCCCCCATCTCTTCCTCCTCCATGGAGGACGTATAAGTGGGATTGAGGATACCCTCAAAGTACTCCTTCAACTGCCCGTCTATATCCCCAGTCGAGGTCAGCAGCAAACCATCCCCACTGTACACAGTGCAAACAGAGCACTGCTTCCCCCTCCTGAGTCGTCTGACGGTTTGCCAGAATCCCTTTGAGGCTGTCCGAAAGTCAAGCTCCATGGCCTCACCAAACTCCTCCCACACCCGAGTTTTTGCTTCAGCGACTGCCGAAGCTGCACTCCGCTTGGTCCTTCGATACCTGTCAGCTGCCTCAGGAGTCCCACAGGCTAACCATGCCCGGTGGAACTCCTTCAGCTTGACAGCATCCCTAACTGCTGGTGTTCACCACCGGGTTCTGGGATTACCGCCACGACAGGCACCCACAACTTTACGGCCACAACTCCAGGCAGACGCCTCAACAATGGCGGCACTGAACATAGTCCATTCGGACTCAGTGTCCCCAGCCTCCCTCAGAATGCAGTTGAAGTTCTGCAGGAGGTGAGAGTTCAAGATCTCCCGGACAGGGGTCTCTGCCAAACGCTCCCTGCACACCCTCACTGTACTTTTGGGTGCACCTGGCGTGTCTGGCATCCTCCACCACCATCCAGAACATTGGTCGTAGGTCTGATGATACAATTATAAAGTCAATCATTGGCCTACGACCTAGGGTGTCCTGGTGCCAAGTACACTTATGGACACCCTTATGTTTGAACATGGTGTTCGTTATGGACAAACTGTGACTAGCACACAGTGATCTGCAACAACGCAAGGCATATTAAGCATTAAACAGCACAGACACAGCGGTCTATGACAACTATGAATATCTATAAATCAAACGGCATGTATATTCCCACAACAACGCAGGGAAAACAGCAGTTGGCAACTGTGGCAAGAAAAAACTGCCTTTTGACAGGAAGAATTCTCAAGCAGATCCCGGCTCAAGGATGGCGGCCCTCTGCCTGGACCGGTTGGGTCAAAAAAGAGAGACAAGGAAAAGTGGCAATGCGCTTCATGCAACATACATACAGCATTCACATATTCAAATGCATTTCTTTACATTATAAGCATGAAACGCAGGCAGGCAGGACAGCACGCAGGCAGGCGGATTATTTAGACTTTGGTCAATGTGGAAAGAAATCAAACGGCATGTATATTCCCACAACAACGCAGCGAAAACATGCTGACTCCAGACAGAGAAGCGACAAACAACAAATGCAATTCAAGTAAAGTCTGTATCGTGCCAAATCATAACAGCAGTTGTTTAAATGGACATTCCAAAGGTCTACACCAAACCCTTTATGCTAAAGAGAACCAACAATTCCCCCAAGAGCATGCACTTGGCAACTGTGGCAAGAAGAAACTGCCTTTTGAAAGGCAGAACTCTCAAGCAGATCCCGACTCAAGGTGGGCGGCCCTCTGCCTGGACCGGTTGGGTTTAAAGAGAGAGAAGTAAAGGTGGCAATGCCCTTCATACAACATACATAAAACTTTAACATATACAAATATATGCATTTGTTTACATTGTTAGCATGGAAGCCATGCAGGAAAGAAGGACGGCATGTAGGAAGGACGGAAGGTAGGCAGATTTTTTTAGTTTGGTCAATGGGGAAGGAAATAAGAGGGCATATATATTCCCACAACAACGCAGGGAAAACATATTTACTCCACAAAGAGAAGCGACAAACTACAAATGCAATTCAAGTCAAGTCTGTATCATGCCAAATCATAACAGCAGTTGTTTCAATCCACTTTCAAAAGAGAGATTGTCCATACCAAACCCTTTATTCTTAAGAGACCCAACAATTCCCCCAAGAGCAACCACTCGGCAACTTTGGCAAGAAAAAACTGCCTTTTGACAGGAAGAATTCTCAAGCAGATCCCGGCTCAAGGTGGGTGGCCCTCTGCCTCGAACGGTTGGGTCAAAAAAGAGAGACTAGGAAAAGTGGCAATGCGCTTCATGCAACATACATACAACATTCACATGTTCAAATGCATTTCTTTACATTATAAGCATGAAACGCAGGCAGGCAGGACAGCACGCAGGCGGATTATTTAGACTTTGGTCAATGTGGAAAGAAATCAAACGGCATGTATATTCCCACAACAACGCAGGGAAAACATACTTACTCCACAAAAAGAAGCGAACAAACTACAAACGCAATTCAAGTCAAGTCTGTATCTTGCCAAATCACAACAGCAGTTGTTTCAATACACTTTCCAAAGAGAGATTGTCTATACCAAACCCTTTATTCTTAAGAGACCCAACAATTCCCCCAAGAGCATGCACTCGGCAACTTTGGCAAGAAAAAACTGCCTTTTGACAGGAAGAATTCTCAAGCAGATCCCGGCTCAAGGTGGGCGGCCCTCTGCTTGGACCGGTTGGGTTCAAAAAGAGAGACAAGGAAGGGTGGCAATGCGCTTCGTGCAACATATATAGAACATTAACATATTCAAATGCATTTCTTTACATTATAAGTATGAAAGGCAAGCAGGTAAGACAGCAGGCAGGCGGATTATTTAGACTTTGGTCAATGTGGAAAGAAATCAAACGGCATGTATATTCCCACAACAACACAGGGAAAACATGCTGACTCCATACAGAAAAGCGACAAACGACAAACGCAATTCAAGTCAAGTCTGTATCGTGCCAAATCACAACAGCAGTTGTTTCAAAGCACTTTCCAAAGAGAGATGGTCTACACCAAACCCTTTATTCTCAAGAGACCCAACCATTCCCCCAAGAGCATGCACTCGGCAACGTTGGCAAGAAAAAACTGCCTTTTGACAGGAAGAATTCTCAAGCAGATCCCGGCTCAAGGTGGGCGGCCCTCTGCTTGGATCGGTTGGTTTCAAAAAGAGAGACAAGGAAGGGTGGCAATGCGCTTCATGCAACATACATAGAACATTAACATATTCAAATGCATTTCTTTACATTATAAGTATGAAAGGCAAGCAGGTAAGACAGCAGGCAGGCGGATTATTTAGACTTTGGTCAATGTGGAAAGAAATCAAACGGCATGTATATTCCCACAACAACGCAGGGGCAACATACTTAATCCACACAAAGAAGCGAACAAACTACAAACGCAATTCAAGTCAAGTGTGTATCGTGCCAAATCACAACAGCAGTTGTTTCAATACACTTTCCAAAGAGAGATTGTCTATACCAAACCCTTTATTCTCAAGAGACCCAACAATTCCCCCAAGAGCATGCAGTCGGCAACTTTGGCAAGAAAAAACTGCCTTTTGACAGGAAGAATTCTCAAGCAGATCCCGGCTCAAGGTGGGCGGCCCTCTGCTTGGATCGGTTGGGTTCAAAAAGAGAGAAAAGGAAGGGTGGCAATGCGCTTCGTGCAACATACATAGAACATTAACATTTTCAAATGCATTTCTTTACATAATAATTATGAAAGGCAAGCAGGTAAGACAGTAGGCAGGCGGATTATTTAGACTTTGGTCAATGTGGAAAGAAATCAAACGGCATGTATATTCCCACAACAACGCAGGGAAAACATACTTACTCCACAAAAAGAAGCGAACAAACTACAAACGCAATTCAAGTCAAGTCTGTATCTTGCCAAATCACAACAGCAGTTGTTTCAATACACTTTCCAAAGAGAGATTGTCTATACCAAACCCTTTATTCTTAAGAGACCCAACAATTCCCCCAAGAGCAAGCACTCGGCAACTTTGGCAAGAAAAAACTGCCTTTTGACAGGAAGAATTCTCAAGCAGATCCCGGCTCAAGGTGGGCGGCCCTCTGCTTGGACCGGTTGGGTTCAAAAAGAGAGACAAGGAAGGGTGGCAATGCGCTTCGTGCAACATATATAGAACATTAACATATTCAAATGCATTTCTTTACATTATAAGTATGAAAGGCAAGCAGGTAAGACAGCAGGCAGGCGGATTATTTAGACTTTGGTCAATGTGGAAAGAAATCAAACGGCATGTATATTCCCACAACAACACAGGGAAAACATGCTGACTCCATACAGAAAAGCGACAAACGACAAACGCAATTCAAGTCAAGTCTGTATCGTGCCAAATCACAACAGCAGTTGTTTCAAAGCACTTTCCAAAGAGAGATGGTCTACACCAAACCCTTTATTCTCAAGAGACCCAACCATTCCCCCAAGAGCATGCACTCGGCAACGTTGGCAAGAAAAAACTGCCTTTTGACAGGAAGAATTCTCAAGCAGATCCCGGCTCAAGGTGGGCGGCCCTCTGCTTGGATCGGTTGGTTTCAAAAAGAGAGACAAGGAAGGGTGGCAATGCGCTTCATGCAACATACATAGAACATTAACATATTCAAATGCATTTCTTTACATTATAAGTATGAAAGGCAAGCAGGTAAGACAGCAGGCAGGCGGATTATTTAGACTTTGGTCAATGTGGAAAGAAATCAAACGGCATGTATATTCCCACAACAACGCAGGGGCAACATACTTAATCCACACAAAGAAGCGAACAAACTACAAACGCAATTCAAGTCAAGTGTGTATCGTGCCAAATCACAACAGCAGTTGTTTCAATACACTTTCCAAAGAGAGATTGTCTATACCAAACCCTTTATTCTCAAGAGACCCAACAATTCCCCCAAGAGCATGCAGTCGGCAACTTTGGCAAGAAAAAACTGCCTTTTGACAGGAAGAATTCTCAAGCAGATCCCGGCTCAAGGTGGGCGGCCCTCTGCTTGGATCGGTTGGGTTCAAAAAGAGAGAAAAGGAAGGGTGGCAATGCGCTTCGTGCAACATACATAGAACATTAACATTTTCAAATGCATTTCTTTACATAATAATTATGAAAGGCAAGCAGGTAAGACAGTAGGCAGGCGGATTATTTAGACTTTGGTCAATGTGGAAAGAAATCAAACGGCATGTATATTCCCACAACAACGCAGGGGCAACATACTTAATCCACACAAAGAAGCGACAAACTACAAACGCAACTCAAGTCAAGTCTGTATCGTGCAAAATCACTACCTTAGTTGTTTCAATACACTTTCCAAAGAGAGATGGTCTACACCAAACCCTTTATTCTCAAGAGACCCAACAATTCCCCCAAGAGCATGCACTCGGCAACTTTGGCAAGAAAAAACTGCCTTTTGACAGGAAGAATTCTCAAGCAGATCCCGGCTCAAGGTGGGCGGCCCTCTGCTTGGACCGGTTGGGTTCAAAAAGAGAGACAAGGAAGGGTAGCAATGCCATTCGTGCAACATACATAGAACATTAACATATACAAATGCATTTCTTTACATTATAAGCATGAAAGGCAAGCAGGTAAGACAGCAGGCAGGCGGATTATTTAGACTTTGGTCAATGAGGAAAGAAATCAAACGGCATGTATATTCCCACAACAACGCAGGGAAAACATACTTACTCCACAAAAAGAAGCGAACAAACTACAAACGCAATTCAAGTCAAGTCTGTATCGTGCCAAATCACAACAGCAGTTGTTTCAATACACTTTCCAAAGAGAGATTGTCTATACCAAACCCTTTATTCTTAAGAGACCTAACAATTCCCCCAAGAGCAAGCACTCGGCAACTTTGGCAAGAAAAAACTGCCTTTTGACAGGAAGAATTCTCAAGCAGATCCCGGCTCAAGGTGAGCGGCCCTCTGCCTGGACTGGTTGGGTCAAAAAAGAGAGACAAGGAAAGGTGGCAATGCGCTTCATGCAACATACATACAACTTTCACATGTTGAAATGCATTTCTTTACATCATAAGAATGAAACGCAGGGAGGCAGGACAGCACGCAGGCAGGCGGATTATTTAGACTTTGGTCAATTAGGAAAGAAATCAAACGGCATGTATATTCCCACAACAACGCAGGGGCAACATACTTAATCCACACAAAGAAGCGACAAACTACAAACGCAACTCAAGTCAAGTCTGTATCGTGCCAAATCACTACCTTAGTTGTTTCAATACACTTTCCAAAAAGAGATGGTCTACACCAAACCCTTTATTCTCAAGAGACCCAACAATTCCCCCAAGAGCATGAACTTGGCAACTTCGGCAAGAAAAAACTGCCTTTTGACAGGAAGAATTCTCAAGCAGATCCCGGCTCAAGGTG
Organism: Chaunax sp. Z400; assembly: GCA_037577475.1. Lineage (NCBI taxonomy): Eukaryota > Metazoa > Chordata > Actinopteri > Lophiiformes > Chaunacidae > Chaunax > Chaunax sp. Z400. The sequence goes on from CM075199.1 coordinate 1,763,723, forward strand.
GGCGGCGCTCTGCCTGGACCGGTTGGGTCACAAAAGAGAGACAAGGAAAGGTGGCAATGCGATTCATGCAACATACATACAACATTCACATATTCAAATGCATTTCTTTACATTATAAGCATGAAACACAGGCAGGCAGGACAGCAAGTAGGTGGATTATTTAGACTTTGGTCAATGTGGAAAGAAATCAAACGGCAAGTATGTTCCCATGACAACGCAGGGAAAACATGCTTACTCCAAACAGAGAAGCGACAAACTACAAGCGCAATTCAAGTCAAGTCTATATCGTGCCAAATCACAACAGCAGTTGTTTCAAAGCACTTTCCAAAGAGAGATGGTCTACACCAAACCCTTTATTCTCAAGAGACCCAACAATTCCCCCAAGAGCATGCACTCGGCAACTTTGGCAAGAAAAAACTGCCTTTTGACAGGAAGAATTCTCAAGCAGATCCCGGCTCAAGGTGGGCGGCCCTCTGCATGGACCGGTTGGGTCACAAAAGAGTTACAAGGAAAGGTGGCAATGCGATTCGTGCAACATACATACAACATTCACATATTCAAATGCATTTCTTTACATTATAAGCATGAAACGCAGGCAGGCAGGACAGCACGTAGGCGGATTATTTAGACTTTGGTCAATGTGGAAAGAAATCAAACGGCAAGTATGTTCCCACGACAACACAGGGGAAAAAAGTTTACTCCAAACAGAGAAGCGACAAACTACAAGCGCAATTCAAGTCAAGTCTATATCGTGCCAAATCACAACAGCAGTTGTTTCAAAGCACTTTCCAAAGAGAGATGGTCTACACCAAACCCTTTATTCTCAAGAGACCCAACAATTCCCCCAAGAGCATGCACTCGGCAACTTTGGCAAGAAAAAACTGCCTTTTGACAGGAAGAATTCTCAAGCAGATCCCGGCTCAAGGTGGGCGGCCCTCTGCATGGACCGGTTGGGTCACAAAAGAGTTACAAGGAAAGGTGGCAATGCGATTCGTGCAACATACATACAACATTCACATATTCAAATGCATTTCTTTACATTATAAGCATGAAACGCAGGCAGGCAGGACAGCACGTAGGCGGATTATTTAGACTTTGGTCAATGTGGAAAGAAATCAAACGGCAAGTATGTTCCCACGACAACACAGGGGAAAAAAGTTTACTCCAAACAGAGAAGCAACAAACTACAAGCGCAATTCAACTCAAGTCTGTATCGTGCCAAATCACAACAGCAGTTGTTTCAAAGCACTTTCCAAAGAGAGATGGTCTACACCAAACCCTTTATTCTCAAGAGACCCAACAATTCCCCCAAGACCATGCACTCGGCAACTTTGGCAAGAAAAAACTGCCTTTTGACAGGAAAAATTCTCAAGCAGATCCCGGCTCAAGGTGGGCGGCCCTCTGCTTGGACCGGTTGGATTCAAAAAGAGAGACAAGGATGGGTGGCAATGCGCTTCGTGCAACATACATAGAACATTAACATATTCAAATGCATTTCTTTACATTATAAGCATGAAAGGCAAGCAGGTAAGACAGCAGGCAGGCGGATTATTTAGACTTTGGTCAATGTGGAAAGAAATCAAACGGCATGTATATTCCCACAACAACGCAGGGAAAACATGCTGACTCCATACAGAAAAGCGACAAACGACAAACGCAATTCTAGTCAAGTCTGTATCGTGCCAAATCACAACAGCAGTTGTTTCAAAGCACTTTCCAAAGGGAGATGGTCTACACCAAACCCTATATTCTCAAGAGACCCAACAATTCCCCCAAGACCAAGCACTCGGCAAGTTTGGCAAGAAAAAACTGCCTTTTGACAGGAGGAATTCTCAAGCAGATCCCGGCTCAAGGTGGGCGGCCCTCTGCCTGGACCGGTTGGGTCAAAAAAGAGAGACAAGGAAAGGTGGCAATGCGCTTCATGCAAAATACATACAACATTCACATGTTGAAATGCATTTCTTTACATCATAAGAATGAAACGCAGGGAGGCAGGACAGCACACAGGCAGGCGGATTATTTGGACTTTGGTCAATGTGGAAAAAAATTAAACGGCATGTATATTCCCACAACAACGCAGGGGCAACATACTCAATCCACACAAAGAAGCGACAAACTACAAACACAACTCAAGTCAAGTCTGTATCGTGCCAAATCACTACCTTAGTTGTTTCAATACACTTTCTAAGGGGAGATGGTCTACACCAAACCCTTTATTCTCAAGAGACCCAACAATTCCCCCAAGAGCATGCACTCGGCAACTTTGGCAAGAAAAAACTGCCTTTTGACAGGAAGAATTCTCAAGCAGATCCCGGCTCAAGGTGGGCGGCCCTCTGCTTGGACCGGTTGGGTTCAGAAAGAGAGACAAGGAAGGGTGATAATGCGCTTCGTGCAACATACATAGAACATTAACATATTCAAATGCATTTCTTTACATTATAAGCATGAAAGGCAAGCAGGTAAGACAGCAGGCAGGCAGATTGTTTAGACTTTGGTCAATGAGGAAAGAAATCAAACGGCATGTATATTCCCACAACAACGCAGGGAAAACATACTTACTCCACAAAAAGAAGCGAACAAACTACAAACGCAATTTAAGTCAAGTGTGTATCGTGCCAAATCACAACAGCAGTTGTTTCAATATACTTTCCAAAGAGAGATTGTCTATACCAAACCCTTTATTCTTAAGAGACCCAACAATTCCCCCAAGAGCAAGGACTCGGCAACTTTGGCAAGATAAAACTGCCTTTTGGCAGGAAGAATTCTCAAGCAGATCCCGGCTCAAGGTGGGCGGCCCTCTGCCTGGACCGGTTGGGTCAAAAAAGAGAGACAAGGAAAGGTGGCAATGCGCTTCATGCAACATACATACAACATTCACATGTTGAAATGCATTTCTTTACATCATAAGAATGAAACGCAAGGAGGCAGGACAGCACGCAGGCAGGCGGATTATTTAGACTTTGGTCAATGTGGAAAAAAATCAAACGGCATGTATATTCCCACAACAACGCAGGGAAAACATACTTAATCCACACAAAGACGCGACAAACTACAAACGCAACTCAAGTCAAGTGTGTATCGTGCGAAATCACAACAGCAGTTGTTTCAATATACTTTCCAAAGAGAGATTGTCTATACCAAACCCTTTATTCTTAAGAGACCCAACAATTCCCCCAAGAGCAAGCACTCGGCAACTTTGGCAAGAAAAAACTGCCTTTTGACAGGAAGAATTCTCAAGCAGATCCCGGCTCAAGGTGGGCGGCCCTCTGCCTGGACTGGTTGGGTCAAAAAAGAGAGACAAGGAAAGGTGGCAATGCGCTTCATGCAACATACATACAACATTCACATGTTCAAATGCATTTCTTTACATCATAAGAATGAAACGCAGGGAGGCAGGACAGCACGCAGGCAGGCGGATTATTTAGACTTTGGTCAATGTGGAAAGAAATCAAACGGCAAGTATGTTCCCACGACAACACAGGGAAAACATGCTTACTCCAAACAGAGAAGCAACAATCTACAAGCGCAATTCAACTCAAGTCTGTATCGTGCCAAATCACAACAGCAGTTGTTTCAAAGCACTTTCCAAAGAGAGATGGTCTACACCAAACCCTTTATTCTCAAGAGACCCAACAATTCCCCCAAGAGCATGCACTCGGCAACTTTGGCAAGAAAAAACTGCCTTTTGACAGGAAGAATTCTCAGCTAGATCCCGGCTCAAGGTGGGCGGCCCTCTGCTTGGACCGGTTGGATTCAAAAAGAGAGACAAGGAAGGGTGATAATGCGCTTCGTGCAACATACATAGACCATTAACATATTCAAATGCATTTCTTTACATTATAAGTATGAAAGGCAAGCAGGTAAGACAGCAGGCAGGCGGATTATTTAGACTTTGGTCAATGTGGAAAGAAATCAAACGGCATGTATATTCCCACAACAACGCAGGGAAAACATGCTGACTCCATACAGAAAAGCGATAAACGACAAACGCAATTCAAGTCAAGTCTGTATCGTGCCAAATCACAACAGCAGTTGTTTCAAAGCACTTTCCAAAGAGAGATGGTCTACACCAAACCCTATATTCTCAAGAGACCCAACAATTCCCCCAAGACCAAGCACTCTGCAACTTTGGCAAAAAAAACTGCCTTTTGACAGGAAGAATTCTCAAGCAGATCCCGACTCAAGGTGGGCGGCCCTCTGCCTGGACCGGTTGGGTCAAAAAAGAGATACAAGGAAAGGTGGCAATGCGATTCGTGCAACATACATACAACATTCACATATTCAAATGCATTTCTTTACATTATAAGCATGAAACGCAGGCAGGCAGGATAGCAAGTAGGTGGATTATTTAGACTTTGGTCAATGTGGAAAGAAATCAAACGGCAAGTATGTTCCCACGACAACAGAGGGAAAACATGCTTACTCCAAACAGAGAAGCGACAAACTACAAGAGCAATTCAACTCAAGTCTGTATCGTGCCAAATCACAACAGCAGTTGTTTCAAAGCACTTTCCAAAGAGAGATGGTCTACACCAAACCCTTTATTCTCAAGAGACCCAACAATTCGCCGAAGAGCATGCACTCGGCAACTTTGGCAAGAAAAAACTGCCTTTTGACAGGAAGAATTCACAAGCAGATCCCGGCTCAAGGTGGGCGGCCCTCTGCTTGGACCGGTTGGATTCAAACAGAGAGACAAGGAAGGGTGGCAATGCGCTTCGTGCAACATACATAGAACATTAACATATTCAAATGCATTTCTTTAAATTATAAGTATGAAAGGCAAGCAGGTAAGACAGCAAGCAGGCGGATTATTTAGACTTTGGTCAATGTGGAAAGAAATCAAACGGCATGTATATTCCCACAACAACGCAGGGAAAACATGCTGACTCCATACAGAAAAGCGACAAACGACAAACGCAATTCAAGTCAAGTCTGTATCGTGCCAAATCACAACAGCAGTTGTTTCAAAGCACTTTCCAAAGAGAGATTGTCTATACCAAACCCTTTTTTCTTAAGAGACCCAACAATTCCCCCAAGAGCAAGGACTCGGCAACTTTGGCAAGAAAAAACTGCCTTTTGACAGGAAGAATTCTCAAGCAGATCCCGGATCAAGGTGGGCGGCCCTCTGCCTGGACCGGTTGGGTCAAAAAAGAGAGACAAGGAAAGGTGGCAATGCGCTTCATGCAACATACATACAACATTCACATGTTCAAATGCATTTCTTTACATCATAAGAATGAAACGCAGGGAGGCAGGACAGCACGCAGGCAGGCGGATTATTTAGACTTTGGTCAATGTGGAAAGAAATCAAACGGCAAGTGTGTTCCCACGACAACACAGGGAAAACATGCTTTCTCCAAACAGAGAAGCGACAAACTACAAGCGCAATTCAAGTCAAGTCTGTATCATGCCAAATCACAGCAGCAGTTGTTTCAAAGCACTTTCCAAAGAGAGATGGTCTACACCAAACCCTTTATTCTCAAGAGACCTAACAATTCCCCCAAGAGCATGCACTCGGCAAGTTTCGCAAGAAAAAACTGCCTTTTGACAGGAAGAATTCTCAAGCAGATCCCGGCTCAAGGTGGGCGGCCCTCTGCTTGGACCGGTTGGATTCAAAAAGAGAGACAAGGAAGGGTGGCAATGCACTTCGTGCAACATACATAGAACATTAACATATTCAAATGCATTTCTTTACATTATAAGCATGATGGGCAAGCAGGTAAAACAGCAGGCAGGCGGATTATTTAGACTTTGGTCAATGAGGAAAGAAATCAAACGGCATGTATATTCCCACAACAACGCAGGGAAAACATACTTACTCCAAAAAGAAGCGAACAAACTACAAACGCAATTCAAGTCAAGTCTGTATCTTGCCAAATCACAACAGCAGTTGTTTCAATATACTTTCCAAAGAGAGATTGTCTATACCAAACCCTTTATTCTTAAGAGACCCAACAATTCCCCCAAGAGCAAGCACTCGGCAACTTTGGCAAGAAAAAACTGCCTTTTGACAGGAAGAATTCTCAAGCAGATCCCGGCTCAAGGTGGGCGGCCCTCTGCCTGGACCGGTTGGGTCAAAAAAGAGAGACAAGGAAAGGTGGCAATGCGCTTCATGCAACATACATACAACATTCACATGTTCAAATGCATTTCTTTACATCATAAGAATGAAACGCAGGGAGGCAGGACAGCACGCAGGCAGGCGGATTATTTAGACTTTGGTCAATGAGGAAAGAAATCAAACGGCATGTATATTCCCACAACAACGCAGGGAAAACATACTTAATCCACACAAAGAAGCGACAAACTACAAATGCAACTCAAGTCAAGTCTGTATCGTGCCAAATCACTACCTTAGCTGTTTCAATACACTTTCCAAAGAGAGATGGTCTACACCAAACCCTTTATTCTCAAGAGACCCAACAATTCCCCCAAGAGCATGCACTCGGCAACTTTGGCAAGAAAAAACTGCCTTTTGACTGGAAGAATTCTCAAGCAGATCCCGGCTCAAGGTGGGCGGCGCTCTGCCTGGACCGGTTGGGTCACAAAAGAGATACAAGGAAAGGTGGCAATGCGATTCGTGCAACATACATACAACATTCACATATTCAAATGCATTTCTTTACATTATAAGCATGAAACGCAGGCAGGCAGGACAGCAAGTAGGTGGATTATTTAGACTTTGGTCAATGTGGAAAGAAATCAAACGGCAAGTATGTTCCCACGACAACACAGGGAAAACATGCTTACTCCAAACAGAGAAGCGACAAACTACAAGCGCAATTCAAGTCAAGTCTGTATCATGCCAAATCACAGCAGCAGTTGTTTCAAAGCACTTTCCAAAGAGAGATGGTCTACACCAAACCCTTTATTCTCAAGAGAACCAACAATTCCCCCAAGAGCATGCACTCGGCAACTTTGGCAAGAAAAAACTGCCTTTTGACAGGAAGAATTCTCAAGCAGATCCCGGCTCAAGGTGGGCGGCCCTCTGCTTGGACCGGTTGGATTCAAAAAGAGAGACAAGGAAGGGTGGCAATGCACTTCGTGCAACATACATAGAACATTAACATATTCAAATGCATTTCTTTACATTATAAGTATGAAAGGCAAGCAGGTAAGACAGCAGGCAGGCGGATTATTTAGACTTTGGTCAATGTGGAAAGAAATCAAACGGCATGTATATTCCCACAACAATGCAGGGAAAACATACTTAATCCACACAAAGAAGCGACAAACTACAAACACAACTCAAGTCAAGTCTATATCGTGCCAAATCACTACCTTGGTTGTTTCAATACACTTTCCAAAGAGAGATGGTCTACACCAAACCCTTTATTCTCAAGAGACCCAACAATTCCCCCAAGAGCATGCACTCGGCAACGTTGGCAAGAAAAAACTGCCTTTTGACAGGAAGAATTCTCAAGCAGATCCCGGCTCAAGGTGGGCGGCCCTCTGCCTGGACCAGTTGGGTCACAAAAGAGATACAAGGAAAGGTGGCAATGCGATTCGTGCAACATACATACAACATTCACATATTCAAATGCATTTCTTTACATTATAAGCATGAAACGCAGGCAGGCAGGACAGCAAGTAGGTGGATTATTTAGAATTTGGTCAATGTGGAAAGAAATCAAACGGCAAGTATGTTCCCACGACAACACAGGGAAAACATGCTTACTCCAAACAGAGAAGCAACAATCTACAAGCGCAATTCAACTCAAGTCTGTATCGTGCCAAATCACAACAGCAGTTGTTTCAAAGCACTTTCCAAAGAGAGATGGTCTACACCAAACCCTTTATTCTCAAGAGACCCAACAAATCCCCCAAGAGCATGCACTCGGCAACTTTGGCAAGAAAAAACTGCCTTTTGACAGGAAGAATTCTCAAGCAGATCCCGGCTCGAGGTGGGCGGCCCTCTGCTTGGACCGGTTGGATTCAAAAAGAGAGACAAGGAAGGGTGGCAATGCGCTTCGTGCAACATACATAGAACATTAACATATTCAAATGCATTTCTTTACATTATAAGTATGAAAGGCAAGCAGGTAAGACAGCAGGCAGGCGGATTATTTAGACTTTGGTCAATGTGGAAAGAAATCAAACGGCATGTATATTCCCACAACAACGCAGGGAAAACATGCTGACTCCATACAGAAAAGCGACAAACGACAAACGCAATTCAAGTCAAGTGTGTATCGTGCCAAATCACAACAGCAGTTGTTTCAAAGCACTTTCCAAAGAGAGATGGTCTACACCAAACCCTATATTCTCAAGAGACCCAACAATTCCCCTAAGACCAAGCACTCTGCAACTTTGGCAAGAAAAAACTGCCTTTTGACAGGAAGAATTCTCAAGCAGATCACGACTCAAGGTGGGCCGCCCTCTGCATGGACCGGTTGGGTCAAAAAAGAGATACAAGGAAAGGTGGCAATGCGATTCGTGCAACATACATACAACATTCACATATTCAAATGCATTTCTTTACATTATAAGCATGAAACGCAGGCAGGTAGGACAGCAAGTAGGTGGATTATTTAGACTTTGGTCAATGTGGAAAGAAATCAAACTGCAAGTATGTTCCCACGACAACAGAGGGAAAACATGCTTACTCCAAACAGAGAAGCGACAAACTACAAGCGCAATTCAACTCAAGTCTGTATCGTGCCAAATCACAACAGCAGTTGTTTCAAAGCACTTTCCAAAGAGAGATGGTCTACACCAAACCCTTTATTCTCAAGAGACCCAACAATTCGCCGAAGAGCATGCACTCGGCAACTTTGGCAAGAAAAAACTGCCTTTTGACAGGAAGAATTCACAAGCAGATCCCGGCTCAAGGTGGGCGGCCCTCTGCTTGGACCGGTTGGATTCAAAAAGAGAGACAAGGAAGGGTGGCAATGCGCTTCGTGCAACATACATAGAACATTAACATATTCAAATGCATTTCTTTAAATTATAAGTATGAAAGGCAAGCAGGTAAGACAGCAAGCAGGCGGATTATTTAGACTTTGGTCAATGTGGAAAGAAATCAAACGGCATGTATATTCCCACAACAACGCAGGGAAAACATGCTGACTCCATACAGAAAAGCGACAAACGACAAACGCAATTCAAGTCAAGTCTGTATCGTGCCAAATCACAACAGCAGTTGTTTCAAAGCACTTTCCAAAGAGAGATGGTCTACACCAAATCCTATATTCTCAAGAGACCCAACAATTCACCCAAGAGCACGCACTCGGCAACTTTGGCAAGAAAAAACTGCCTTTTGACAGGAAGAATTCTCAAGCAGATCCCGGCTCAAGGTGGGCGGCCCTCTGCCTGGACCGGTTGGGTCAAAAAAGAGAGACAAGGAAAGGTGGCAATGCGCTTCATGCAACATACATACAACATTCACATGTTCAAATGCATTTCTTTACATTATAAGTATGAAAGGCAAGCAGGTAAGACAGCAGGCAGGCGGATTATTTAGACTTTGGTAAATGTGGAGAGAAATCAAACGGCATGTATATTCCCAAAACAACGCAGGGAAAACATACTTACTCCACAAAGAGAAGCGACAAACTACAAACGCAATTCAAGTAAAGTCTAGATCGTGCCAAATCACAACAGCAGTTGTTTCAAAGCACTTTCCAAAGAGAGATGGTCTACACCAATCCCTTTATTCTCAAGAGACCCAACAATTCCCCCAAGAGCATGCACTCGGCAACTTTGGCAAGAAAAAACTGCCTTTTGACAGGAAGAATTCTCAAGCAGATCCCGGCTCAAGGTGGGCGGCCCTCTGCTTGGACCGGTTGGGTTCAAAAAGAGAGACAAGGAAAGGTGGCAATGCGCTTCATGCAACATACATACAACATTCACATGTTGAAATGCATTTCTTTACATCATAAGAATGAAATGCAGGGAGGCAGGACAGCACGCAGGCAGGCGGATTATTTAGACTTTGGTCAATGTGGAAAGAAATCAAACGGCATGTATATTCCCACAACAACGCAGGGGCAACATACTTAATCCACACAAAGAAGCGACAAGCTACAAACGCAACTCACGTCAAGTCTGTATCGTGCCAAATCACTACCTTAGTTGTTTCAATACACTTTCCAAAAAGAGATGGTCTACACCAAACCCTTTATTCTCAAGAGACCCAACAATTCCCCCAAGAGCATGCACTCGGCAACTTTGGCAAGAAAAAACTGCCTTTTGACAGGAAGAATTCTCAAGCAGATCCCGGCTCAAGGTGGGCGGCCCTCTGCCTGGACCGGTTGGGTCACAAAAGAGTTACAAGGAAAGGTGGCAATGCGATTCGTGCAACATACATACAACATTCACATATTCAAATGCATTTCTTTACATTATAAGCATGAAATGCAGACAGGCAGGACAGCAAGTAGGTGGATTATTTAGACTTTGGTCAATGTGGAAAGAAATCAAACGGCAAGTATGTTCCCACGACAACACAGGGAAAACATGCTTACTCCAAACAGAGAAGTGACAAACTACAAGCGCAATTCAAGTCAAGTCTGTATCGTGCCAAATCACAACAGCAGTTGTTTCAAAGCACTTTCCAAAGAGAGATGGTCTACACCAAACCCTTTATTCTCAAGAGACCCAACAATTCCCCCAAGAGCATGCACTCGGCAACTTTGGCAAGAAAAAACTGACTTTTGACAGGAAGAATTCTCAAGCAGATCCCGGCTCAAGGTGGGCGGCCCTCTGCCTGGACCGGTTGGGTCAAAAAAGAGAGACAAGGAAAGGTGGCAATGCGCTTCGTGCAACATACATAGAACATTAACATATTCAAATGCATTTCTTTACATTATAAGTATGAAAGGCAAGCAGGTAAGACAGCAGGCAGGCGGATTATTTAGACTTTGGTCAATGTGGAAAGAAATCAAACGGCATGTATATTCCCACAACAACGCAGGGAAAACATGCTGACTCCATACAGAAAAGCGACAAACGACAAACGCTATTAAAGTCAAGTCTGTATCGTGCCAAATCACTACCTTAGTTGTTTCAATACACTTTCCAAAGAGAGATGGTCTACACCAAACCCTTTATTCTCAAGAGACCCAACAATTCCCCCAAGAGCATGCACTCGGCAACTTTGGCAAGAAAAAACTGCCTTTTGACAGGAAGAATTCTCAAGCAGATCCCGGCTCAAGGTTGGCGGCCCTCTGCTTGGACCAGTTGGGTTCAAAAAGCGAGACAAGGAAGGGTGGCAATGCGCTTCGTGCAACATACATAGAACATTAACATTCAAATGCATTTCTTTACATTATAAGCATGAAAGGCAAGCAGGAAAGACAGCAGGCAGGCGGATTATTTAGACTTTGGTCAATGTGGAAAGAAATCAAACGGCATGTATATTCCCAAAACAACGCAGGGAAAACATACTTACTCCACAAAGAGAAGCGACAAACTACAAACGCAATTCAAGTCAAGTCTGGATCGTGCCAAATCACAACAGCAGTTGTTTCAAAGCACTTTCCAAAGAGAGATGGTCTACACCAAACCCTTATTCTCAAGAGACCCAACAATTCCCCCAAGAGCATGCACTCGGCAACTTTGGCAAGAAAAAACTGCCTTTTGACAGGAAGAATTCTAAAGCAGATCCCGGCTCAAGGTGGGCGGCCCTCTGCCTGGACCGGTTGGGTCAAAAAAGAGAGACAAGGAAGGGTGGCAATGCGCTTCATGCAACATACATACAACATTCACATGTTCAAATGCATTTCTTTACATCATAAGAATGAAACGCAGGGAGGCAGGACAGCACGCAGGCAGGCGGATTATTTAGACTTTGGTCAATGTGGAAAAAAATCAAACGGCATGTATATTCCCACAACAACGCAGGGAAAACATACTTAATCCACACAAAGAAGCGACAAACTACAAACGCAACTCAAGTCAAGTGTGTATCGTGCCAAATCACAACAGCAGTTGTTTCAATATACTTTCCAAAGAGAGATTGTCTATACCAAACCCTTTATTCTCAAGGGACCCAACAATTCCCCCAAGAGCATGCACTCGGCAACTTTGGCAAGAAAAAACTGCCTTTTGACAGGAAGAATTCTCAAGCAGATCCCGGCTCAAGGTGGGCGGCCCTCTGCTTGGACCGGTTGGATTCAAAAAGAGTGACAAGGAAGGGTGGCAATGCGCTTTGTGCAACATACATAGAACATTAACATATTCAAATGCATTTCTTTACATTATAAGTATGAAAGGCAAGCAGGTAAGACAGCAGGCAGGCGGATTATTTAGAATTTGGTCAATGAGGAAAGAAATCAAACGGCATGTATATTCCCACAACAACGCAGGGAAAACATACTTACTCCATACAGAAAAGCGACAAACGACAAACGCAATTCAAGTCAAGTCTGTATCGTGCCAAATCACAACAGCAGTTGTTTCAAAGCACTTTCCAAAGAGAGATGGTCTACACCAAACCCTATATTCTCAAGAGACCCAAAAATTCCCCCAAGAGCATGCACTCGGCAACTTTGGCAAGAAAAAACTGCATTTTGACAGGAAGAATTCTCAAGCAGATCCCGGCTCAAGGTGGGCGGCCCTCTGCTTGGACCGGTTGGGTTCAAAAAGAGAGACAAGGCAGGGTGGCAATGCGCTTCGTGCAACATACAAAGGACATTAACACATTCAAATGCATTTCTTTACATTATAAGCATGAAAGGCAAGCAGGTAAAACAGCAGGCAGGCAGATTATTTAGACTTTGGTCAATGAGGAAAGAAATCAAACGGCATGTATATTCCCACAACAACGCAGGGAAAACATACTTACTCCACAAAAAGAAGCGAACAAACTACAAACGCAATTCAAGTCAAGTCTGTATCGTGTCAAATCACAACAGCAGTTGTTTCAATACACTTTCCAAACAGAGATTGTCTATACCAAACCCTTTATTCTTAAGAGACCCAACAATTCCCCCAAGAGCAAGCACTCGGCAACTTCTGCAAGAAAAAACTGCCTTTTGACAGGAAGAATTCTCAGCCAGATCCCGGCTCAAGGTGGGCGGCCCTCTGCTTGGACCGGTTGGATTCAAAAAGAGAGACAAGGAAGGGTGGCAATGCGCTTCGTGCAACATACATAGAACATTAACATATTCAAATGCATTTCTTTACATTATAAGTATGAAAGGCAAGCAGGTAAGACAGCAGGCAGGCGGATTATTTAGACTTTGGTCAATGTGGAAAGAAATCAAACGGCATGTATATTCCCACAACAATGCAGGGAAAATATGCTGACTCCATACAGAAAAGCGACAAACGACAAACGCAATTCAAGTCAAGTCTGTATCGTGCCAAATCACAACAGCAGTTGTTTCAAAGCACTTTCCAAAGAGAGATGGTCTACACCAAACCCTATATTCTCAAGAGACCCAACAATTCCCCCAAGACCAAGCACTCTGCAACTTTGGCAAAAAAAACTGCCTTTTGACAGGAAGAATTCTCAAGCAGATCCCGACTCAAGGTGGGCGGCCCTCTGCCTGGACCGGTTGGGTCAAAAAAGAGATACAAGGAAAGGTGGCAATGCGATTCGTGCAACATACATACAACATTCACATATTCAAATGCATTTCTTTACATTATAAGCATGAAACGCAGGCAGGCAGGATAGCAAGTAGGTGGATTATTTAGACTTTGGTCAATGTGGAAAGAAATCAAACGGCAAGTATGTTCCCACGACAACAGAGGGAAAACATGCTTACTCCAAACAGAGAAGCGACAAACTACAAGCGCAATTCAACTCAAGTCTGTATCATGCCAAATCACAGCAGCAGTTGTTTCAAAGCACTTTCCAAAGAGAGATGGTCTACACCAAACCCTTTATTCTCAAGAGACCCAACAATTCCCCCAAGAGCATGCACTCGGCAACTTTGGCAAGAAAAAACTGCCTTTTGACAGGAAGAATTCTCAAGCAGATCCCGGCTCAAGGTGGGCGGCCCTCTGCTTGGACCGGTTGGGTTTAAAAAGAGAGACAAGGAAGGGTGGCAATGCGCTTCGTGCAACATAAATAGAACATTAACATTCAAATGCATTTCTTTACATTATAAGCATGAAAGGCAAGCAGGAAAGACAGCAGGCAGGCGGATTATTTAGACTTTGGTCAATGTGGAAAGAAATCAAACGGCATGTATATTCCCAAAACAACGCAGGGAAAACATACTTACTCCACAAAGAGAAGCGACAAACTACAAACGCAATTCAAGTCAAGTCTGGATCGTGCCAAATCACAACAGCAGTTGTTTCAAAGCACTTTCCAAAGAGAGATGGTCTATACCAAACCCTTATTCTCAAGAGACCCAACAATTCCCCCAAGAGCATGCACTCGGCAACTTTGGCAAGAAAAAACTGCCTTTTGACAGGAAGAATTCTAAAGCAGATCCCGGCTCAAGGTGGGCGGCCCTCTGCCTGGACCGGTTGGGTCAAAAAAGAGAGACAAGGAAGGGTGGCAATGCGCTTCATGCAACATACATACAACATTCACATGTTCAAATGCATTTCTTTACATCATAAGAATGAAACGCAGGGAGGCAGGACAGCACGCAGGCAGGCGGATTATTTAGACTTTGGTCAATGTGGAAAAAAATCAAACGGCATGTATATTCCCACAACAACGCAGGGAAAACATACTTAATCCACACAAAGAAGCGACAAACTACAAACGCAAATCAAGTCAAGTGTGTATCGTGCCAAATCACAACAGCAGTTGTTTCAATATACTTTCCAAAGAGAGATTGTCTACACCAAACCCTTTATTCTCAAGGGACCCAACAATTCCCCCAAGAGCATGCACTCGGCAACTTTGGCAAGAAAAAACTGCCTTTTGACAGGAAGAATTCTAAAGCAGATCCCGGCTCAAGGTGGGCGGCCCTCTGCCTGGACCGGTTGGGTCACAAAAGAGTTACAAGGAAAGGTGGCAATGCGATTCGTGCAACATACATACAACATTCACATATTCAAATGCATTTCTTTACATTATAAGCATGAAACGCAGGCAGGCAGGACAGCAAGTAGGTGGATTATTTAGACTTTGGTCAATGTGGAAAGAAACCAAACGGCAAGTATGTTCCCACGACAACGCAGGGAAAACATGCTTACTCCAAACAGAGAAGCGACAAACTACAAGCGCAATTCAAGTCAAGTCTGTATCGTGCCAAATCACAACAGCAGTTGTTTCAAAGCACTTTCCAAAGAGAGATGGTCTACACCAAACCCTTTATTCTCAAGAGACCCAACAATTCCCCCAAGAGCATGCACTCGGCAACTTTGGCAAGAAAAAACTGCCTTTTGACAGGAAGAATTCTCAAGCAGATCCCGGCTCAAGGTGGGCGGCCCTCTGCTTGGACCGGTTGGGTTCAAAAAGAGAGACAAGGCAGGGTGGCAATGCGCTTCGTGCAACATACATAGGACATTAACATATTCAAATGCATTTCTTTACATTATAAGCATGAAAGGCAAGCAGGTAAAACAGCAGGCAGGCAGATTATTTAGACTTTGGTCAATGAGGAAAGAAATCAAACGGCATGTATATTCCCACAACAACGCAGGGAAAACATACTTACTCCACAAAAAGAAGCGAACAAACTACAAACGCAATTCAAGTCAAGTCTGTATCGTGCCAAATCACAACAGCAGTTGTTTCAATACACTTTCCAAAGAGAGATTGTCTATACCAAACCCTTTATTCTTAAGAGACCCAACAATTCCCCCAAGAGCAAGCACTCGGCAACTTTGGCAAGAAAAAACTGCCTTTTGACAGGAAGAATTCTCAAGCAGATCCCGGCTCAAGGTGGGAGGCCCTCTGCCTGGACCGGTGGGGTCAAAAAAGAGAGACAAGGAAAGGTGGCAATGCGCTTCATGCAACATACATACAACATTCACATGTTCAAATGCATTTCTTTACATTATAAGTATGAAAGGCAAGCAGGTAAGACAGCAGGCAGGCGGATTATTTAGACTTTGGTAAATGTGGAGAGAAATCAAACGGCATGTATATTCCCAAAACAACGCAGGGAAAACATACTTACTCCACAAAGAGAAGCGACAAACTACAAACGCAATTCAAGTAAAGTCTAGATCGTGCCAAATCACAACAGCAGTTGTTTCAAAGCACTTTCCAAAGAGAGATGGTCTACACCAATCCCTTTATTCTCAAGAGACCCAACAATTCCCCCAAGAGCATGCACTCGGCAACTTTGGCAAGAAAAAACTGCCTTTTGACAGGAAGAATTCTCAAGCAGATCCCGGCTCAAGGTGGGCGGCCCTCTGCTTGGACCGGTTGGGTTCAAAAAGAGAGACAAGGAAGGGTGGCAATGCGCTTCGTGCAACATACATAGAACATTAACATATTCAAATGCATTTCTTTACATTATAAGCATGAAAGGCAAGCAGGAAAGACAGCAGGCAGGCGGATTATTTAGACTTTGGTCAATGTGGAAAGAAATCAAACGGCATGTATATTCCCAAAACAACACAGGGAAAACATACTTACTCCACAAAGAGAAGCGACAAACTACAAACGCAATTAAAGTCAAGTCTGGATCGTGCCAAATCACAACAGCAGTTGTTTCAAAGCACTTTCCAAAGAGAGATGGTCTACACCAAACCCTTTATTCTCAAGAGACCCAACAATTCCCCCAAGAGCATGCACTCGGCAACTTTGGCAAGAAAAAACTACCTTTTGACAGGAAGAATTCTCAAGCAGATCCCGGCTCAAGGTGGGCAGCCCTCTGCTTGGACCGGTTGGGTTCAAAAAGAGAGACAAGGAAGGGTGGCAATGCGCTTCGTGCAACTTACATAGAACATTAACATATTCAAATGCATTTCTTTACATTATAAGCATGAAAGGCAAGCAGGTAAGACAGCAGGCAGGCGGATTCTTTAGACTTTGGTCAATGTGGAAAGAAATCAAACGGCATGTATATTCCCACAACAACGCAGGGAAAACATACTTACTCCCCAAAGGAAGCGAACAAACTACAAACGCAATTCAAGTCAAGTCTATATCGTGCCAAATCACAACAGCAGTTGTTTCAATACACTTTCCAAAGAGAGATTGTCTATACCAAACCCTTGATTCTTAAGAGACCCAACAATTCCTCCAAGAGCATGCACTCGGCAACTTTGGCAAGAAAAAACTGCCTTTTGACAGGAAGAATTCTCAAGCAGATCCCGGCTCAAGGTGGGCGGCCCTCTGCTTGGACCGGTTGGGTTCAAAAAGAGAGACAAGGAAGGGTGGCAATGCGCTTTGTGCAACATACATAGAACATTAACATATTCAAATGCATTTCTTTACATTATAAGCATGAAAGACAAGCAGGCAGGACAGCAGGCAGGCGGATTATTTAGACTTTGGTCAATGTGGAGAGAAATCAAACGGCATGTATATTCCCAAAACAACGCAGGGAAAACATACTTACTGCACACAAAGAAGCGACAAACTACAAACGCCACTCAAGTCAAGTCTGTATCGTGCCAAATCACAACAGCAGTTGTTGCAATACACTTTCCAAAGAAAGATTGTCTATACCGAACCCTTTATTCTTAAGAGACCCTACAATTCCCCCAAGAGCAAGCACTCCGCAACTTTGGCAAGAAAAAACTGACTTTTGACAGGAAGAATTCTCAAGCAGATCCCGGCTCAAGGTGGGCGGACCTCTGCCTGGACCGGTTGGGTCACAAAAGAGAGACAAGGAAAGGTGGCAATGCGATTCATGCAACATACATACAACATTCACATATTCAAATGCATTTCTTTACATTATAAGCATGAAACGCAGGCAGGCAGGACAGCACGTAGGCGGATTATTTAGACTTTGGTCAATGTGGAAAGAAATCAAACGGCAAGTATCTTCCCGAGACAACGCAGGGAAAACATGCTTACTCCAATCAGAGAACCGACAAACTTCAAGCGCAATTCAAGTCAAGTCTGTATCGTGCCATATCACAACAGCAGTTGTTTCAAAGCACTTTCCAAAGAGAGATGGTCTACACCAAACCCTTTATTCTCAAGAGACCCAACAATTCCCCCAAGAGCATGCACTCCGCAACTTTGGCAAGAAAAAACTGACTTTTGACAGGAAGAATTCTCAAGCAGATCCCGGCTCAAGGTGGGCGGACCTCTGCCTGGACCGGTTGGGTCACAAAAGAGAGACAAGGAAAGGTGGCAATGCGATTCATGCAACATACATACAACATTCACATATTCAAATGCATTTCTTTACATTATAAGCATGAAACGCAGGCAGGCAGGACAGCACGTAGGCGGATTATTTAGACTTTGGTCAATGTGGAAAGAAATCAAACGGTAAGTATATTCCCAAGACAACGCAGGGAAAACATGCTTACTCCAAACAGAGAAGCGACAAACTACAAACGCAATTCAAGTCAAGTCTGTATCGTGCCAAATCACAACAGCAGTTGTATCAAAGCACTTTCCAAAGAGAGATGGTCTACACCAAACCCTTTATTCTCAAGAGACCCAACAATTCCCCCAAGAGCATGCACTCGGCAACTTTGGCAAGAAAAAACTGCCTTTTGACAGGAATAATTCTCAAGCAGATCCCGGCTCAAGGTGGGCGGCCCTCTGCTTGGACCGGTTGGGTTCAAAAAGAGAGACAAGGCAGGGTGGCAATGCGTTTCGTGCAACATACATAGAACATTAACATATTCAAATGCATTTCTATACATTATAAGCATGAAAGGCAAGCAGGTAAGACAGCAGGCAAGCGGATTATTTAGACTTTGGTCAATGTGGAAAGAAATCAAACGGCATGTATATTCACACAACAACGCAGGGAAAACATACTTAATCCACACAAAGAAGCGACAAACTACAAACGCAATTCAAGTCAAGTCTGTATCGTGCCAAATCACAACAGCAGTTGTTTCAATACACTTTCCAAAAAGAGATTGTCTATACCAAACCCTTTCTTCTGAAGAGACCCAACAATTCCCCCAAGAGCATGCACTCGGCAACTTTGGCAAGAAAAAACTGCCTTTTGACAGGAAGAATTCTCAAGCAGATCCCGGCTCAAGTTGGGCGGCCCTCTGCTTGGACCGGTTGGGTTCAAAAAGAGAGACAAGGAAGGGTGGCAATGCGCTTTGTGCTCCATACATAGAACATTAACATATTCAAATGCATTTCTTTACATTATAAGCATGAAAGACAAGCAGGCAGGACAGCAGGCAGGCGGATTATTTAGACTTTGGTCAATGTGGAGAGAAATCAAACGGCATGTATATTCCCAAAACAACGCAGGGAAAACATACTTACTGCACAAAGAGAAGCGACAAACTACACACGCAATTCAAGTCAAGTCTGGGTCGTGCCAAATCACAACAGGAGTTGTTTCAAAGCACTTTCCAAAGAGAGATGGTCTACACCAATCCCTTTATTCTCAAGAGACCCAACAATTCCCCCAAGAGCATGCACTCGGCAATTTGGCAAGAAAAAACTGCCTTTTGACAGGAAGAATTCTCAAGCAGATCCCGGCTCAAGGTGGACGGCCCTCTGCCTGGACCGGTTGGGTCACAAAAGAGAGACAAGGAAGGGTGGCAATGCGCTTCGTGCAACATACATAGAACATTAACATATTCAAATGCATTTCTTTACATTATAAGCATGAAAGGCAAGCAGGAAAGACAGCAGGCAGGCGGATTATTTAGACTTTGGTCAATGTGGAAAGAAATCAAACGGCATGTATATTCCCAAAACAACGCAGGGAAAACATACTTACTGCACAAAGAGAAGCGACAAACTACACACGCAATTCAAGTCAAGTCTGTATCATCCCAAATCACAACAGCAGTTGTTTCAAAGCACTTTCCAAAGAGAGATGGTCTACACCACATGTGTCAAAGTGAAGGCCCGCGGGCCAAATCAGGCCCGCGAGAGGGTTTTCTATGGCCCCCAGGATGATATTGATTTATTATTAGAACCGGCCCGCAGGCAGCAGCAAGCCAGCAGCCCGCAGATGTTTTACACGCACCAATACTACATTTCCCACAATGCAACGGTGACGCACCGAGCGGGGGCGCCTTCATTTCATTATTTATCAACAGTCATTAGCTTAACAGCAAAACTTAACTTTCAGATACCCATCAAAAATGGCAAAACGGAAGGTGGACACTGAGAACCGGGGATTTCAAACAAGGTGGGAGTCGGAGTACATGTTCACGGAGCTCGCTGGAAAACCTGTGTGTCTTTTGTGCGGAGAAAGTGTGGCGGTAATGAAAGAGTATAATCTGAGACGGCATCATGAAACGAAACACGCGGACAAATACAAGAATATGGACACCTGTGTGAACAACTGTTTTCTTTGATGAAGCTGAACAAAACATCGCACAGAAGTCGACTTTCTGCTGAACACCTTCATTCAATTCTGAGGATTTCCTCAGCTCAGAGCCTGACCCCGAACATTGACGAACTTGTACAAAAGATGAGACACCACCAAGTATCAGCCTCAGCCTCAAACAAGTGAATATTACTGTGCAATAACATATTTAGAGTTTTTACTCAGTTTAAAAGTTAAAGTTAAATATTTGTTTTCACTGCACATGTGCCTTTTCCTTGAAGAAAGTGTTGTTTTTGGTTAATAGATTTTTGCACTTTATTTTATTGTATTTCAATCCAATTATGTTTTATAAATCTTTCAGTTGAGTGAATGATAGAAAATAGCTAAAATTATTTATTTCTTTGAAGTAAATTTAGCCCAGTTTTGCTAAATGAGAAAATATACTGATGGTGCCTTGAATAATAACGCATTTAATGTTCATGTTCAATCATTTAATGTTCATGTTATGGGGATTTTTATAGAAAGGAAATTTGTCTTTTGTGCCTGTTGAAAATAAAAAATTACTGTCAGAGCCATAAGAAAATATTGCTTTATTTATCCGATCATATTGTACTATATTTGTTAGGTTTTCAGTAGGTTCAATTTGGTTCACTACACTATATTTGAAAATGTTTCAATGAACATTCGATCAGTCCGGCCCTCGGCTTGTAGCTACATTTTTTATTTGGCCCTCCGTCCATTTGACTTTGACACCCCTGGTCTACACCAAACCCTATATTCTCAAGAGACCCAACAATTCCCCCAAGAGCATGCACTCGGCAACTTTGGCAAGAAAAAACTGCCTTTTGACAGGAAGAATTCTCAAGCAGATCCCGGCTCAAGGTGGGCGGCCCTCTGCCTGGACCGATTGGGTCAAAAAAGAGAGACAAGGAAAGGTGGCAATGCGCTTCATGCAACATACATACAACATTCACATGTTCAAATGCATTTCTTTACATCATAAGAATGAAACGCAGGGAGGCAGGACAGCACGGAGGCAGGCGGATTATTTAGACTTTGGTCAATGTGGAAAAAAATCAAACGGCATGTATATTCCCACAACAACGCAGGGAAAACATACTTAATCCACACAAAGAAGCGACAAACTACAAACCCCACTCAAGTCAAGTCTGTATCGTGCCAAATCACAACAGCAGTTGTTTCAATACACTTTCCAAAGAGAGATTGTCTATACCGAACCCTTTATTCTTAAGAGACCCTACAATTCCCCCAAGAGCAAGCACTCTGCAACTGTGGCAAGAAAAAACTGCCTTTTGACAGGAAGAATTCTCAAGCAGATCCCGGCTCAAGGTGGGCAGCCCTCTGCTTGGACCGGTTGGGTTCAAAAAGAGAGACAAGGAAGGGTGGCAATGCGCTTCGTGCAACATACATAGAACATTAACATAATCAAATGCATTTCTTTACATTATAAGCATGAAAGGCAAGCAGGTAAGACAGCAGGCAGGCGGATTATTTAGACTTTGGTCGATGTGGAAAGAAATCAAACGGCATGTATATTCCCACAACAACGCAGGGGCAACATACTTAATCCACACAAAGAAGCGACAAACTACAAACGCAACTCAAGTCAAGTGTGTATCGTGCCAAATCACAACAGCAGTTGTTTCAATATACTTTCCAAAGAGAGATGGTCTACACCAAACCCTTTATTCTCAAGAGACCCAACAATTCCCCCAAGAGCATGCACTCGGCAACTTTGGCAAGAAAAAACTGCCTTTTTACAGGAAGAATTCTCAAGCAGATCCCGGCTCAAGGTGGGCGGCCCTCTGCTTGGACCGGTTGGGTTCAAAAAGAGAGACAAGGAAGGGTGGCAATGCGCTTTGTGCAACATACATAAAACATTAACATATTCAAATGCATTTCTTTACATTATAAGTATGAAAGGCAAGCAGGTAAGACAGCAGGCAGGCGGATTATTTAGACTTTGGTAAATGTGGAGAGAAATCAAACGGCATGTATATTCCCACAACAACGCAGGGAAAACATACTTACTCCACAAAGAGAAGCGACAAACTACAAACGCAATTCAAGTCAAGTCTGGATCGTGCCAAATCACAACAGCAGTTGTTTCAAAATACTTTCCAAAGAGAGATGGTCTACACCAATCCCTTTATTCTCAAGAGACCCAACAATTCCCCCAAGAGCATGCACTCGGCAACTTTGGCAAGAAAAAACTGCCTTTTGACAGGAAGAATTCTCAAGCAGATCCCGGCTCAAGGTGGGCGGCCCTCTGCTTGGACCGGTTGGGTTCAAAAAGAGAGACAAGGAAGGATGGCAATGCGCTTCGTGCAACATACATAGAACATTAACATATTCAAATGCATTTCTTTACATTATAAGCATGAAAGGCAAGCAGGAAAGACAGCAGGCAGGCGGATTATTTAGACTTTGGTCAATGTGGAAAGAAATCAAACGGCATGTATATTCCCAAAACAACGCAGGGAAAACATACTTACTCCCCAAAGGAAGCGAACAAACTACAAACGCAATTCAAGTCAAGTCTGTATCGTGCCAAATCACAACAGCAGTTGTTTCAATACACTTTCCAAAGAGAGACTGTCTATACCAAACCCTTTATACTTAAGAGACCCAACAATTCCTCCAAGGGCATGCACTCGGCAACTTTGGCAAGAAAAAACTGCCTTTTGACAGGAAGAATTCTCAAGCAGATCCCGGCTCAAGGTGGGCGGCCCTCTGCCTGGACCGGTTGGGTCACAAAAGAGAGACAAGGAAAGCTGGCAATACGATTCATGCAACATACATACAACATTCACATATTCAAATGCATTTCTTTACATTATAAGCATGAAACGCAGGCAGGCAGGACAGCACGTAGGCGGATTATTTAGACTTTGGTCAATGTGGAAAGAAATCAAACGGCAAGTATCTTCCCAAGACAACGCAGGGAAAACATGCTTACTCCAATCAGAGAACCGACAAACTACAAGCGCAATTCAAGTCAAGTCTGTATCGTGCCAAATCACAACAACAGTTGTTTCAAAGCACTTTCCAAAGAGAGATGGTCTACACCAAACCCTTTATTCTCAAGAGACCCAACAATTCCCCCAAGAGCATGCACTCGGCAACTTTGGCAAGAAAAAAGTGACTTTTGACAGGAAGAATTCTCAAGCAGATCCCGGCTCAAGGTGGGCGGCCCTCTGCCTGGACCGGTTGGGTCAAAAAAGAGAGACAAGGACAGGTGGCAATGCACTTCATGCAACATACATACAACATTCACATGTTCAAATGCATTTCTTTACATCATAAGAATGAAACGCAGGGAGGCAGGACAGCACGCAGGCAGGCGGATTATTTAGACTTTGGTCAATGTGGAAAAAAATCAAACGGCATGTATATTCCCACAACAACGCAGGGAAAACATACTTAATCCACACAAAGAAGCGACAAACTACAAACGCAACTCAAGTCAAGTCTGTATCGTGCCAAATCACTACCTTAGTTGTTTCAATACACTTTCCAAAGAGAGATGGTCTACACGAAACCCTTTATTCTCAAGAGACCCAACAATTCCCCCAAGAGCATGCACTCGGCAACTTTGGCAAGAAAAAACTGCCTTTTGACAGGAAGAATTCTCAAGCAGATCCCGGCTCAAGGTGGGCGGCCCTCTGCCTGGACCGGTTGGGTCACAAAAGAGATACAAGGAAGGGTGGCAATGCGCTTCGTGCAACATACATAGAACATTAACATATTCAAATGCATTTCTTTACATTATAAGCATGAAAGGCAAGCAGGAAAGACAGCAGGCAGGCGGATTATTTAGACTTTGGTCAATGTGGAAAGAAATCAAACGGCATGTATATTCCCAAAACAACGCAGGGAAAACATACTTACTCCAAAAAGAGAAGCGACAAACTACAACGCAATTAAAGTCAAGTCTGGATCGTGCCAAATCACAACAGCAGTTGTTTCAAAGCACTTTCCAAAGAGAGATGGTCTACACCAAACCCTTTATTCTCAAGAGACCCAACAATTCCCCCAAGAGCATGCACTCGGCAACTTTGGCAAGAAAAAACTGCCTTTTGACAGGAAGAATTCTCAAGCAGATCCCGGCTCAAGGTGGGCAGCCCTCTGCTTGGACCGGTTGGGTTCAAAAAGAGAGACAAGGAAGGGTGGCAATGCGCTTCGTGCAACTTACATAGAACATTAACATATTCAAATGCATTTCTTTACATTATAAGCATGAAAGGCAAGCAGGTAAAACAGCAGGCAGGCGGATTATTTAGACTTTGGTCAATGTGGAAAGAAATCAAACGGCATGTATATTCCCACAACAACGCAGGGAAAACATACTTACTCCCCAAAGGAAGCGAACAAACTACAAACGCAATTCAAGTCAAGTCTGTATCGTGCCAAATCACAACAGCAGTTGTTTCAATACACTTTCCAAAGAGAGATTGTCTATACCAAACCCTTTATTCTTAAGAGACCCAACAATTCCTCCAAGAGCATGCACTCGGCAACTGTGGCAAGAAAAAACTGCCTTTTGAGAGGAAGAATTCTCAAGCAGATCCCGGCTCAAGGTAGGCGGCCCTCTGCTTGGACCGGTTGGGTCACAAAAGAGAGACAAGGAAAGCTGGCAATACGATTCATGCAACATACATACAACATTCACATATTCAAATGCATTTCTTTACATTATAAGCATGAAACGCAGGCAGGCAGGACAGCACGTAGGCGGATTATTTAGACTTTGGTCAATGTGGAAAGAAATCAAACGGCAAGTATCTTCCCAAGACAACGCAGGGAAAACATGCTTACTCCAATCAGAGAACCGACAAACTACAAACGCAATCCAAGTCAAGTCTGTATCGTGCCGAATCACAACAGCAGTTGTTTCAAAGCACTTTCCAAAGAGATGGTCTACACCAAACCCTTTATTCTCAAGAGACCCAACAATTCCCCCAAGAGCATGCACTCGGCAACTTTGGCAAGAAAAAACTGACTTTTGACAGGAAGAATTTTCAAACAGATCCCGGCTCAAGGTGGGCGGCCCTCTGCCTGGACCGGTTGGGTCACAAAAGAGAGACAAGGAAAGGTGGCAATGCGATTCTTGCAACATACATACAACATTCACATATTCAAATGCATTTCTTTACATTATAAGAATGAAAGGCAAGCAGGTAAGACAGCAGGCAGGCGGATTATTTAGACTTTGGTAAATGTGGAGAGAAATCAAACGGCATGTATATTCCCAAAACAACGCAGGGAAAACATACTTACTCCACAAAGAGAAGCGACAAACTACAAACGCAATTCAAGTCAAGTCTGGATCGTGCCAAATCAGAACAGCAGTTGTTTCAAAGCACTTTCCAAAGAGAGATGGTCTACACCAAACCCTTTATTCTCAAGAGACCCAACAATTCCCCCAAGAGCATGCACTCGGCAACTTTGGCAAGAAAAAACTGCCTTTTGACAGGAAGAATTCTCAAGCAGATCCCGGCTCAAGGTGGGCGGCCCTCTGCTTGGACCGGTTGGGTTCAAAAAGAGAGACAAGGAAGGGTGGCAATGCGCTTCGTGCAACATACATAGAACATTAACATATTCAAATGCATTTCATTACATTATAAGCATGAAAGGCAAGCAGGAAAGACAGCAGGCAGGCGGATTATTTAGACTTTGGTCAATGTGGAAAGAAATCAAACGGCATGTATATTCCCAAAACGACACAGGGAAAACATACTTACTCCACAAAGAGAAGCGACAAACTACAAACGCAATTAAAGTCAAGTCTGGATCGTGCCAAATCACAACAGCAGTTGTTTCAATACACTTTCCAAAGAGAGATTGTCTATACCAAACCCTTGATTCTTAAGAGACCCAACAATTCCTCCAAGAGCATGCACTCGGCAACTTTGGCAAGAAAAAACTGCCTTTTGACAGGAAGAATTCTCAAGCAGATCCCGGCTCAAGGTGGGCGGCCATCTGCTTGGACCGGTTGGGTTCAAAAAGAGAGACAAGGAAGGGTGGCAATGCGCTTTGTGCAACATACATAGAACATTAACATATTCAAATGCATTTCTTTACATTATAAGCATGAAAGACAAGCAGGCAGGACAGCAGGCAGGCGGATTATTTAGACTTTGGTCAATGTGGAGAGAAATCAAACGGCATGTATATTCCCAAAACAACGCAGGGAAAACATACTTACTGCACAAAGAGAAGCGACAAACTACACACGCAATTCAAGTCAAGTCTGTATCATCCCAAATCACAACAGCAGTTGTTTCAAAGCACTTTCCAAAGAGAGATGGTCTACACCAAACCCTTTATTCTCAAGAGACCCAACAATTCCCCCAAGAGCATGCACTCGGCAACTTTGGTAAGAAAAAACTGACTTTTGACAGGAAGAATTCTCAAGCAGATCCTGGCTCAAGGTGGGCGGCCCTCTGCCTGGACCGGTTGGGTCAAAAAAGAGAGACAAGGAAAGGTGGCAATGCGCTTCATGCAACATACATACAACATTCACATGTTCAAATGCATTTCTTTACATCATAAGAATGAAAAGCAGGGAGGCAGGACAGCACGGAGGCAGGCGGATTATTTAGACTTTGGTCAATGTGGAAAAAAATCAAACGGCATGTATATTCCCACAACAACGCAGGCAAAACATACTTAATCCACACAAAGAAGCGACAAACTACAAACGCCACTCAAGTCAAGTCTGTATCGTGCCAAATCACAACAGCAGTTGTTTCAATACACTTTCCAAAGAGAGATTGTCTATACCGAACCCTTTATTCTTAAGAGACCCTACAATTCCCCCAAGAGCAAGCACTCTGCAACCGTGGCAAGAAAAAACTGCCTTTTGACAGGAAGAATTCTCAAGCAGATCCCGGCTCAAGGTGGGCGGCCCTCTGCCTGGACCGGTTGGGTCACAAAAGAGAGACAAGGAAAGCTGGCAATACGATTCATGCAACATACATACAACATTCACATATTCAAATGCATTTCTTTACATTATAAGCATGAAACGCAGGCAGGCAGGACAGCACGTAGGCGGATTATTTAGACTTTGGTCAATGTGGAAAGAAATCAAACGGCAAGTATCTTCCCAAGACAACGCAGGGAAAACATGCTTACTCCAATCAGAGAACCGACAAACTTCAAGCGCAATTCAAGTCAAGTCTGTATCGTGCCATATCACAACAGCAGTTGTTTCAAAGCACTTTCCAAAGAGAGATGGTCTACACCAAACCCTTTATTCTCAAGAGACCCAACAATTCCCCCAAGAGCATGCACTCCGCAACTTTGGCAAGAAAAAACTGACTTTTGACAGGAAGAATTCTCAAGCAGATCCCGGCTCAAGGTGGGCGGACCTCTGCCTGGACCGGTTGGGTCACAAAAGAGAGACAAGGAAAGGTGGCAATGCGATTCATGCAACATACATACAACATTCACATATTCAAATGCATTTCTTTACATTATAAGCATGAAACGCAGGCAGGCAGGACAGCACGTAGGCGGATTATTTAGACTTTGGTCAATGTGGAAAGAAATCAAACGGCAAGTATCTTCCCAAGACAACGCAGGGAAAACATGCTTACTCCAATCAGAGAACCGACAAACTTCAAGCGCAATTCAAGTCAAGTCTGTATCGTGCCATATCACAACAGCAGTTGTTTCAAAGCACTTTCCAAAGAGAGATGGTCTACACCAAACCCTTTATTCTCAAGAGACCCAACAATTCCCCCAAGAGCATGCACTCCGCAACTTTGGCAAGAAAAAACTGACTTTTGACAGGAAGAATTCTCAAGCAGATCCCGGCTCAAGGTGGGCGGACCTCTGCCTGGACCGGTTGGGTCACAAAAGAGAGACAAGGAAAGGTGGCAATGCGATTCATGCAACATACATACAACATTCACATATTCAAATGCATTTCTTTACATTATAAGCATGAAACGCAGGCAGGCAGGACAGCACGTAGGCGGATTATTTAGACTTTGGTCAATGTGGAAAGAAATCAAACGGCAAGTATATTCCCAAGACAACGCAGGGAAAACATGCTTACTCCAAACAGAGAAGCGACAAACTACAAACGCAATTCAAGTCAAGTCTGTATCGTGCCAAATCACAACAGCAGTTGTATCAAAGCACTTTCCAAAGAGAGATGGTCTACACCAAACCCTTTATTCTCAAGAGACCCAACAATTCCCCCAAGAGCATGCACTCGGCAACTTTGGCAAGAAAAAACTGCCTTTTGACAGGAATAATTCTCAAGCAGATCCCGGCTCAAGGTGGGCGGCCCTCTGCTTGGACCGGTTGGGTTCAAAAAGAGAGACAAGGCAGGGTGGCAATGCGTTTCGTGCAACATACATAGAACATTAACATATTCAAATGCATTTCTATACATTATAAGCATGAAAGGCAAGCAGGTAAGACAGCAGGCAAGCGGATTATTTAGACTTTGGTCAATGTGGAAAGAAATCAAACGGCATGTATATTCCCACAACAACGCAGGGAAAACATACTTAATCCACACAAAGAAGCGACAAACTACAAACGCAACTCAAGTCAAGTCTGTATCGTGCCAAATCACAACAGCAGTTGTTTCAATACACTTTCCAAAAAGAGATTGTCTATACCAAACCCTTTCTTCTGAAGAGACCCAACAATTCCCCCAAGAGCATGCACTCGGCAACTTTGGCAAGAAAAAACTGCCTTTTGACAGGAAGAATTCTCAAGCAGATCCCGGCTCAAGTTGGGCGGCCCTCTGCTTGGACCGGTTGGGTTCAAAAAGAGAGACAAGGAAGGGTGGCAATGCGCTTTGTGCTCCATACATAGAACATTAACATATTCAAATGCATTTCTTTACATTATAAGCATGAAAGACAAGCAGGCAGGACAGCAGGCAGGCGGATTATTTAGACTTTGGTCAATGTGGAGAGAAATCAAACGGCATGTATATTCCCAAAACAACGCAGGGAAAACATACTTACTGCACAAAGAGAAGCGACAAACTACACACGCAATTCAAGTCAAGTCTGGGTCGTGCCAAATCACAACAGGAGTTGTTTCAAAGCACTTTCCAAAGAGAGATGGTCTACACCAATCCCTTTATTCTCAAGAGACCCAACAATTCCCCCAAGAGCATGCACTCGGCAACTTTGGCAAGAAAAAACTGCCTTTTGACAGGAAGAATTCTCAAGCAGATCCTGGCTCAAGGTGGACGGCCCTCTGCTTGGACCGGTTGGGTTCAAAAAGAGAGACAAGGAAGGGTGGCAATGCGCTTCGTGCAACATACATAGAACATTAACATATTCAAATGCATTTCTTTACATTATAAGCATGAAAGGCAAGCAGGAAAGACAGCAGGCAGGCGGATTATTTAGACTTTGGTCAATGTGGAAAGAAATCAAACGGCATGTATATTCCCACAACAACGCAGGGAAAACATACTTACTGCACAAAGAGAAGCGACAAACTACACACGCAATTCAAGTCAAGTCTGTATCATCCCAAATCACAACAGCAGTTGTTTCAAAGCACTTTCCAAAGAGAGATGGTCTACACCAAACCCTATATTCTCAAGAGACCCAACAATTCCCCCAAGAGCATGCACTCGGCAACTTTGGCAAGAAAAAACTGCCTTTTGACAGGAAGAATTCTCAAGCAGATCCCGGCTCAAGGTGGGCGGCCCTCTGCCTGGACCGGTTGGGTCAAAAAAGAGAGACAAGGAAAGGTGGCAATGCGCTTCATGCAACATACATACAACATTCACATGTTCAAATGCATTTCTTTACATCATAAGAATGAAACGCAGGGAGGCAGGACAGCACGCAGGCAGGCGGATTATTTAGACTTTGGTCAATGTGGAAAAAAATCAAACGGCATGTATATTCCCACAACAACGCACGGAAAACATACTTAATCCACACAAAGAAGCGACAAACTACAAACGCCACTCAAGTCAAGTCTGTATCGTGCCAAATCACAACAGCAGTTGTTTCAATACACTTTCCAAAGAGAGATTGTCTATACCGAACCCTTTATTCTTAAGAGACCCTACAATTCCCCCAAGAGCAAGCACTCTGCAACTGTGGCAAGAAAAAACTGCCTTTTGACAGGAAGAATTCTCAAGCAGATCCCGGCTCAAGGTGGGCAGCCCTCTGCTTGGACCTGTTGGGTTCAAAAAGAGAGACAAGGAAGGGTGGCAATGCGCTTCGTGCAACATACATAGAACATTAACATAATCAAATGCATTTCTTTACATTATAAGCATGAAAGGCAAGCAGGTAAGACAGCAGGCAGGCGGATTATTTAGACTTTGGTCGATGTGGAAAAAAATCAAACGGCATGTATATTCCCACAACAACGCAGGGGCAACATACTTAATCCACACAAAGAAGCGACAAACGACAAACGCAACTCAAGTCAAGTCTGTATCGTGCCAAATCACTATCTTAGTTGTTTCAATACACTTTCCAAAGAGAGATGGTCTACACGAAACCCTTTATTCTCAAGAGACCCAACAATTCCCCCAAGAGCATGCACTCGGCAACTTTGGCAAGAAAAAACTGCCTTTTTACAGGAAGAATTCTCAAGCAGATCCCGGCTCAAGGTGGGCGGCCCTCTGCCTGGACCGGTTGGGTCACAAAAGAGATACAAGGAAAGGTGGCAATGCGATTCGTGCAACATACATACAACATTCACATATTCAAATGCATTTCTTTACATTATAAGCATGAAACGCAGGCAGGCAGGACAGCAAGTAGGTGGATTATTTAGACTTTGGTCAATGTGGAACGAAATCAAACGGCAAGTATGTTCCCACGACAACACAGGGAAAACATGCTTACTCCAAACAGAGAAGCGAAAAACTACAAGCGCAATTCAAATCAAGTCTGTATCGTGCCAAATCACAACAGCAGTTGTTTCAAAGCACTTTCCAAAGAGAGATGGTCTACACCAAACCCTTTATTCTCAAGAGACCCAACAATTCCCCCAAGAGCATGCACTCGGCAACTTTGGCAAGAAAAAACTGCCTTTTGACAGGAAGAATTCTTAAGCAGATCCCGGCTCAAGGTGGGCGGCCCTCTGCCTGGACCGGTTGGGTCAAAAAAGAGAGACAAGGACAGGTGGCAATGCACTTCATGCAACATACATACAACATTCACATGTTCAAATGCATTTCTTTACATCATAAGAATGAAACGCAGGGAGGCACGACAGCACGCAGGCAGGCGGATTATTTAGACTTTGGTCAATGTGGAAAAAAATCAAACGGCATGTATATTCCCACAACAACGCAGGGAAAACATACTTAATCCACACAAAGAAGCGACAAACTACAAACGCAACTCAAGTCAAGTGTGTATCGTGCCAAATCACAACAGCAGTTGTTTCAATATACTTTCCAAAGAGAGATGGTCTATACCAAACCCTTTATTCTCAAGAGACCCAACAATTCCCCCAAGAGCATGCACTCGGCAACTTTGGCAAGAAAAAACTGCCTTTTTACAGGAAGAATTCTCAAGCAGATCCCGGCTCAAGGTGGGCGGCCCTCTGCCTGGACCGGTTGGGTCACTAAAGACATACAAGGAAAGGTGGCAATGCGATTCGTGCAACATACATACAACATTCACATATTCAAATGCATTTCTTTACATTATGAGCATGAAACGCAGGCAGGCAGGACAGCGAGTAGGTGGATTATTTAGACTTTGGTCAATGTGGAAAGAAATCAAACGGCAAGTATGTTCCCACGACAACACAGGGAAAACATGCTTACTCCAAACAGAGAAGCGACAAACTACAAGCGCAATTCAAATCAAGTCTGTATCGTGCCAAATCACAACAGCAGTTGTTTCAAAGCACTTTCCAAAGAGAGATGGTCTACACCAAACCCTTTATTCTCAAGAGACCCAGCAATTCCCCCAAGAGCATGCACTCGGCAACTTTGGCAAGAAAAAACTGCCTTTTGACAGGAAGAATTCTCAAGCAGATCCCGGCTCAAGGTGGGCGGCCCTCTGCTTGGACCGGTTGGGTTCAAAATGAGAGACAAGGAAGGGTGGCAATGCGCTTTGTGCTCCATACATAGAACATTAACATATTCAAATGCATTTCTTTACATTATAAGCATGAAAGACAAGCAGGCAGGACAGCAGGCAGGCGGATTATTTAGACTTTGGTCAATGTGGAGAGAAATCAAACGGCATGTATATTCCCAAAACAACGCAGGGAAAACATACTTACTGCACAAAGAGAAGCGACAAACTACACACGCAATTCAAGTCAAGTCTGGGTCGTGCCAAATCACAACAGCAGTTGTTTCAAAGCACTTTCCAAAGAGAGATGGTCTACACCAATCCCTTTATTCTCAAGAGACCCAACAATTCCCCCAAGAGCATGCACTCGGCAACTTTGGCAAGAAAAAACTGCCTTTTGACAGGAAGAATTCTCAAGCAGATCCCGGCTCAAGGTGGACGGCCCTCTGCTTGGACCGGTTGGGTTCAAAAAGAGAGACAAGGAAGGGTGGCAATGCGTTTCGTGCAACATACATAGAACATTAACATATTCAAATGCATTTCTATACATTATAAGCATGAAAGGCAAGCAGGTAAGACAGCAGGCAAGCGGATTATTTAGACTTTGGTCAATGTGGAAAGAAATCAAACGGCATGTATATTCCCACAACAACGCAGGGAAAACATACTTAATCCACACAAAGAAGCGACAAACTACAAACGCAACTCAAGTCAAGTCTGTATCGTGCCAAATCACAACAGCAGTTGTTTCAATACACTTTCCAAAAAGAGATTGTCTATACCAAACCCTTTCTTCTGAAGAGACCCAACAATTCCCCCAAGAGCATGCACTCGGCAACTTTGGCAAGAAAAAACTGCCTTTTGACAGGAAGAATTCTCAAGCAGATCCCGGCTCAAGTTGGGCGGCCCTCTGCTTGGACCGGTTGGGTTCAAAAAGAGAGACAAGGAAGGGTGGCAATGCGCTTTGTGCTCCATACATAGAACATTAACATATTCAAATGCATTTCTTTACATTATAAGCATGAAAGACAAGCAGGCAGGACAGCAGGCAGGCGGATTATTTAGACTTTGGTCAATGTGGAGAGAAATCAAACGGCATGTATATTCCCAAAACAACGCAGGGAAAACATACTTACTGCACAAAGAGAAGCGACAAACTACACACGCAATTCAAGTCAAGTCTGGGTCGTGCCAAATCACAACAGGAGTTGTTTCAAAGCACTTTCCAAAGAGAGATGGTCTACACCAATCCCTTTATTCTCAAGAGACCCAACAATTCCCCCAAGAGCATGCACTCGGCAACTTTGGCAAGAAAAAACTGCCTTTTGACAGGAAGAATTCTCAAGCAGATCCCGGCTCAAGGTGGACGGCCCTCTGCTTGGACCGGTTGGGTTCAAAAAGAGAGACAA
Organism: Chaunax sp. Z400; assembly: GCA_037577475.1. Classification (NCBI taxonomy): domain Eukaryota; kingdom Metazoa; phylum Chordata; class Actinopteri; order Lophiiformes; family Chaunacidae; genus Chaunax; species Chaunax sp. Z400. Next base: position 1,797,503 of record CM075199.1, read on the forward strand.
GGAAGGGTGGCAATGCGCTTCGTGCAACATACATAGAACATTAACATATTCAAATGCATTTCTTTACATTATAAGCATGAAAGGCAAGCAGGAAAGACAGCAGGCAGGCGGATTATTTAGACTTTGGTCAATGTGGAAAGAAATCAAACGGCATGTATATTCCCACAACAACGCAGGGAAAACATACTTACTGCACAAAGAGAAGCGACAAACTACACACGCAATTCAAGTCAAGTCTGTATCATCCCAAATCACAACAGCAGTTGTTTCAAAGCACTTTCCAAAGAGAGATGGTCTACACCAAACCCTATATTCTCAAGAGACCCAACAATTCCCCCAAGAGCATGCACTCGGCAACTTTGGCAAGAAAAAACTGCCTTTTGACAGGAAGAATTCTCAAGCAGATCCCGGCTCAAGGTGGGCGGCCCTCTGCCTGGACCGGTTGGGTCAAAAAAGAGAGACAAGGAAAGGTGGCAATGCGCTTCATGCAACATACATACAACATTCACATGTTCAAATGCATTTCTTTACATCATAAGAATGAAACGCAGGGAGGCAGGACAGCACGCAGGCAGGCGGATTATTTAGACTTTGGTCAATGTGGAAAAAAATCAAACGGCATGTATATTCCCACAACAACGCACGGAAAACATACTTAATCCACACAAAGAAGCGACAAACTACAAACGCCACTCAAGTCAAGTCTGTATCGTGCCAAATCACAACAGCAGTTGTTTCAATACACTTTCCAAAGAGAGATTGTCTATACCGAACCCTTTATTCTTAAGAGACCCTACAATTCCCCCAAGAGCAAGCACTCTGCAACTGTGGCAAGAAAAAACTGCCTTTTGACAGGAAGAATTCTCAAGCAGATCCCGGCTCAAGGTGGGCAGCCCTCTGCTTGGACCTGTTGGGTTCAAAAAGAGAGACAAGGAAGGGTGGCAATGCGCTTCGTGCAACATACATAGAACATTAACATAATCAAATGCATTTCTTTACATTATAAGCATGAAAGGCAAGCAGGTAAGACAGCAGGCAGGCGGATTATTTAGACTTTGGTCGATGTGGAAAAAAATCAAACGGCATGTATATTCCCACAACAACGCAGGGGCAACATACTTAATCCACACAAAGAAGCGACAAACGACAAACGCAACTCAAGTCAAGTCTGTATCGTGCCAAATCACTATCTTAGTTGTTTCAATACACTTTCCAAAGAGAGATGGTCTACACGAAACCCTTTATTCTCAAGAGACCCAACAATTCCCCCAAGAGCATGCACTCGGCAACTTTGGCAAGAAAAAACTGCCTTTTTACAGGAAGAATTCTCAAGCAGATCCCGGCTCAAGGTGGGCGGCCCTCTGCCTGGACCGGTTGGGTCACAAAAGAGATACAAGGAAAGGTGGCAATGCGATTCGTGCAACATACATACAACATTCACATATTCAAATGCATTTCTTTACATTATAAGCATGAAACGCAGGCAGGCAGGACAGCAAGTAGGTGGATTATTTAGACTTTGGTCAATGTGGAACGAAATCAAACGGCAAGTATGTTCCCACGACAACACAGGGAAAACATGCTTACTCCAAACAGAGAAGCGAAAAACTACAAGCGCAATTCAAATCAAGTCTGTATCGTGCCAAATCACAACAGCAGTTGTTTCAAAGCACTTTCCAAAGAGAGATGGTCTACACCAAACCCTTTATTCTCAAGAGACCCAACAATTCCCCCAAGAGCATGCACTCGGCAACTTTGGCAAGAAAAAACTGCCTTTTGACAGGAAGAATTCTTAAGCAGATCCCGGCTCAAGGTGGGCGGCCCTCTGCCTGGACCGGTTGGGTCAAAAAAGAGAGACAAGGACAGGTGGCAATGCACTTCATGCAACATACATACAACATTCACATGTTCAAATGCATTTCTTTACATCATAAGAATGAAACGCAGGGAGGCACGACAGCACGCAGGCAGGCGGATTATTTAGACTTTGGTCAATGTGGAAAAAAATCAAACGGCATGTATATTCCCACAACAACGCAGGGAAAACATACTTAATCCACACAAAGAAGCGACAAACTACAAACGCAACTCAAGTCAAGTGTGTATCGTGCCAAATCACAACAGCAGTTGTTTCAATATACTTTCCAAAGAGAGATGGTCTATACCAAACCCTTTATTCTCAAGAGACCCAACAATTCCCCCAAGAGCATGCACTCGGCAACTTTGGCAAGAAAAAACTGCCTTTTTACAGGAAGAATTCTCAAGCAGATCCCGGCTCAAGGTGGGCGGCCCTCTGCCTGGACCGGTTGGGTCACTAAAGACATACAAGGAAAGGTGGCAATGCGATTCGTGCAACATACATACAACATTCACATATTCAAATGCATTTCTTTACATTATGAGCATGAAACGCAGGCAGGCAGGACAGCGAGTAGGTGGATTATTTAGACTTTGGTCAATGTGGAAAGAAATCAAACGGCAAGTATGTTCCCACGACAACACAGGGAAAACATGCTTACTCCAAACAGAGAAGCGACAAACTACAAGCGCAATTCAAATCAAGTCTGTATCGTGCCAAATCACAACAGCAGTTGTTTCAAAGCACTTTCCAAAGAGAGATGGTCTACACCAAACCCTTTATTCTCAAGAGACCCAGCAATTCCCCCAAGAGCATGCACTCGGCAACTTTGGCAAGAAAAAACTGCCTTTTGACAGGAAGAATTCTCAAGCAGATCCCGGCTCAAGGTGGGCGGCCCTCTGCTTGGACCGGTTGGGTTCAAAATGAGAGACAAGGAAGGGTGGCAATGCGCTTTGTGCTCCATACATAGAACATTAACATATTCAAATGCATTTCTTTACATTATAAGCATGAAAGACAAGCAGGCAGGACAGCAGGCAGGCGGATTATTTAGACTTTGGTCAATGTGGAGAGAAATCAAACGGCATGTATATTCCCAAAACAACGCAGGGAAAACATACTTACTGCACAAAGAGAAGCGACAAACTACACACGCAATTCAAGTCAAGTCTGGGTCGTGCCAAATCACAACAGCAGTTGTTTCAAAGCACTTTCCAAAGAGAGATGGTCTACACCAATCCCTTTATTCTCAAGAGACCCAACAATTCCCCCAAGAGCATGCACTCGGCAACTTTGGCAAGAAAAAACTGCCTTTTGACAGGAAGAATTCTCAAGCAGATCCCGGCTCAAGGTGGACGGCCCTCTGCTTGGACCGGTTGGGTTCAAAAAGAGAGACAAGGAAGGGTGGCAATGCGCTTCGTGCAACATACATAGAACATTAACATATTCAAATGCATTTCTTTACATCATAAGAATGAAACGCAGGGAGGCAGGACAGCACGCAGGCAGGCGGATTATTTAGACTTTGGTCAATGTGGAAAAAAATCAAACGGCATGTATATTCCCACAACAACGCAGGGAAAACATACTTAATCCACACAAAGAAGCGACAAACTACAAACGCAACTCAAGTCAAGTCTGTATCGTGCCAAATCACTACCTTAGTTGTTTCAATACACTTTCCAAAGAGAGATGGTCTACACGAAACCCTTTATTCTCAAGAGACCCAACAATTCCCCCAAGAGCATGCACTCGGCAACTTTGGCAAGAAAAAACTGCCTTTTGACAGGAAGAATTCTCAAGCAGATCCCGGCTCAAGGTGGGCGGCCCTCTGCCTGGACCGGTTGGGTCAAAAAAGAGAGACAAGGACAGGTGGCAATGCACTTCATGCAACATACATACAACATTCACATGTTCAAATGCATTTCTTTACATCATAAGAATGAAACGCAGGGAGGCAGGACAGCACGGAGGCAGGCGGATTATTTAGACTTTGGTCAATGTGGAAAAAAATCAAACGGCATGTATATTCCCACAACAACGCAGGGAAAACATACTTAATCCACACAAAGAAGCGACAAACTACAAACGCCACTCAAGTCAAGTCTGTATCGTGCCAAATCACAACAGCAGTTGTTTCAATACACTTTCCAAAGAGATGGTCTACACCAAACCCTTTATTCTCAAGAGACCCAACAATTCCCCCAAGAGCATGCACTCGGCAACTTTGGCAAGAAAAAACTGACTTTTGACAGGAAGAATTCTCAAGTAGATCCCGGCTCAAGGTGGGAGGACCTCTGCCTGGACCAGTTGGGTCACAAAAGCGAGACAAGGAAAGGTGGCAATGCGATTCATGCAACATACATACAACATTCACATATTCAAATGCATTTCTTTACATTATAAGCATGAAACGCAGGCAGGCAGGACAGCACGTAGGCGGATTATTTAGACTTTGGTCAATGTGGAAAGAAATCAAACGGCAAGTATATTCCCAAGACAACGCAGGGAAAACATGCTTACTCCAAACAGAGAAGCGACAAACTACAAACGCAATTCAAGTCAAGTCTGTATCGTGCCAAATCACAACAGCAGTTGTATCAAAGCACTTTCCAAAGAGAGATGGTCTACACCAAACCCTTTATTCTCAAGAGACCCAACAATTCCCCCAAGAGCATGCACTCAGCAACTTTGGCAAGAAAAAACTGCCTTTTGACAGGAATAATTCTCAAGCAGATCCCGGCTCAAGGTGGGCGGCCCTCTGCTTGGACCGGTTGGGTCCAAAAAGAGAGACAAGGCAAGGTGGCAATGCGTTTCGTGCAACATACATAGAACATTAACATATTCAAATGCATTTCTATACATTATAAGCATGAAAGGCAAGCAGGTAAGACAGCAGGCAAGCGGATTATTTAGACTTTGGTCAATGTGGAAAGAAATCAAACGGCATGTATATTCCCACAACAACGCAGGGAAAACATACTTAATCAACACAAAGAAGCGACAAACTACAAACGCAATTCAAGTCAAGTCTGTATCGTGCCAAAGCACAACAGCAGTTGTTTTAATACACTTTCCAAAAAGAGATTGTCTATACCAAACCCTTTCTTCTGAAGAGACCCAACAATTCCCCCAAGAGCATGCACTCGGCAACTTTGGCAAGAAAAAACTGCCTTTTGACAGGAAGAATTCTCAAGCAGATCCCGGCTCAAGTTGGGTGGCCCTCTGCTTGGACCGTTTGGGTTCAAAAAGAGAGACAAGGAAGGGTGGCAATGCACTTTGTGCTCCATACATAGATAATTAACATATTCAAATGCATTTCTTTACATTATAAGCATGAAAGACAAGCAGGCAGGACAGCAGGCAGGCGGATTATTTAGACTTTGGTCAATGTGGAGAGAAATCAAAGGCATGTATATTCCCAAAACAACGCAGGGAAAACATACTTACTGCACAAAGAGAAGCGACAAACTACACACGCAAATCAAGTCAAGTCTGGGTCGTGCCAAATCACAACAGCAGTTGTTTCAAAAGCACTTTCCAAAGAGAGATGGTCTACACCAAACCCTTTATTCTCAAGAGACCCAACAATTCCCCCAAGAGCATGCACTCGGCAACTTTGGCAAGAAAAAACTGCCTTTTGACAGGAAGAATTCTCAAGCAGATCCCGGCTCAAGGTGGGCGGCCCTCTGCTTGGACCGGTTGGGTTCAAAAAGAGAGACAAGGAAGGGTGGCAATGCGCTTCGTGCAACATACATAGAACATTAACATATTCAAATGCATTTCTTTACAATATAAGCATGAAAGGCAAGCAGGTAAGACAGCAGGCAGGCGGATTATTTAGACTTTGGTCGATGTGGAAAAAAATCAAACGGCATGTATATTCCCACAACAACGCAGGGAAAACATACTTAATCCACACAAAGAAGCGACAAACTACAAACGCAACTCAAGTCAAGTCTGTATCGTGCCAAATCACTATCTTAGTTGTTTCAATACACTTTCCAAAGAGAGATGGTCTACACGAAACCCTTTATTCTCAAGAGACCCAACAATTCCCCCAAGAGCATGCACTCGGCAACTTTGGCAAGAAAAAACTGCCTTTTTACAGGAAGAATTCTCAAGCAGATCCCGGCTCAAGGTGGGCGGCCCTCTGCCTGGACCGGTTGGGTCACAAAAGAGATACAAGGAAAGGTGGCAATGCGATTCGTGCAACATACATACAACATTCACATATTCAAATGCATTTCTTTACATTATAAGCATGAAACGCAGGCAGGCAGGACAGCAAGTAGGTGGATTATTTAGACTTTGGTCAATGTGGAACGAAATCAAACGGCAAGTATGTTCCCACGACAACACAGGGAAAACATGCTTACTCCAAACAGAGAAGCGAAAAACTACAAGCGCAATTCAAATCAAGTCTGTATCGTGCCAAATCACAACAGCAGTTGTTTCAAAGCACTTTCCAAAGAGAGATGGTCTACACCAAACCCTTTATTCTCAAGAGACCCAACAATTCCCCCAAGAGCATGCACTCGGCAACTTTGGCAAGAAAAAACTGCCTTTTGACAGGAAGAATTCTTAAGCAGATCCCGGCTCAAGGTGGGCGGCCCTCTGCCTGGACCGGTTGGGTCAAAAAAGAGAGACAAGGACAGGTGGCAATGCACTTCATGCAACATACATACAACATTCACATGTTCAAATGCATTTCTTTACATCATAAGAATGAAACGCAGGGAGGCACGACAGCACGCAGGCAGGCGGATTATTTAGACTTTGGTCAATGTGGAAAAAAATCAAACGGCATGTATATTCCCACAACAACGCAGGGAAAACATACTTAATCCACACAAAGAAGCGACAAACTACAAACGCAACTCAAGTCAAGTGTGTATCGTGCCAAATCACAACAGCAGTTGTTTCAATATACTTTCCAAAGAGAGATGGTCTATACCAAACCCTTTATTCTCAAGAGACCCAACAATTCCCCCAAGAGCATGCACTCGGCAACTTTGGCAAGAAAAAACTGCCTTTTTACAGGAAGAATTCTCAAGCAGATCCCAGCTCAAGGTGGGCGGCCCTCTGCCTGGACCGGTTGGGTCACTAAAGACATACAAGGAAAGGTGGCAATGCGATCCGTGCAACATACATACAACATTCACATATTCAAATGCATTTCTTTACATTATGAGCATGAAACGCAGGCAGGCAGGACAGCGAGTAGGTGGATTATTTAGACTTTGGTCAATGTGGAAAGAAATCAAACGGCAAGTATGTTCCCACGACAACACAGGGAAAACATGCTTACTCCAAACAGAGAAGCGACAAACTACAAGCGCAATTCAAATCAAGTCTGTATCGTGCCAAATCACAACAGCAGTTGTTTCAAAGCACTTTCCAAAGAGAGATGGTCTACACCAAACCCTTTATTCTCAAGAGACCCAGCAATTCCCCCAAGAGCATGCACTCGGCAACTTTGGCAAGAAAAAACTGCCTTTTGACAGGAAGAATTCTCAAGCAGATCCCGGCTCAAGGTGGGCGGCCCTCTGCTTGGACCGGTTGGGTTCAAAATGAGAGACAAGGAAGGGTGGCAATGCGCTTTGTGCTCCATACATAGAACATTAACATATTCAAATGCATTTCTTTACATTATAAGCATGAAAGACAAGCAGGCAGGACAGCAGGCAGGCGGATTATTTAGACTTTGGTCAATGTGGAGAGAAATCAAACGGCATGTATATTCCCAAAACAACGCAGGGAAAACATACTTACTGCACAAAGAGAAGCGACAAACTACACACGCAATTCAAGTCAAGTCTGGGTCGTGCCAAATCACAACAGCAGTTGTTTCAAAGCACTTTCCAAAGAGAGATGGTCTACACGAAACCCTTTATTCTCAAGAGACCCAACAATTCCCCCAAGAGCATGCACTCGGCAACTTTGGCAAGAAAAAACTGCCTTTTGACAGGAAGAATTCTCAAGCAGATCCCGGCTCAAGGTGGGCGGCCCTCTGCCTGGACCGGTTGGGTCAAAAAAGAGAGACAAGGACAGGTGGCAATGCACTTCATGCAACATACATACAACATTCACATGTTCAAATGCATTTCTTTACATCATAAGAATGAAACGCAGGGAGGCAGGACAGCACGGAGGCAGGCGGATTATTTAGACTTTGGTCAATGTGGAAAAAAATCAAACGGCATGTATATTCCCACAACAACGCAGGGAAAACATACTTAATCCACACAAAGAAGCGACAAACTACAAACGCCACTCAAGTCAAGTCTGTATCGTGCCAAATCACAACAGCAGTTGTTTCAATACACTTTCCAAAGAGATGGTCTACACCAAACCCTTTATTCTCAAGAGACCCAACAATTCCCCCAAGAGCATGCACTCGGCAACTTTGGCAAGAAAAAACTGACTTTTGACAGGAAGAATTCTCAAGTAGATCCCGGCTCAAGGTGGGAGGACCTCTGCCTGGACCAGTTGGGTCACAAAAGCGAGACAAGGAAAGGTGGCAATGCGATTCATGCAACATACATACAACATTCACATATTCAAATGCATTTCTTTACATTATAAGCATGAAACGCAGGCAGGCAGGACAGCACGTAGGCGGATTATTTAGACTTTGGTCAATGTGGAAAGAAATCAAACGGCAAGTATATTCCCAAGACAACGCAGGGAAAACATGCTTACTCCAAACAGAGAAGCGACAAACTACAAACGCAATTCAAGTCAAGTCTGTATCGTGCCAAATCACAACAGCAGTTGTATCAAAGCACTTTCCAAAGAGAGATGGTCTACACCAAACCCTTTATTCTCAAGAGACCCAACAATTCCCCCAAGAGCATGCACTCAGCAACTTTGGCAAGAAAAAACTGCCTTTTGACAGGAATAATTCTCAAGCAGATCCCGGCTCAAGGTGGGCGGCCCTCTGCTTGGACCGGTTGGGTCCAAAAAGAGAGACAAGGCAAGGTGGCAATGCGTTTCGTGCAACATACATAGAACATTAACATATTCAAATGCATTTCTATACATTATAAGCATGAAAGGCAAGCAGGTAAGACAGCAGGCAAGCGGATTATTTAGACTTTGGTCAATGTGGAAAGAAATCAAACGGCATGTATATTCCCACAACAACGCAGGGAAAACATACTTAATCAACACAAAGAAGCGACAAACTACAAACGCAATTCAAGTCAAGTCTGTATCGTGCCAAAGCACAACAGCAGTTGTTTTAATACACTTTCCAAAAAGAGATTGTCTATACCAAACCCTTTCTTCTGAAGAGACCCAACAATTCCCCCAAGAGCATGCACTCGGCAACTTTGGCAAGAAAAAACTGCCTTTTGACAGGAAGAATTCTCAAGCAGATCCCGGCTCAAGTTGGGTGGCCCTCTGCTTGGACCGGTTGGGTTCAAAAAGAGAGACAAGGAAGGGTGGCAATGCACTTTGTGCTCCATACATAGATCATTAACATATTCAAATGCATTTCTTTACATTATAAGCATGAAAGACAAGCAGGCAGGACAGCAGGCAGGCGGATTATTTAGACTTTGGTCAATGTGGAGAGAAATCAAAGGCATGTATATTCCCAAAACAACGCAGGGAAAACATACTTACTGCACAAAGAGAAGCGACAAACTACACACGCAAATCAAGTCAAGTCTGGGTCGTGCCAAATCACAACAGCAGTTGTTTCAAAAGCACTTTCCAAAGAGAGATGGTCTACACCAAACCCTTTATTCTCAAGAGACCCAACAATTCCCCCAAGAGCATGCACTCGGCAACTTTGGCAAGAAAAAACTGCCTTTTGACAGGAAGAATTCTCAAGCAGATCCCGGCTCAAGGTGGGCGGCCCTCTGCTTGGACCGGTTGGGTTCAAAAAGAGAGACAAGGAAGGGTGGCAATGCGCTTCGTGCAACATACATAGAACATTAACATATTCAAATGCATTTCTTTACAATATAAGCATGAAAGGCAAGCAGGTAAGACAGCAGGCAGGCGGATTATTTAGACTTTGGTCAATGTGGAAAGAAATCAAACGGCATGTATATTCCCACAACAACGCAGGGAAAACATACTTAATCCACACAAAGAAGCGACAAACTACAAACGCAATTCAAGTCAAGTCTGTATCGTGCCAAATCACAACAGCAGTTGTTTCAATACACTTTCCAAAAAGAGATTGTCTATACCAAACCCTTTATTCTGAAGAGACCCAACAATTCCCCCAAGAGCATGCACTCGGCAACTTTGGCAAGAAAAAACTGCCTTTTGACAGGAAGAATTCTTAAGCAGATCCCGGCTCAAGTTGGGCGGCCCTCTGCTTGGACCGGTTGGGTTCAAAAGAGAGACAAGGAAGGGTGGCAATGCGCTTTGTGCAACATACATAGAACATTAACATATTCAAATGCATTTCTTTACAATATAAGCATGAAAGACAAGCAGGTAGGACAGCAGGCAGGCGGATTATTTAGACTTTGGTCAATGTGGAGAGAAATCAAACGGCATGTATATTCCCAAAACAACGCAGGGAAAACATACTTACTGCACAAAGAGAAGCGACAACCTACACACGCAATTCAAGTCAAGTCTGGGTCGTCCCAAATCACAACAGCAGTTGTTTCAAAGCACTTTCCAAAGAGGGATGGTCTACACCAAACCCTTTATTCTCAAGAGACCCAACAATTCCCCCAAGAGCATGCACTCGGCAACTCTGGCAAGAAAAAACTGACTTTTGACAGGAAGAATTCTCAAGCAGATCCCGGCTCAAGGTGGGCGGCCCTCTGCTTGGACCGGTTGGGTTCAAAGAGAGAGACAAGGAAAGGTGGCAATGCGCTTCGCATAACATACATAGAACATTAACATATTCAAATGCATTTCTTTACATTATACGCATGAAAGGCAAGCAGGTAACACAGCAGGCAGGCAGATTATTTAGACTCTGGTCAATGTGGAATGAAATCAAACAGCAAGTATATTCCCACGACAACGCAGGGAAAACATGCTTACTCCAAACAGACAAGCGACAAACTACAAATGCAATTCAAGTCAAGTCTGTATCGTGCCAAATCACAACAGCAGTTGTATCAAAGCACTTTCCAAAGAGAGATGGTCTACACCAAACCCTTTATTCTCAAGAGACCCAACAATTCCCCCAAGAGCAAGCACTCGGCAACTTTGGTAAGAAAAAACTGCCTTTTGACAGGAAGAATTCTCAAGCAGATCCCGGCTCAAGGTGGGCGGCCCTCTGCCTGGACCGGTTGGGTCAAAAAAGAGAGACAAGGAAGGGTGGCAATGCGCTTCATGCAACATACATACAACATTCACATGTTCAAATGCATTTCTTTACATCATAAGAATGAAACGCAGGGAGGCACGACAGCACGCAGGCAGGCGGATTATTTAGACTTTGGTCAATGTGGAAAAAATCAAACGGCATGTATATTCCCACAACAACGCAGGGAAAACATACTTAATCCACACAAAGAAGCGACAAACTACAAACGCAACTCAAGTCAAGTGTGTATCGTGCCAAATCACAACAGCAGTTGTTTCAATATACTTTCCAAAGAGAGATTGTCTACACTAAACCCTTTATTCTCAAGGGACCCAACAATTCCCCCAAGAGCATGCACTCGGCAACTTTGGCAAGAAAAAACTGCCTTTTGACAGGAAGAATTCTCAAGCAGATCCCGGCTCAAGGTGGGCGGCCCTCTGCTTGGACCGGTTGGATTCAAAAAGAGTGACAAGGAAGGGTGGCAATGCGCTTTGTGCAACATACATAGAACATTAACATATTCAAATGCATTTCTTTACATTATAAGTATGAAAGGCAAGCAGGTAAGACAGCAGGCAGGCGGATTATTAAGAATTTGGTCAATGAGGAAAGAAATCAAACGGCATGTATATTCCCACAACAACGCAGGGAAAACATGCTGACTCCATACAGAAAAGCGACAAACGACAAACGCAATTCAAGTCAAGTCTGTATCGTGCCAAATCACAACAGCAGTTGTTTCAAAGCACTTTCCAAAGAGAGATGGTCTACACCAAACCCTATATTCTCAAGAGACCCAACAATTCCCCCAAGAGCATGCACTCGGCAACTTTGGCAAGAAAAAACTGCATTTTGACAGGAAGAATTCTCAAGCAGATCCCGGCTCAAGGTGGGCGGCCCTCTGCTTGGACCGGTTGGGTTCAAAAAGAGAGACAAGGCAGGGTGGCAATGCGCTTCGTGCAACATACATAGGACATTAACATATTCAAATGCATTTCTTTACATTATAAGCATGAAAGGCAAGCAGGTAAAACAGCAGGCAGGCAGATTATTTAGACTTTGGTCAATGAGGAAAGAAATCAAACGGCATGTATATTCCCACAACAACGCAGGGAAAACATACTTACTCCACAAAAAGAAGCGAACAAACTACAAACGCAATTCAAGTCAAGTCTGTATCGTGTCAAATCACAACAGCAGTTGTTTCAATACACTTTCCAAACAGAGATTGTCTATACCAAACCCTTTATTCTTAAGAGACCCAACAATTCCCCCAAGAGCAAGCACTCGGCAACTTTGGCAAGAAAAAACTGCCTTTTGACAGGAAGAATTCTCAAGCAGATCCCTGCTCAAGGTGGGCGGCCCTCTGCCTGGACCGGTTGGGTCAAAAAAGAGAGACAAGGAAAGGTGGCAATGCGCTTCATGCAACATACATACAACATTCACATGTTCAAATGCATTTCTTTACATCATAAGAATGAAACGCAGGGAGGCAGGACAGCACGCAGGCAGGCGGATTATTTAGACTTTGGTCAATGTGGAAAGAAATCAAACGGCATGTATATTCCCACAACAACGCAGGGGCAACATACTTAATCCACACAAAGAAGCGACAAACTACAAACGCAACTCAAGTCAAGTCTGTATCGTGCCAAATCACTACCTTAGTTGTTTCAATACACTTTCCAAAGAGAGATGGTCTACACCAAACCCTTTATTCTCAAGAGACCCAACAATTCCCCCAAGAGCATGCACTCGGCAGCTTTGGCAAGAAAAGACTGCCTTTTGACAGGAAGAATTCTCAAACAGATCCCGGCTCAAGGTGGGCGGCCCTCTGCTTGGACCGGTTGGGTTCAAAAAGAGAGACAAGGAAGGGTGGCAATGCGCTTCGTGCAACATACATTGAACATTAACATATTCAAATGCATTTCTTTACATTATAAGTATGAAAGGCAAGCATGTAAGACAGCAGGCAGGCGGATTATTTAGACTTTGGTCAATGTGGAAAGAAATCAAACGGCATGTATATTCCCACAACAACGCAGGGAAAACATGCTGACTCCATACAGAAAAGCGACAAACGACAAACGCAATTCAAGTCAAGTCTGTATCGTGCCAAATCACAACAGCAGTTGTTTCAAAGCACTTTCCAAAGAGAGATGGTCTACACCAAACCCTTTATTCTCAAGAGACCCAACAATTCCCACAAGAGCATGCACTCGGCAACTTTGGCAAGAAAAAACTGCCTTTTGACAGGAAGAATTCTCAAGCAGATCCCGGCTCAAGGTGGGCGGCCCTCTGCTTGGACCGGTTGGGTTCAAAAAGAGAGACAAGGCAGGGTGGCAATGCGCTTCGTGCAACATACATAGGACATTAACATATTCAAATGCATTTCTTTACATTATAAGCATGAAAGGCAAGCAGGTAAAACAGCAGGCAGGCAGATTATTTAGACTTTGGTCAATGAGGAAAGAAATCAAGCGGCATGTATATTCCCACAACAACGCAGGGAAAACATACTTACTCCACAAAAAGAAGCGAACAAACTACAAACGCAATTCAAGTCAAGTCTGTATCGTGTCAAATCACAACAGCAGTTGTTTCAATACACTTTCCAAAGAGAGATTGTCTATACCAAACCCTTTATTCTTAAGAGACCCAACAATTCCCCCAAGAGCAAGCACTCGGCAACTTTGGCAAGAAAAAACTGCCTTTTGACAGGAAGAATTCTCAAGCAGATCCCGGCTCAAGGTGGGCGGCCCTCTGCCTGGACCGGTGGGGTCAAAAAAGAGAGACAAGGAAAGGTGGCAATGCGCTTCATGCAACATACATACAACATTCACATGTTCAAATGCATTTCTTTACATTATAAGTATGAAAGGCAAGCAGGTAAGACAGCAGGCAGGCGGATTATTTAGACTTTGGTAAATCTGGAGAGAAATCAAACGGCATGTATATTCCCAAAACAACGCAGGGAAAACATACTTAATCCACACAAGAAGCGACAAACTAAAAACGCAACTCAAGTCAAGTCTGTATCGTGCCAAATCACAACAGCAGTTGTTTCAATACACTTTCCAAAGAGAGATGGTCTACACCAAACCCTTTATTCTCAAGAGACCCAACAATTCCCCCCAAGAGCATGCACTCGGCAACTTTGGCAAGAAAAAACTGCCTTTTGACAGGAAGAATTCTCAAGCAGATCCCCGCTCAAGGTGGACGGCCATCTGCTTGAATCAGTTGGGTTCAAAAAGAGAGACAAGGAAGGGTGGCAATGCGCTTCGTGCAACATACATAGAACATTAACATATTCAAATGCATTTCTTTACATTATAAGTATGAAAGGCAAGCAGGTAAGACAGCAGGCAGGCGGATTATTTAGACTTTGGTCAATGTGGAAAGAAATCAAACGGCATGTATATTCCCACAACAACGCAGGGGCAACATACTTAATCCACACAAAGAAGCGACAAACTACAAACGCAACTCAAGTCAAGTCTGTATCGTGCCAAATCACTATCTTAGTTGTTTCAATACACTTTCCAAAGAGAGATGGTCTACACGAAACCCTTTATTCTCAAGAGACCCAACAATTCCCCCAAGAGCATGCACTCGGCAACTTTGGCAAGAAAAAACTGCCTTTTTACAGGAAGAATTCTCAAGCAGATCCCGGCTCAAGGTGGGCGGCCCTCTGCCTGGACCGGTTGGGTCACAAAAGAGATACAAGGAAAGGTGGCAATGCGATTCGTGCAACATACATACAACATTCACATATTCAAATGCATTTCTTTACATTATAAGCATGAAACGCAGGCAGGCAGGACAGCAAGTAGGTGGATTATTTAGACTTTGGTCAATGTGGAAATAAATCAAACGGCAAGTATGTTCCCACGACAACACAGGGAAAACATGCTTACTCCAAACAGAGAAGCGACAAACTACAAGCGCAATTCAAATCAAGTCTGTATCGTGCCAAATCACAACAGCAGTTGTTTCAAAGCACTTTCCAAAGAGAGATGGTCTACACCAAACCCTTATTCTCAAGAGACCCAACAATTCCCCCAAGAGCATGCACTCGGCAACTTTGGCAAGAAAAAACTGCCTTTTGATAGGAAGAATTCTCAAGCAGATCCCGGCTCAAGGTGGGCGGCCCTCTGCTTGGACCGGTTCGGTTCAAAAAGAGAGACAAGGAAGGGTGGCAATGCGCTTTGTGCAACATACATAAAACATTAACATATTCAAATGCATTTCTTTACATTATAAGTATGAAAGGCAAGCAGGTAAGACAGCAGGCAGGCGGATTATTTAGACTTTGGTAAATGTGGAGAGAAATCAAACGGCATGTATATTCCCACAACAACGCAGGGAAAACATACTTACTCCACAAAGAGAAGCGACAAACTACAAACGCAATTCAAGTCAAGTCTGGATCGTGCCAAATCACAACAGCAGTTGTTTCAAAATACTTTCCAAAGAGAGATGGTCTACACCAATCCCTTTATTCTCAAGAGACCCAACAATTCCCCCAAGAGCATGCACTCGGCAACTTTGGCAAGAAAAAACTGCCTTTTGACAGGAAGAATTCTCAAGCAGATCCCGGCTCAAGGTGGGCGGCCCTCTGCTTGGACCGGTTGGGTTCAAAAAGAGAGACAAGGAAGGATGGCAATGCGCTTCGTGCAACATACATAGAACATTAACATATTCAAATGCATTTCTTTACATTATAAGCATGAAAGGCAAGCAGGAAAGACAGCAGGCAGGCGGATTATTTAGACTTTGGTCAATGTGGAAAGAAATCAAACGGCATGTATATTCCCAAAACAACGCAGGGAAAACATACTTACTCCCCAAAGGAAGCGAACAAACTACAAACGCAATTCAAGTCAAGTCTGTATCGTGCCAAATCACAACAGCAGTTGTTTCAATACACTTTCCAAAGAGAGACTGTCTATACCAAACCCTTTATACTTAAGAGACCCAACAATTCCTCCAAGGGCATGCACTCGGCAACTTTGGCAAGAAAAAACTGCCTTTTGACAGGAAGAATTCTCAAGCAGATCCCGGCTCAAGGTGGACGGCCCTCTGCCTGGACCGGTTGGGTCACAAAAGAGAGACAAGGAAAGCTGGCAATACGATTCATGCAACATACATACAACATTCACATATTCAAATGCATTTCTTTACATTATAAGCATGAAACGCAGGCAGGCAGGACAGCACGTAGGCGGATTATTTAGACTTTGGTCAATGTGGAAAGAAATCAAACGGCAAGTATCTTCCCAAGACAACGCAGGGAAAACATGCTTACTCCAATCAGAGAACCGACAAACTACAAGCGCAATTCAAGTCAAGTCTGTATCGTGCCAAATCACAACAACAGTTGTTTCAAAGCACTTTCCAAAGAGAGATGGTCTACACCAAACCCTTATTCTCAAGAGACCCAACAATTCCCCCAAGAGCATGCACTCGGCAACTTTGGCAAGAAAAAACTGCCTTTTGATAGGAAGAATTCTCAAGCAGATCCTGGCTCAAGGTGGGCGGCCCTCTGCCTGGACCGGTTGGGTCAAAAAAGAGAGACAAGGAAAGGTGGCAATGCGCTTCATGCAACATACATACAACATTCACATGTTCAAATGCATTTCTTTACATCATAAGAATGAAACGCAGGGAGGCAGGACAGCACGGAGGCAGGCGGATTATTTAGACTTTGGTCAATGTGGAGAGAAATCAAACGGCATGTATATTCCCAAAACAACGCAGGGAAAACATACTTACTGCACAAAGAGAAGCGACAAACTACACACGCAATTCAAGTCAAGTCTGTATCATCCCAAATCACAACAGCAGTTGTTTCAAAGCACTTTCCAAAAAGAGATGGTCTACACCAAACCCTTTATTCTCAAGAGACCCAACAATTCCCCCAAGAGCATGCACTCGGCAACTTTGGCAAGAAAAAACTGACTTTTGACAGGAAGAATTCTCAAGCAGATCCCGGCTCAAGGTGGGCGGCCCTCTGCCTGGACCGGTTGGGTCAAAAAAGAGAGACAAGGACAGGTGGCAATGCGCTTCGTGCAACATACATAGAACATTAACATATTCAAATGCATTTCTTTACATTATAAGTATGAAAGGCAAGCAGGTAAGACAGCAGGCAGGCGGATTATTTAGACTTTGGTCAATGTGGAAAGAAATCAAACGGCATGTATATTCCCACAACAACGCAGGGAAAACATGCTGACTCCATACAGAAAAGCGACAAACGACAAACGCAATTCAAGTCAAGTCTGTATCGTGCCAAGTCACAACAGCAGTTGTTTCAAAGCACTTTCCAAAGAGAGATGGTCTACACCAAACCCTATATTCTCAAGAGACCCAACAATTCTCCCAAGAGCATGCACTCGGCAACTTTGGCAAGAAAAAACTGCCTTTTGACAGGAAGAATTCTCAAGCAGATCCCGGCTCAAGGTGGGCGGCCCTCTGCCTGGACCGGTTGGGTCAAAAAAGAGAGACAAGGAAAGCTGGCAATACGATTCATGCAACATACATACAACATTCACATATTCAAATGCATTTCTTTACATTATAAGCATGAAACGCAGGCAGGCAGGACAGCACGTAGGCGGATTATTTAGACTTTGGTCAATGTGGAAAGAAATCAAACGGCAAGTATCTTCCCAAGACAACGCAGGGAAAACATGCTTACTCCAATCAGAGAACCGACAAACTACAAGCGCAATTCAAGTCAAGTCTGTATCGTGCCAAATCACAACAACAGTTGTTTCAAAGCACTTTCCAAAGAGAGATGGTCTACACCAAACCCTTTATTCTCAAGAGACCCAACAATTCGCCCAAGAGCATGCACTCGGCAACTTTGGCAAGAAAAAACTGACTTTTGACAGGAAGAATTCTCAAGCAGATCCCGGCTCAAGGTGGGCGGCCCTCTGCCTGGACCGGTTGGGTCAAAAAAGAGAGACAAGGACAGGTGGCAATGCACTTCATGCAACATACATACAACATTCACATGTTCAAATGCATTTCTTTACATCATAAGAATGAAACGCAGGGAGGCAGGACAGCACGCAGGCAGGCGGATTATTTAGACTTTGGTCAATGTGGAAAAAAATCAAACGGCATGTATATTCCCACAACAACGCAGGGAAAACATACTTAATCCACACAAAGAAGCGACAAACTAAAAACGCAACTCAAGTCAAGTCTGTATCGTGCCAAATCACAACAGCAGTTGTTTCAATACACTTTCCAAAGAGAGATGGTCTACACCAAACCCTTTTTTCTCAAGAGACCCAACAATTCCCCCAAGAGCATGCACTCGGCAACTTTGGCAAGAAAAAACTGCCTTTTGACAGGAGGAATTCTCAAGCAGATCCCGGCTCAAGGTGGACGGCCATCTGCTTGGATCGGTTGGGTTCAAAAAGAGAGACAAGGAAGGGTGGCAATGCGCTTCGTGCAACATACATAGAACATTAACATATTCAAATGCATTTCTTTACATTATAAGTATGAAAGGCAAGCAGGTAAGACAGCAGGCAGGCGGATTATTTAGACTTTGGTCAATGTGGAAAGAAATCAAACGGCATGTATATTCCCACAACAACGCAGGGGCAACATACTTAATCCACACAAAGAAGCGACAAACTACAAACGCAACTCAAGTCAAGTCTGTATCGTGCCAAATCACTACCTTAGTTGTTTCAATACACTTTCCAAAGAGAGATGGTCTACACGAAACCCTTTATTCTCAAGAGACCCAACAATTCCCCCAAGAGCATGCACTCGGCAACTTTGGCAAGAAAAAACTGCCTTTTGACAGGAAGAATTCTCAAGCAGATCCCGGCTCAAGGTGGGCGGCCCTCTGCCTGGACCGGTTGGGTCACAAAAGAGATACAAGGAAGGGTGGCAATGTGCTTCGTGCAACATACATAGAACATTAACATATTCAAATGCATTTCTTTACATTATAAGTATGAAAGGCAAGCAGGTAAGACAGCAGGCAGGCGGATTATTTAGACTTTGGTCAATGTGGAAAGAAATCAAACGGCATGTATATTCCCACAACAACGCAGGGAAAACATGCTGACTCCATACAGAAAAGCGACAAACGACAAACGCAATTCAAGTCAAGTCTGTATCGTGCCAAGTCACAACAGCAGTTGTTTCAAAGCACTTTCCAAAGAGAGATGGTCTACACCAAACCCTATATTCTCAAGAGACCCAACAATTCTCCCAAGAGCATGCACTCGGCAACTTTGGCAAGAAAAAACTGCCTTTTGACAGGAAGAATTCTCAAGCAGATCCCGGCTCAAGGTGGGCGGCCCTCTGCCTGGACCGGTTGGGTCAAAAAAGAGAGACAAGGAAAGCTGGCAATACGATTCATGCAACATACATACAACATTCACATATTCAAATGCATTTCTTTACATTATAAGCATGAAACGCAGGCAGGCAGGACAGCACGTAGGCGGATTATTTAGACTTTGGTCAATGTGGAAAGAAATCAAACGGCAAGTATCTTCCCAAGACAACGCAGGGAAAACATGCTTACTCCAATCAGAGAACCGACAAACTACAAGCGCAATTCAAGTCAAGTCTGTATCGTGCCAAATCACAACAACAGTTGTTTCAAAGCACTTTCCAAAGAGAGATGGTCTACACCAAACCCTTTATTCTCAAGAGACCCAACAATTCCCCCAAGAGCATGCACTCGGCAACTTTGGCAAGAAAAAACTGACTTTTGACAGGAAGAATTCTCAAGCAGATCCCGGCTCAAGGTGGGCGGCCCTCTGCCTGGACCGGTTGGGTCAAAAAAGAGAGACAAGGACAGGTGGCAATGCACTTCATGCAACATACATACAACATTCACATGTTCAAATGCATTTCTTTACATCATAAGAATGAAACGCAGGGAGGCAGGACAGCACGCAGGCAGGCGGATTATTTAGACTTTGGTCAATGTGGAAAAAAATCAAACGGCATGTATATTCCCACAACAACGCAGGGAAAACATACTTAATCCACACAAAGAAGCGACAAACTAAAAACGCAACTCAAGTCAAGTCTGTATCGTGCCAAATCACAACAGCAGTTGTTTCAATACACTTTCCAAAGAGAGATGGTCTACACCAAACCCTTTTTTCTCAAGAGACCCAACAATTCCCCCAAGAGCATGCACTCGGCAACTTTGGCAAGAAAAAACTGCCTTTTGACAGGAGGAATTCTCAAGCAGATCCCGGCTCAAGGTGGACGGCCATCTGCTTGGATCGGTTGGGTTCAAAAAGAGAGACAAGGAAGGGTGGCAATGCGCTTCGTGCAACATACATAGAACATTAACATATTCAAATGCATTTCTTTACATTATAAGTATGAAAGGCAAGCAGGTAAGACAGCAGGCAGGCGGATTATTTAGACTTTGGTCAATGTGGAAAGAAATCAAACGGCATGTATATTCCCACAACAACGCAGGGGCAACATACTTAATCCACACAAAGAAGCGACAAACTACAAACGCAACTCAAGTCAAGTCTGTATCGTGCCAAATCACTACCTTAGTTGTTTCAATACACTTTCCAAAGAGAGATGGTCTACACGAAACCCTTTATTCTCAAGAGACCCAACAATTCCCCCAAGAGCATGCACTCGGCAACTTTGGCAAGAAAAAACTGCCTCTTGACAGGAAGAATTCTCAAGCAGATCCCGGCTCAAGGTGGGCGGCCCTCTGCCTGGACCGGTTGGGTCACAAAAGAGATACAAGGAAGGGTGGCAATGCGCTTCGTGCAACATACATAGAACATTAACATATTCAAATGCATTTCTTTACATTATAAGTATGAAAGGCAAGCAGGTAAGACAGCAGGCAGGCGGATTATTTAGACTTTGGTCAATGTGGAAAGAAATCAAACGGCATGTATATTCCCACAACAACGCAGGGAAAACATGCTGACTCCATACAGAAAAGCGACAAACGACAAACGCAATTCAAGTCAAGTCTGTATCGTGCCAAGTCACAACAGCAGTTGTTTCAAAGCACTTTCCAAAGAGAGATGGTCTACACCAAACCCTATATTCTCAAGAGACCCAACAATTCTCCCAAGAGCATGCACTCGGCAACTTTGGCAAGAAAAAACTGCCTTTTGACAGGAAGAATTCTCAAGCAGATCCCGGCTCAAGGTGGGCGGCCCTCTGCCTGGACCGGTTGGGTCAAAAAAGAGAGACAAGGACAGGTGGCTATGCACTTCATGCAACATACATACAACATTCACATGCATTTGAACATTCACATGTTCAAATGCATTTCTTTACATCATAAGAATGAAACGCAGGGAGGCAGGACACCACGCAGGCAGGCGGATTATTCAGACTTTGGTCAATGTGGAAAAAAATCAAACGGCATGTATATTCCCACAACAACGCAGGGAAAACATACTTAATCCACACAAAGAAGCGACAAACTACAAACGTAACTCAAGTCAAGTCTGTATCGTGCCAAATCACTACCTTAGTTGTTTCAATACACTATCCAAAGAGAGATGGTCTACACGAAACGCTTTATTCTCAAGAGACCCAACAATTCCCCCAAGAGCATGCACTCGGCAACTTTGGCAAGAAAAAACTGCCTTTTTACAGGAAGAATTCTCAAGCAGATCCCGGCTCAAGGTGGGCGGCCCTCTGCCTGGACCGGTTGGGTCACTAAAGAGATACAAGGAAAGGTGGCAATGCGATTCGTGCAACATACATACAACATTCACATATTCAAATGCATTTCTTTACATTATGAGCATGAAACGCAGGCAGGCAGGACAGCAAGTAGGTTGATTATTTAGACTTTGGTCAATGTGGAAAGAAATCAAACGGCAAGTATGTTCCCACGACAACACAGGGAAAACATGCTTACTCCAAACAGAGAAGCGACAAACTACAAGCGCAATTCAAATCAAGTCTGTATCGTGCCAAATCACAACAGCAGTTGTTTCAAAACACTTTCCAAAGAGAGATGGTCTACACCAAACCCTTTATTCTCAAGAGACCCAACAATTCCCCCAAGAGCATGCACTCGGCAACTTTGGCAAGAAAAAACTGCCTTTTGACAGGAAGAATTCTCAAGCAGATCCCGGCTCAAGGTGGGCGGCCCTCTGCTTGGAGCGGTTGGGTTTAAAAAGAGAGACAAGGAAGGGTGGCAATGCGCTTTGTGCAACATACATAAAACATTAACATTCAAATGCATTTCTTTACATTATAAGTATGAAAGGCAAGCAGGTAAGACAGCAGGCAGGCGGATTATTGAGACTTTGGTAAATGTGGAGAGAAATCAAACGGCTTGTATATTCCCAAAACAACGCAGGGAAAACATACTTACTCCACAAAGAGAAGCGACAAACTACAAACGCAATTCAAGTCAAGTCTGGATCGTGCCAAATCACAACAGCAGTTGTTTCAAAGCACTTTCCAAAGAGAGATGGTCTACACCAATCCCTTTATTCTCAAGAGACCCAACAATTCCCCCAAGAGCATGCACTCAGCAACTTTGGTAACAAAAAACTGCCTTTTGACAGGAAGAATTCTCAAGCAGATCCCGGCTCAAGGTGGGCGGCCCTCTGCTTGGACCGGTTGGGTTCAAAATGAGAGACAAGGAAGGGTGGCAATGCGCTTCGTGCAACATTCATAGAACATTAACATATTCAAATGCATTTCTTTACATTATAAGTATGAAACGCAGGCAGGCAGGACAGCAGGCAGGCGGATTATTTAGACTTTGGTCAATGTGGAAAGAAATCAAACGGCATGTATATTCCCACAACAACGCAGGGGCAACATACTTAATCCACACAAAGAAGCGACAAACTACAAACGCAACTCAAGTCAAGTCTGTATCGTGCCAAATCACTACCTTAGTTGTTTCAATACACTTTCCAAAGAGAGATGGTCTACACGAAACCCTTTATTCTCAAGAGACCCAACAATTCCCCCAAGAGCATGCACTCGGCAACTTTGGCAAGAAAAAACTGCCTTTTGACAGGAAGAATTCTCAAGCAGATCCCGGCTCAAGGTGGGCGGCCCTCTGCCTGGACCGGTTGGGTCACAAAAGAGATACAAGGAAGGGTGGCAATGCGCTTCGTGCAACATACATAGAACATTAACATATTCAAATGCATTTCTTTACATTATAAGTATGAAAGGCAAGCAGGTAAGACAGCAGGCAGGCGGATTATTTAGACTTTGGTCAATGTGGAAAGAAATCAAACGGCATGTATATTCCCACAACAACGCAGGGAAAACATGCTGACTCCATACAGAAAAGCGACAAACGACAAACGCAATTCAAGTCAAGTCTGTATCGTGCCAAGTCACAACAGCAGTTGTTTCAAAGCACTTTCCAAAGAGAGATGGTCTACACCAAACCCTATATTCTCAAGAGACCCAACAATTCTCCCAAGAGCATGCACTCGGCAACTTTGGCAAGAAAAAACTGCCTTTTGACAGGAAGAATTCTCAAGCAGATCCCGGCTCAAGGTGGGCGGCCCTCTGCCTGGACCGGTTGGGTCAAAAAAGAGAGACAAGGACAGGTGGCTATGCACTTCATGCAACATACATACAACGTTCACATGCATTTGAACATTCACATGTTCAAATGCATTTCTTTACATCATAAGAATGAAACGCAGGGAGGCAGGACACCACGCAGGCAGGCGGATTATTCAGACTTTGGTCAATGTGGAAAAAAATCAAACGGCATGTATATTCCCACAACAACGCAGGGAAAACATACTTAATCCACACAAAGAAGCGACAAACTACAAACGTAACTCAAGTCAAGTCTGTATCGTGCCAAATCACTACCTTAGTTGTTTCAATACACTATCCAAAGAGAGATGGTCTACACGAAACGCTTTATTCTCAAGAGACCCAACAATTCCCCCAAGAGCATGCACTCGGCAACTTTGGCAAGAAAAAACTGCCTTTTTACAGGAAGAATTCTCAAGCAGATCCCGGCTCAAGGTGGGCGGCCCTCTGCCTGGACCGGTTGGGTCACTAAAGAGATACAAGGAAAGGTGGCAATGCGATTCGTGCAACATACATACAACATTCACATATTCAAATGCATTTCTTTACATTATGAGCATGAAACGCAGGCAGGCAGGACAGCAAGTAGGTTGATTATTTAGACTTTGGTCAATGTGGAAAGAAATCAAACGGCAAGTATGTTCCCACGACAACACAGGGAAAACATGCTTACTCCAAACAGAGAAGCGACAAACTACAAGCGCAATTCAAATCAAGTCTGTATCGTGCCAAATCACAACAGCAGTTGTTTCAAAACACTTTCCAAAGAGAGATGGTCTACACCAAACCCTTTATTCTCAAGAGACCCAACAATTCCCCCAAGAGCATGCACTCGGCAACTTTGGCAAGAAAAAACTGCCTTTTGACAGGAAGAATTCTCAAGCAGATCCCGGCTCAAGGTGGGCGGCCCTCTGCTTGGAGCGGTTGGGTTTAAAAAGAGAGACAAGGAAGGGTGGCAATGCGCTTTGTGCAACATACATAAAACATTAACATTCAAATGCATTTCTTTACATTATAAGTATGAAAGGCAAGCAGGTAAGACAGCAGGCAGGCGGATTATTGAGACTTTGGTAAATGTGGAGAGAAATCAAACGGCTTGTATATTCCCAAAACAACGCAGGGAAAACATACTTACTCCACAAAGAGAAGCGACAAACTACAAACGCAATTCAAGTCAAGTCTGGATCGTGCCAAATCACAACAGCAGTTGTTTCAAAGCACTTTCCAAAGAGAGATGGTCTACACCAATCCCTTTATTCTCAAGAGACCCAACAATTCCCCCAAGAGCATGCACTCGGCAACTTTGGTAACAAAAAACTGCCTTTTGACAGGAAGAATTCTCAAGCAGATCCCGGCTCAAGGTGGGCGGCCCTCTGCTTGGACCGGTTGGGTTCAAAATGAGAGACAAGGAAGGGTGGCAATGCGCTTCGTGCAACATTCATAGAACATTAACATATTCAAATGCATTTCTTTACATTATAAGTATGAAACGCAGGCAGGCAGGACAGCACGTAGGCGGATTATTTAGACTTTGGTCAATGTGGAAAGAAATCAAACGGCATGTATATTCCCACAACAACGCAGGGAAAATATACTTAATCCACACAAAGAAGCGACAAACTACAAACGCAATTCAAGTCAAGTCTGTATCGTGCCAAATCACAACAGCAGTTGTTTCAAAGCACTTTCCAAAGAGATGGTCTACACCAAAGCCTTTATTCTCAAGAGACCCAACAATTCCCCCAAGATCAAGCACTCGGCAACTTTGGCAAGAAAAAACTGACTTTTGACAGGAAGAATTTTCAAGCAGATCCCGGCTCAAGGTGGGCGGCCCTCTGCTTGGACCGGTTGGGTTCAAAAAGAGAGACAAGGAAGGGTGGCGATGCGCTTTGTGCAACATACATAGAACATTAACATATTCAAATGCATTTCTTTACATTATAAGCATGAAAGACAAGCAGGCAGGACAGCAGGCAGGCAGATTATTTAGACTTTGGTCAATGTGGAAAGAAATCAAACGCCAAGTATATTCCCACGACAACGCAGGGAAAACATACTTACTCCCCAAAGGGAACGAACAAACTACAAACGCAACTCAAGTCAAGTCTGTATCTTGCCAAATCACAACAGCAGTTGTATCAAAGCACTTTCCAAAGAGAGATGGTCTACACCAAACCCTTTATTCTCAAGAGACCCTACAATTCCCCCAAGAGCATGCACTCGGCAACTTTGGCAAGAAAAAACTGCCTTTTGACAGGAAGAATTCTCAAGCAGATCCCGGCTCAAGGTGGGCGGCCCTCTGCTTGGACCGGTTGGGTTCAAAAAGAGAGACAAGGCAGGGTGGCAATGCGCTTCGTGCAACATACATAGAACATTAACATATTCAAATGCATTTCTTTACATTATAAGCATGAAAGGCAAGCAGGTAAAACAGCAGGCAGGCAGATTATTTAGACTTTGGTCAATGAGGAAAGAAATCAAACGGCATGTATATTCCCACAACAACGCAGGGAAAACATACCTACTCCACAAAAAGAAGCGAACAAACTACAAACGCAATTCAAGTCAAGTCTGTATCGTGTCAAATCACAACAGCAGTTGTTTTAATACACTTTCCAAAGAGAGATGGTCTACACCAAACCCTTTATTCTCAAGAGACCCAACAATTCCCCCAAGAGCATGCACTCGGCAACTTTGGCAAGAAAAAACTGCCTTTTTACAGGAAGAATTCTCAAGCAGATCCCGGCTCAAGGTGGGCGGCCCTCTGCCTGGACCGGTTGGGTCAAAAAAGAGAGACAAGGACAGGTGGCAATGCACTTCATGCAACATACATACAACATTCACATGTTCAAATGCATTTCTTTACATCATAAGAATGAAACGCAGGGAGGCAGGACAGCACGCAGGCAGGCGGATTATTTAGACTTTCGTCAATGTGGAAAAAAATCAAACGGCATGTATATTCCCACAACAACGCAGGGAAAACATACTTAATCCACACAAAGAAGCGACAAACTACAAACGCAACTCAAGTCAAGTGTGTATCGTGCCAAATCACAACAGCAGTTGTTTCAATATACTTTCCAAAGAGAGATTGTCTACACCAAACCCTTTATTCTCAAGAGACCCAACAATTCCCCCAAGAGCATGCACTCGGCAACTTTGGCAAGAAAAAACTGCCTTTTGACAGGAAGAATTCTCAAGCAGATCCCGGCTCAAGGTGGGCGGCCCTCTGCCTGGACCGGTTGGGTCACAAAAGAGATACAAGGAAAGGTGGCAATGCGATTCGTGCAACATACATACAACATTCACATATTCAAATGCATTTCTTTACATTATGAGCATGAAACGCAGGCAGGCAGGACAGCAAGTAGGTGGATTATTTAGACTTTGGTCAATGTGGAAAGAAATCAAACGGCAAGTATGTTCCCACGACAATACAGGGAAAACATGCTTACTCCAAACAGAGAAGCGACAAACTACAAGCGCAATTCAAATCAAGTCTGTATCGTGCCAAATCACAACAGCAGTTGTTTCAAAGCACTTTCCAAAGAGAGATGGTCTACACCAAACCCTTTATTCTCAAGAGACCCAACAATTCCCCGAAGAGCATGCACTCGGCAACTTTGGCAAGAAAAAACTGCCTTTTGACAGGAAGAATTCTCAAGCAGATCCCGGCTCAAGGTGGGCGGCCCTCTGCTTGGACCGGTTGGGTTCAAAAAGAGAGACAAGGAAGGGTGGCAATGCGCTTTGTGCAACATACATAAAACATTAACATATTCAAATGCATTTCTTTACATTATAAGTATGAAAGGCAAGCAGGTAAGACAGCAGGCAGGCGGATTATTTAGACTTTGGTCAATGTGGAAAGAAATCAAACGGCATGTATATTCCCACAACATCGCAGGGAAAACATGCTGACTCCATACAGAAAAGCGACAAACGACAAACGCAATTCAAGTCAAGTCTGTATCGTGCCAAATCACAACAGCAGTTGTTTCAAAGCACTTTCCAAAGAGAGATGGTCTACACCAAACCCTATATTCTCAAGAGACCCAACAATTCCCCCAAGAGCATGCACTCTGCAACTTTGGCAAGAAAAAACTGCCTTTTGACAGGAAGAATTCTCAAGCAGATCCCGGCTCAAGGTGGGCGGCCCTCTGCCTGGACCGGTTGGGTCAAAAAAGAGAGACAAGGACAGGTGGCAATGCACTTCATGCAACATACATACAACATTCACATGTTCAAATGCATTTCTTTACATCATAAGCATGAAAGGCAAGCAGGTAAAACAGCAGGCAGGCAGATTATTTAGACTTTGGTCAATGAGGAAAGAAATCAAACGGCATGTATATTCCCACAACAACGCAGGGAAAACATACTTACTCCACAAAAAGAAGCGAACAAACTACAAACGCAATTCAAGTCAAGTCTGTATCGTGTCAAATCACAACAGCAGTTGTTTTAATACACTTTCCAAAGAGAGATGGTCTACACCAAACCCTTTATTCTCAAGAGACCCAACAATTCCCCCAAGAGCATGCACTCGGCAACTTTGGCAAGAAAAAACTGCCTTTTTACAGGAAGAATTCTCAAGCAGATCCCGGCTCAAGGTGGGCGGCCCTCTGCCTGGACCGGTTGGGTCAAAAAAGAGAGACAAGGACAGGTGGCAATGCACTTCATGCAACATACATACAACATTCACATGTTCAAATGCATTTCTTTACATCATAAGAATGAAACGCAGGGAGGCAGGACAGCACGCAGGCAGGCGGATTATTTAGACTTTCGTCAATGTGGAAAAAAATCAAACGGCATGTATATTCCCACAACAACGCAGGGAAAACATACTTAATCCACACAAAGAAGCGACAAACTACAAACGCAACTCAAGTCAAGTGTGTATCGTGCCAAATCACAACAGCAGTTGTTTCAATATACTTTCCAAAGAGAGATTGTCTACACCAAACCCTTTATTCTCAAGAGACCCAACAATTCCCCCAAGAGCATGCACTCGGCAACTTTGGCAAGAAAAAACTGCCTTTTGACAGGAAGAATTCTCAAGCAGATCCCGGCTCAAGGTGGGCGGCCCTCTGCCTGGACCGGTTGGGTCACAAAAGAGATACAAGGAAAGTTGGCAATGCGATTCGTGCAACATACATACAACATTAACATATTCAAATGCATTTCTTTACATTATAAGTATGAAAGGCAAGCAGGTAAGACAGCAGGCAGGCGGATTATTTAGACTTTGGTCAATGTGGAAAGAAATCAAACGGCAAGTATGTTCCCACGACAATACAGGGAAAACATGCTTACTCCAAACAGAGAAGCGACAAACTACAAGCGCAATTCAAATCAAGTCTGTATCGTGCCAAATCACAACAGCAGTTGTTTCAAAGCACTTTCCAAAGAGAGATGGTCTACACCAAACCCTTTATTCTCAAGAGACCCAACAATTCCCCCAAGAGCATGCACTCGGCAACTTTGGCAAGAAAAAACTGCCTTTTGACAGGAAGAATTCTCAAGCAGATCCCGGCTCAAGGTGGGCGGCCCTCTGCTTGGACCGGTTGGGTTCAAAAAGAGAGACAAGGAAGGGTGGCAATGCGCTTTGTGCAACATACATAAAACATTAACATATTCAAATGCATTTCTTTACATTATAAGTATGAAAGGCAAGCAGGTAAGACAGCAGGCAGGCGGATTATTTAGACTTTGGTCAATGTGGAAAGAAATCAAACGGCATGTATATTCCCACAACAACGCAGGGAAAACATGCTGACTCCATACAGAAAAGCGACAAACGACAAACGCAATTCAAGTCAAGTCTGTATCGTGCCAAATCACAACAGCAGTTGTTTCAAAGCACTTTCCAAAGAGAGATGGTCTACACCAAACCCTATATTCTCAAGAGACCCAACAATTCCCCCAAGAGCATGCACTCTGCAACTTTGGCAAGAAAAAACTGCCTTTTGACAGGAAGAATTCTCAAGCAGATCCCGGCTCAAGGTGGGCGGCCCTCTGCCTGGACCGGTTGGGTCAAAAAAGAGAGACAAGGACAGGTGGCAATGCACTTCATGCAACATACATACAACATTCACATGTTCAAAGGCATTTCATTACATCATAAGAATGAAACGCAGGGAGGCAGGACAGCACGCAGGCAGGCGGATTATTTAGACTTTGGTCAATGTGGAAAAAAATCAAACGGCATGTATATTCCCACAACAACGCAGGGAAAACATACTTAATCCACACAAAGAAGCGACAAACTACAAACGCAACTCAAGTCAAGTGTGTATCGTGCCAAATCACAACAGCAGTTGTTTCAATATACTTTCCAAAGAGAGATTGTCTACACCAAACCCTTTATTCTCAAGAGACCCAACAATTCCCCCAAGAGCATGCACTCGGCAACTTTGGCAAGAAAAAACTGCCTTTTGACAGGAAGAATTCTCAAGCAGATCCCGGCTCAAGGTGGGCGGCCCTCTGCTTGGACCGGTTGGGTTCAAAAAGAGAGACAAGGAAGGGTGGCAATGCGCTTTGTGCAACATACATAAAACATTAACATATTCAAATGCATTTCTTTACATTATAAGTATGAAAGGCAAGCAGGTAAGACAGCAGGCAGGCGGATTATTTAGACTTTGGTCAACGTGGAAAGAAATCAAACGGCATGTATATTCCCACAACAACGCAGGGAAAACATGCTGACTCCATACAGAAAAGCGACAAACGACAAACGCAATTCAAGTCAAGTCTGTATCGTGCCAAATCACAACAGCAGTTGTTTCAAAGCACTTTCCAAAGAGAGATGGTCTACACCAAACCCTATATTCTCAAGAGACCCAACAATTCCCCCAAGAGCATGCACTCTGCAACTTTGGCAAGAAAAAACTGCCTTTTGACAGGAAGAATTCTCAAGCAGATCCCGGCTCAAGGTGGGCGGCCCTCTGCCTGGACCGGTTGGGTCAAAAAAGAGAGACAAGGACAGGTGGCAATGCACTTCATGCAACATACATACAACATTCACATGTTCAAATGCATTTCTTTACATCATAAGCATGAAAGGCAAGCAGGTAAAACAGCAGGCAGGCAGATTATTTAGACTTTGGTCAATGAGGAAAGAAATCAAACGGCATGTATATTCCCACAACAACGCAGGGAAAACATACTTACTCCACAAAAAGAAGCGAACAAACTACAAACGCAATTCAAGTCAAGTCTGTATCGTGTCAAATCACAACAGCAGTTGTTTTAATACACTTTCCAAAGAGAGATGGTCTACACCAAACCCTTTATTCTCAAGAGACCCAACAATTCCCCCAAGAGCATGCACTCGGCAACTTTGGCAAGAAAAAACTGCCTTTTGACAGGAAGAATTCTCAAGCAGATCCCGGCTCAAGGTGGGCGGCCCTCTGCCTGGACCGGTTGGGTCAAAAAAGAGAGACAAGGACAGGTGGCAATGCGCTTTGTGCAACATACATAAAACATTAACATATTCAAATGCATTTCTTTACATTATAAGTATGAAAGGCAAGCAGGTAAGACAGCAGGCAGGCGGATTATTTAGACTTTGGTCAACGTGGAAAGAAATCAAACGGCATGTATATTCCCACAACAACGCAGGGAAAACATGCTGACTCCATACAGAAAAGCGACAAACGACAAACGCAATTCAAGTCAAGTCTGTATCGTGCCAAATCACAACAGCAGTTGTTTCAAAGCACTTTCCAAAGAGAGATGGTCTACACCAAACCCTATATTCTCAAGAGACCCAACAATTCCCCCAAGAGCATGCACTCTGCAACTTTGGCAAGAAAAAACTGCCTTTTGACAGGAAGAATTCTCAAGCAGATCCCGGCTCAAGGTGGGCGGCCCTCTGCCTGGACCGGTTGGGTCAAAAAAGAGAGACAAGGACAGGTGGCAATGCACTTCATGCAACATACATACAACATTCACATGTTCAAATGCATTTCTTTACATCATAAGCATGAAAGGCAAGCAGGTAAAACAGCAGGCAGGCAGATTATTTAGACTTTGGTCAATGAGGAAAGAAATCAAACGGCATGTATATTCCCACAACAACGCAGGGAAAACATACTTACTCCACAAAAAGAAGCGAACAAACTACAAACGCAATTCAAGTCAAGTCTGTATCGTGTCAAATCACAACAGCAGTTGTTTTAATACACTTTCCAAAGAGAGATGGTCTACACCAAACCCTTTATTCTCAAGAGACCCAACAATTCCCCCAAGAGCATGCACTCGGCAACTTTGGCAAGAAAAAACTGCCTTTTTACAGGAAGAATTCTCAAGCAGATCCCGGCTCAAGGTGGGCAGCCCTCTGCCTGGACCGGTTGGGTCAAAAAAGAGAGACAAGGACAGGTGGCAATGCACTTCATGCAACATACATACAACATTCACATGTTCAAATGCATTTCTTTACATCATAAGAATGAAACGCAGGGAGGCAGGACAGCACGCAGGCAGGCGGATTATTTAGACTTTCGTCAATGTGGAAAAAAATCAAACGGCATGTATATTCCCACAACAACGCAGGGAAAACATACTTAATCCACACAAAGAAGCGACAAACTACAAACGCAACTCAAGTCAAGTGTGTATCGTGCCAAATCACAACAGCAGTTGTTTCAATATACTTTCCAAAGAGAGATTGTCTACACCAAACCCTTTATTCTCAAGAGACCCAACAATTCCCCCAAGAGCATGCACTCGGCAACTTTGGCAAGAAAAAACTGCCTTTTGACAGGAAGAATTCTCAAGCAGATCCCGGCTCAAGGTGGGCGGCCCTCTGCCTGGACCGGTTGGGTCACAAAAGAGATACAAGGAAAGGTGGCAATGCGATTCGTGCAACATACATACAACATTCACATATTCAAATGCATTTCTTTACATTATAAGTATGAAAGGCAAGCAGGTAAGACAGCAGGCAGGCGGATTATTTAGACTTTGGTCAATGTGGAAAGAAATCAAACGGCAAGTATGTTCCCACGACAATACAGGGAAAACATGCTTACTCCAAACAGAGAAGCGACAAACTACAAGCGCAATTCAAATCAAGTCTGTATCGTGCCAAATCACAACAGCAGTTGTTTCAAAGCACTTTCCAAAGAGAGATGGTCTACACCAAACCCTTTATTCTCAAGAGACCCAACAATTCCCCCAGGAGCATGCACTCGGCAACTTTGGCAAGAAAAAACTGCCTTTTGACAGGAAGAATTCTCAAGCAGATCCCGGCTCAAGGTGGGCGGCCCTCTGCTTGGACCGGTTGGGTTCAAAAAGAAAGACAAGGAAGGGTGGCAATGCGCTTTGTGCAACATACATAAAACATTAACATATTCAAATGCATTTCTTTACATTATAAGTATGAAAGGCAAGCAGGTAAGACAGCAGGCAGGCGGATTATTTAGACTTTGGTCAATGTGGAAAGAAATCAAACGGCATGTATATTCCCACAACAACGCAGGGAAAACATGCTGACTCCATACAGAAAAGCGACAAACGACAAACGCAATTCAAGTCAAGTCTGTATCGTGCCAAATCACAACAGCAGTTGTTTCAAAGCACTTTCCAAAGAGAGATGGTCTACACCAAACCCTATATTCTCAAGAGACCCAACAATTCCCCCAAGAGCATGCACTCTGCAACTTTGGCAAGAAAAAACTGCCTTTTGACAGGAAGAATTCTCAAGCAGATCCCGGCTCAAGGTGGGCGGCCCTCTGCCTGGACCGGTTGGGTCAAAAAAGAGAGACAAGGACAGGTGGCAATGCACTTCATGCAACATACATACAACATTCACATGTTCAAATGCATTTCTTTACATCATAAGAATGAAACGCAGGGAGGCAGGACAGCACGCAGGCAGGCGGATTATTTAGACTTTGGTCAATGTGGAAAAAAATCAAACGGCATGTATATTCCCACAACAACGCAGGGAAAACATACTTAATCCACACAAAGAAGCGACAAACTACAAACGCAACTCAAGTCAAGTGTGTATCGTGCCAAATCACAACAGCAGTTGTTTCAATATACTTTCCAAAGAGAGATTGTCTACACCAAACCCTTTATTCTCAAGAGACCCAACAATTCCCCCAAGAGCATGCACTCGGCAACTTTGACAAGAAAAAACTGCCTTTTGACAGGAAGAATTCTCAAGCAGATCCCGGCTCAAGGTGGGCGGCCCTCTGCTTGGACCGGTTGGATTCAAAAAGAGTGACAAGGAAGGGTGGCAATGCGCTTTGTGCAACATACATAGAACATTAACATATTCAAATGCATTTCTTTACATTATAAGTATGAAAGGCAAGCAGGTAAGACAGCAGGCAGGCGGATTATTTAGACTTTGGTCAAGGTGGAAAGAAATCAAACGGCATGTATATTCCCACAACAACGCAGGGAAAACATGCTGACTCCATACAGAAAAGCGACAAACTACAAATGCAATTCAAGTCAAGTCTGTATCGTGCCAAATCACAACAGCAGTTGTTTAAAAGCACTTTCCAAAGAGAGATGGTCTTCACCAAACCCTTTATTCTTAAGAGACCCAACTATTCCCCGAAGAGCAAGCACTCGGCAACTGTAGCAAAAAAAACAGCCTTTTGACAGGAAGAATTCTCAAGCAGATCCTGGCCCAAGGTGGGCGGCCCTCTGCCTGGACCGGTTGGGTCAAAAAAGAGAGACAAGGACAGGTGGCAATGCACTTCATGCAACATACATACAACATTCACATGTTCAAATGCATTTCTTTACATCATAAGAATGAAACGCAGGGAGGCAGGACAGCACGCAGGCAGGCGGATTATTTAGACTTTGGTCAATGTGGAAAAAAATCAAACGGCATGTATATTCCCACAACAACGCAGGGAAAACATACTTAATCCACACAAAGAAGCGACAAACTACAAACGCAACTCAAGTCAAGTGTGTATCGTGCCAAATCACAACAGCAGTTGTTTCAATATACTTTCCAAAGAGAGATTGTCTACACCAAACCCTTTATTCTCAAGAGACCCAACAATTCCCCCAAGAGCATGCACTCGGCAACTTTGACAAGAAAAAACTGCCTTTTGACAGGAAGAATTCTCAAGCAGATCCCGGCTCAAGGTGGCCGGCCCTCTGCTTGGACCGGTTGGATTCAAAAAGAGTGACAAGGAAGGGTGGCAATGCGCTTTGTGCAACATACATAGAACATTAACATATTCAAATGCATTTCTTTACATTATAAGTATGAAAGGCAAGCAGGTAAGACAGCAGGCAGGCGGATTATTTAGACTTTGGTCAAGGTGGAAAGAAATCAAACGGCATGTATATTCCCACAACAACGCAGGGAAAACATGCTGACTCCATACAGAAAAGCGACAAACTACAAATGCAATTCAAGTCAAGTCTGTATCGTGCCAAATCACAACAGCAGTTGTTTAAAAGCACTTTCCAAAGAGAGATGGTCTTCACCAAACCCTTTATTCTTAAGAGACCCAACTATTCCCCGAAGAGCAAGCACTCGGCAACTGTAGCAAAAAAAACAGCCTTTTGACAGGAAGAATTCTCAAGCAGATCCTGGCCCAAGGTGGGCGGCCCTCTGCTTGGACCGGTTGGGTTCAAAAAGAGAGACAAGGAAAGGTGGCAATGCGCTTCGTGCAACATACATACAACAGTAACATATTCAAATGCATTTCTTTACATTATAAGCATGAAAGACAAGCAGGTAAGACAGCAGGCAGGCGGATTATTTAGACTTTGGTCAATGTGGAGAGAAATCAAACGGCATGTATATTCCCACAACAACGCAGGGACAACAAAATGCATATTAAACTTTAAACATGACATACACTGCGGTCTGTAACACCATATTGCATATTAAACATTAAACATGACAGACACGGCGGTCTGTAACACCATATTGCATATTAAACATTAAACATGACAGACACGGCGGTCTGTAACACCATATTGCATATTAAACATTAAACATGACAGACACGGCGGTCTGTAACACCATATTGCATATTAAACATTAAACATGACAGACAAAACGGTCTGTAACACCATATTGCATATTAAACATTAAACATGACAGACACGGCGGTCTGTAACACCATATTGCATATTAAACATTAAACATGACAGACAAAATGGTCAGTAACACCATATTGCATATTAAACATTCAATGTATACTTACATTTTACGAACTTTGTCCATATTGTGGTCCGGTTTAAAACTCTCTCCTCTCCTTCATGGTGGCAGCCACTTAGTCCTCGTTAATGTTCGTGTCCTACTCAACACACAGCAAAGTGCGGTTTGATAGTCTGGCTTCAGCCGGTTTAGGTGGATTCTGACGGTAAAAGAAACAATTAAACTCCTAAAATCTCATATATTGCGTGAAGACGGTGCTTTAGTCAAATTCAATGGTCCCGTTTTACTCTTTTAGATTAAAAAATGTTGCCACTTGGTGTCGCCATTGCAAAGATAACGTCCAGCCAGCTTTGGAAGCCCACGTGAC
Organism: Chaunax sp. Z400; assembly: GCA_037577475.1. Taxonomy (NCBI): domain Eukaryota; kingdom Metazoa; phylum Chordata; class Actinopteri; order Lophiiformes; family Chaunacidae; genus Chaunax; species Chaunax sp. Z400. The sequence goes on from CM075199.1 coordinate 1,833,756, forward strand.
CGTTGTTATTTCATCGTGATCCCGCCTACATGGAGCCTGGGCGCTCTGAAATCTGATTGGCTCCTGAAGCTCTGGCCCCACTCCGGAAATCTGATTGGCCCCTGGTCAGCTGACCTAGTGGTCACGCGGTACTCCCCTTCCCCGCGTTGCATTGTGGTAAATCAAGTATGTTTTTTGTTCAGTAAAGATGGCAGACGTGTAGCCACCTCTACGGAGCCTGGATGACTTTCTCTTGAGCTCCGCCCGGTTCGCAGTGCCCGATACACGCGACCTGGACCGCTGGAAAAACCGCATCGTCAACAATCTGCTATACTACCAGAGCAATTATTTCGTGTCCGCACTGGGCATGCTGGTGTAGCAGATTGATTTATGTTCACAGAGCCGTCTCATGCATGACCAGAGGTAAGCACAGCGTTCATTAAAGTTATTATTTGTCATTCAAATGGGTAGAAACCGTTGTAGATTGTTCACAGTAATGTCCGACTCATGTTGCGTGAGTCATGTAAAGATTTGAGTTCGTTAAGTTATGTTTTACCGTTTGTGAATGTGGTTAGCTGGCGCTAATATGCTAATGTGGCATCTTACTGTCTGTGTGTGTGTGTGTGCGCGTGCGTTCGTCCCACGTTGATGGCATCGCTGTCCTTGTGGCGGAGAGCCAGACCGTGTACCCACAGCTCATGACCTGTGTTATGTGTTTTTCTGTACACACAGGTATGGACACCTTTTTATTGTTCTTGTATAATGCGTATGTGTAAAATGTTTTTATTAGTTTAATAACTAATGCTGTTTTATCCAATTAAATTTTTGGAAGTTTAAGAGGTTCTATTTTTGTATTAAATAATTCAGGAAAAATTGATTTCATGGTTGCTAATGAAGAATGTATTTCCTTTTCTATTTATGTACAGTTAATTTATTATTTCTTTAAGATGTTTTTTGTGTATGCTGAGGCCAAATGTAATTTCAAATAACTACGTCATGATGATCATTTGACTGAATATATTGTGACTTAAATTGCAATAGAGATAGTGAGAGCCGTCTCATGCATGACCAGAGGAGAGCCAGGCCGTGTACCCACAGCTCATGACCTGTGTTATTTGTGTTTTTCTGTACACACAGTAAACAACCAGAAACCCAGCACTGTCTCACGTGCCTTATTTGCAACCCAGAACACAACGCAGAGGGACTGACAAAGTCACACGGGTTACACTGGTCATAGTGGGGTAAGTTTCATTATCCTGACGTGGTCAGCCGTCCTCCGTACTGGAAGTCTGTCAGTAACACTGGTAACTTGTGATTTTCTTCTGCTTTACTGTGATACGTTAATTATGGTATGAACAGCAGTGACAGGGAGCCGCAGCTGTCTACATCATAACAGAGTCGTGACGTGCACGCAGGGTATCAGCTGAGAGAACAGACTATTAAGTTTGAATCGGGTGATTGAGATGAGTGGAATCGTATCTTCCTCTGTCTCCTCACCTCTCTGTCCTTTTCTCTGTCAGTTTAGGGTAATGCATCTACCCCTACAAAGAGACCAGAGGGCAGATATAAGCCCCCTAGGGTAGAACAACACACACAGTGGTAATTTACAGTCTGCTGGGCTGCTCTTTATCAAATAAACCAGCCTAAAGGAACATTCATTCATTCATTTTCTGTAACTGCTTATCCTGTGTAGGGTTGGCATAATTGACATAGGCATAATTGTTACATCCTCATAAACAAACAAACAAAGAAGAACTGAAAAAGGACATGTTTAAAAATGTTGTTTTAAAAAAAAAATCAACCTGAATGACTCCATACAGCTTGTACAGCCTAGTCCCAGTCTCCAGAAGCCCAGAGATCCCAAAATGATTTGAAGATATGTTATTTACACTATTATGATGAAATCTTCACTTCTAAGCCTCTAAGAACACACGACTGTACCGCTAAGACAGAATCCAACCTCATCATTAAGTTTGCTCATGACACGACAGTGGTGGGACTCATCAGCAGCGGTGATGAGACACCTGGTAGACACCTGGTAGGATGCAGCAGCGACACCAACCTGATTCTAAATGTGGAGAAAACCAAAGAACTGGTTGTTGACTTCTTGCGGTCGCTGGGTGAACACTCTTCACTGTACATCAGTGGCTCCATGGTGGAGAGGGTCAGAAGTACCAAGTTCATCAGGGTGCACGTCTTCGACGACCTCAGCTGGGCTCTCAACAGTACATCCGTATTGAAGAAGGCACAACAACGCCTTCACTTCCTGCGGAGACTGAAGAGAGCCAGCCTTCCTCCGCCCATCCTCACCACCTTCTACAGAGGCTCTGTTGAGAGCATCCTGGCCGGCTGTATCACCGTGTGGTTTGGGAACGGCAGAGTAGCAGACTGCAAATCCCTCCAACGCGTGGTGAGGACAGCCGAGAAGATCATAGGGGTCTCCCTCCTCTCCATACAGGACATCTACCAGGATGGTTGTATACGCAGAGCGTCCTCCATGCTCAGGGACCCCTCCCACGGACTGTTCGTTCCCCTGCCATCGGGCAGGAGGCTGAGGAGCATCAGAACCTGCACAACACGGCTCTGTAGCAGCTTCTTCCCCCAAGCAGTTAGGCTGCTGGCCATCCCCCACATAACCCACATTCAATACTGACCCATCTCCCCCCTGCTCTCATCCACCCCATCTCCCTCCCTCCCTTTATGTGTTGCATTCAAAGCCAAGCTCCTTGGTTCACCTCACAAATTCATAGTCTTACTTATAAAGAGTCATTTCCACCTTGAATCTTTTGGTTCTAGTGTTTGAAACACATGTATGTGAATGACATCAAACCTCCCTCTGCTTCCAACAGTAGTTTCATGATATAAGCTTTTGGATCAGATATTCTGTGGAAATCTTTCAAAGTTCTGTTTCAAAGAAGGCTCAGTGCTTTCCTAAAGCAGCTGGTCACTGTTGTTTGTTTATCAGATGTTACTTGAACATGAGAACATTTGTTGGGGACTGTTTTCTGTGGCTGATAAATTCATGTTTAATGCTAAAGTTAATATTTGGGCCAGAAAATGCAGCTCTGTCTTAAAGGAATCATATATATCAGGATTTGGATACACAGACAGTACTCCTTAGTAGATACACTCATTATTTGTTTGGCTCCATATGTGGGATTTGTTGACTAAAATGAAAGTATAGAATATCAGCAGCACCTTTTCCCTCTCTGTCATCGAAGCTTCTCTACAGCTGTGGTTTTATGTCATCATGTACTTCCAACACCGTGTGGATAAATATGTTTCTCTCAGGTATTTCCAGCCCTCCCAGTTGTTTTTCGGGTCGATGGTCATCACCCTGTTGTTCCTGGGCTTCGTCTGGGCTGCTGAGAACCAAGCTCCCGTTCGCCGTTTCCGCAGAAACCACCCATTGATCACTGTGTTGGCCATTCTTTTGGCCAGTTACCTCTTCATATCAGTGCTGGGAGGCGTGGCCGTGTTCCTGTTTAGGATAGCCTTCCCCATACTGGGTGAGACAATCACACACACACAGACGCACACAGTCCACTAAAGCATGAAATTCATTCATTCAATTCTGTCAAAATGTAACAAAACATGTTTAAGAAATGCACTACGATTCTCTAACAAACACGTTGAAACACTGTTCGCAAATCACAAAACGTTCCTATCAAACAAACACACTACATATTGCTAATACATCAATCAATCAATCAGCTTCATTGGTCACATACAATTATACAAGTACAACGTAGCAAAATGTGTCCTCTGCATTTGACCCATCCCTGAGGAGCAGTGGGCTGCCCTTACGGCGCCCGGGGAGCAAACTGAGGTTCAGTATCTTGCTCAAGGATACTTCGACATGTGGACTGGGGGAACTGGGGATCGAACCACCGACCTTCTGATAAGTGAAAGAGCGCTCTTACCACCTGAGCCACAGCCGAAATATGGAGCGTGTTACAATTTCAAACAATATTCCCTACAAAGCCTAACTTTAAATACTTCAGTCTAAATACAAGAGGCAGCGGCGCTCAGCCTGCCGAAAAGCAAAAGATGATTGACCAATTTTGGTGCTGCGTTCAAGCGGTGGTCATTGACAAATTAATCATTTCAATCATTTTAAGGGATCGAAAGCAACATGAATTCAGGTTCCCTCCTCACTTTGTTTGGCTGATTCCAAAAAGAGGCTGGGGCTTTTAACACTTTGCTAAGCTAAACAGGCTGGGATGGAGAAGGAAAGATGAAAAGCAGGCCTAACAAACCTTTTACCTCAATAATGTTAGTTTGTAATTTGTAAGCTAGCTCACTTCTTCACCATACATTTAAGTTGACCAAACAATGTTAAGTTATGTTGTCGATGTTCATTATAATGCAATGCCAACAATTCACATTTGTGCAACATTAGCATCAGCAGATTAAAATTAGAGCAGGTCACAAAACAGGGAGTGTCTTATCAAAATATGATGAATTATACTTATAAAAGAGGAAAATGTTGAAATAAAGGCCTGTCTCTAATGCAAACCAGTGTCAAACTGGTTCACTCTGCAGTTGTGATAAATCAATGCCAGGTCATTATTTTACAACATACACTTATCTGAGATTGTAGCCTCTCTCAAACAGACATTGTTGCAACACCACCTCGATGTGTGCGTTCACAGTTATGCCGGCGTTCCGCAACGTAAAGAGGCGTGATGTATGAAGCGACAGCGAACATAAAAGCTGATATATTTCACTATCTCCCCAGTTTTTTGTATTTTCTGTGCTTGTTCTTCAAATAGCAGACTTCCTGTTGCTAACGCATATTTAAATCCCCCGGGGTAGGTCGCACACCTGAACATATGACGGCAACGTCACACCTGTTACGCCTCAGAGGCGCACTCTGTTCATGCAGACGTCTGCTTCGGTGCTGTTACTACCTCCACAGGCCTCACAGAGGTGGAGCAAACTGACACCCCATTTCGCCTTCATTGCATTCTAACAGAACGTCGTGGCGGAATAAAGGCGCAACAGACCCACAATGAAAACGTTGTCTGACTGGGGCTTAGGTCAGCTCAGTAAACCTGATTCCTAATTCCTTCCTCCCCGTGTGTGTGTGTGTGTCACTCCACAGCGGTTCTGGTCCATGCATCGGTGAGGCTGCGCAGCCTGAAGAACAAGCTGGAGAACAAACTGGAGAGCATTGGTCTGAAGAGGACCCCCATGGGACTCCTATTAGAGGCTCTGGGTCAGGAGCAGGAGGCTGGATCCTAGAGGGAAAGAGGAGGAGCTGTGCACGGTGGGTGATAGTTTGGGTACCATCCAAGGTAAAGGGTAAAAGAAATGGTTATGATGCCGGATCGGTCTGAACGGGGAGGAAGAAAAGAAAAGCATACTGTAGGTGTAGGAGCAAATTACTGCTGGGGGCAAAATGAAGAGTATGAGTAGAAAGAAAGGATCTGAGAACAAAAAGGGTGATTTGGTTTGTTGTAAAAAGAACAAATTGTAAGTCAGCAGTGAAGGAAAAGAGCAGTTCTGTGGTCCAATGGGAAGAAAGCAGGTGAAATTCATATAAATGATCACAACAAACAAATCATCTGTTTTTATCAACCACAGCACTTTAAGCCTACATTATTGTGTCTGATTGATTCTGACATGATACATTGTGTTGTAATGTCATGTTGTAGCCATATGGGGACTATGAACCTATGACCCTATGATCTGCACTTTGAGTCATTGTGTGTTTACACATTGACTTGTGCTCTATTTGTATCTCAGTGATACAAACTACCAACCCACTCTTATCTTAACATTGATCTGTGCTTCGTCTCAATGCCTACAGATTTATGACACCTTAAGTATGTGAATAAAGGTTGGAACACTTAGAAGGCAGTCTTTTTATGTGAAAAGGTTTGAAATTGTGAGAATGAAGCTGTAATTTCACAGGAAAAACTTGTAGTATTTGCTATGGTCCAACCTCAAAACACATCCAGTGATTGACTCACACATTTCAGTGTCTTTCCAATCAGCAGGGTTCTTATTAATAAGAATTAGAATATAACTTAAAGGGACAGTTCACCCAAAAATGAACATTCAGACATTATCTACTCAGCCCCATGTGGTTTTAAAGTCAGGTGAAGTTTTTCAGTCCACAAAACATTTCTGGAACTTCCAACAAAACAGCATTGCATCATTCTCCTAAACCACTGAAGAAGATGGGGACTAAAATGTAAACAACAACAGAAAACAAAATGTTCTGTAGAGATATTTTATAATGTTATTTATTTTTGAAATATAGATATTAAAAGAAATGAAAAGGCTCTTTATTACCCTAATTCTACAGCTTGTTTGACATTTTCTCATACAATACAAATTTATCTCATAATGTTTTGGCTTTTTTCTTGTAATAATGCAAAATAATCTTCTCACTTCTTCTCATGTCAAACCTTTTCTCCCCTAACAATAGCTCCATTATATAGAGCCATCTGATTAATGTGTTTACTGCTCTGTGATCCCTTCCAGGGTCTTACTTTAAACAGACAACGATGGAAACCAAAGTATTGATGCTGTGCCATAGGAGTGGTAATTGAAGTCGTACTAACTCAGCGTTTCATTCTCACGTAATGGTAAGCATACAGATGTATAAGCATTAATCATGTGGAACAACAGTGTTGCATGCAAGTATAACAACAGAGCTAAACAACAAGTAGAAGCTGGTAGTAGCTAGCATGTCCTTATGGGTACAGAACAACACAAACATAGTGGAAACATACAGTCAGATTGTATGAAATGTATTCTAGTTACATCACTCCTTTGTCTTTTTATCAGCTGTTTTGAAACTGTTGTAACTTGACCAACACTGACTTCAGACTAATTCCCTTTTTCTTTTGGTGTTTATATTATTGTGTGTTGCATTGAGAAGTAACTTAAATGTTTTGATGAGGTGAAGTTAGGAGGAAAACAGGAGATTTGATATAAAGTTCAGAACAAATCAAATCAGCTCCTTCGATCTAAGGGTTGTAGAGTAGGACTGTTATTACAGGAGCAACATGTGAAGGAAATTAGCTAGTAGCTAAATCTGCTGCAAAGCATCGTCTCTCTTACTTGAGACTAATGTATTTGTACATGGTCCCTGATGTAAATAAACTTAATAAACTAAACTACACTGAACATATGGCTGTTTTTAAACAGTCATTTTAATACCTGCATTTATAAGTCTGTATTTATCCAGAATAAAAGGCTTCACACAGAGAGCTGCCCAATACGGTCCTCCACTGCTGGTCAGTGGGAGTCGCCCAGTCTTCTACTGGGAGAAGCTCTAGTGGAGCGAATGCTTTACTTTATTATTACTAATTATTAGATGGACTGTCAGATCATGGCACCAAGAGGAAGATGCCTTCTAGCTTTACTGCCGACATGGCCTCTAGCACCACCATGAGGTATAAAACGCTCATATATTAAAGGAGTTGTGACATCAGTTTTAACACAACCATTTCCACTTCAAATACAAAACATTCTGTTTTATGTTGAAGGAAAAATGTCTGGATGAGCCTTTTTTCATCCACTACTCCTTTTTTTCTATTTCTGAAAGTCTGGAGTAATTTGTTAGGACATAAAAAAAAAAACAGCTCCTTTTCAAATTTACCAGCACAGCAGTCAAAAATTATAGTTTGGTTTCTTTTTTTCTATATAAATAAATGTTTTCTTATTCTAGTCTTTTTGTTTTCTTTAATATCAGCTGCTGTAATGTGTGAAGATGGCTGCTAAATTCATCATGGACCCTGTTTCAGTTGTTTTTTAAATCACTATTACCCTTATCTACACATATGGAATACGTATATGTAACCCAAGCTTTCCATCCAATTGGTACACTGATGGGCCGACGCTTCATGGTGCTTCATTTGCTCTACTGTGCCATCAAGTGGACAATCAATGTAAAACAGGCAGAGTGATTATAATGACACCATGGCTTTGGTGTGTGAAGCTTTGAATTGAATAAATGAATGAATGATGTTTGTGATGCCAATACGTGAATTATGATCTTATTAATACGGTGTCTGTCTTTATGATAGAATGGCGGGGTCAAAAGGGAAAGTCCACAAAATGTGAGGGGGATCCATTGCGTTTCGCTGCCCCTTATGTTTCGAATCGCACGCCAAACCCGCGAACCATTTCCTGAACCAGTCACGTGGTACGGCCGGCTCGCGAGGCTTCGAACGTCACCACATACGTGATCAACACACGCCTCGATACGCGCTTCACAAAAATCTTCCTGGATTACTCGACACACGCTTCGAAGCCTCGACACGGAAGGACACATCACTAGCCACTAGTCCACCCGTAATGTCAGCTAATGTTACTCATTATCACTTAGTACTGACTACACATACATACCTTATTATGACATATTTTCAGGGAAGTTTTCTTACTCCTGCAACAGAAATTAAGTTTTACTGTTACTTTGGTTTGCTATAGCTGCAGAACTACTGGCATTTCCTTCAAGCATCTCTGTTGTTTGTGCTTAATGCTACCCAATGTTAGCTTTCCAACATGCTAAAGCAAGCTGTCCTGAGCATCAGCTGCTAAATATCAGAATATTAAGTGGTCAGTTTTATTTGTATGGTGCCAAATCTTTACAAAGGTTTTCTCAAGGCATTTCCCCAAAAGAGCATGAACATGTGACCTTTCTTTTACATGCATGTCCAGTCTCTAGAGCCGCAGTCCTAAAAGTGGTTTTGTTCTAGTTTGGGGTTTGTTTGGCACTGAGTCACTAAATATAAGGACAAGTGCTTGAATCTCAGGAGAAGTAAATGTTCTTTGTTCTGCTTTGTATCTGTTTGATGAACATTTGATGAACTACTAAGAGAACATTGGTGATAACTTGGAATGTTGCTGTCCATTCATCATTATGTTTGAACCAACACAAAAGTGTCTTTGACTCCTGCCAAAAGCTGGAAATTACATTTATCTAAAGCACTTTTTGAATAAAAAAAGAATGCTTTACTGCAGTGTGTACGGACTGTCTCTACTAGCCAAAAAGCAGAAACTACACATTTAGTCAAAATTAGGTTTTCATTAATAATATGTATTGTTTCAGAATCAGAAACTTTATTGTCTGTCATGACAGAAAATCATCTTAGGCATGGCACAACATACAAAACAAAAACCCAGACAATCGACATAATGTAGGCATTCATAGAACAGAATGAAAATAGTTTGTGCAAAACTTAGAGAATAAAAACTATAAAATACATGAAAGCAGCAGGTAAAGTTTGCAGTGAATCTAAGAAGGCAGTTTTATTAAGTGAAAGCAGGTGAGATGTCCTACAGCTATCCTTAGATAAATATAACACCACATTTATGGTCTGATTTTTCCATAACTGTTGTGTGTAAATGACCATTGATTAATTCAATAAATATATTGGAAATTGAGTCATTCCACATAACTAAACATAAAACAGAACTGAAATCATATTAATTATGATTACCTGAGAAATTAAAGAAAACTTTGAAAAACACCCTGTCTTACAATGTTAAAGTGAAAAAAAGATCTGTGACTTGAATGTTAGTTTAAAACATGAACAAACAAAAAGACGTAAAGCAAAAAAGAAATACATGTACTGTACATTTTTCTAAAGACTAGTTAAACTGGACAAGAACGATGGACAAGAAGTTCTCAAGGCTCTAATTATTAATAAAGAAGATCTCATTTAATTACAGGAGCACCTTGTTCTACTTCTAACACTGGAGACACAACGTTGGTGTCATATAACAAAATAATCAAAGTTCAGAAGTGACTAAGATTGATTCATGAATACATAGAAAAGTCAGTGCCTGTAATGCGTCTTATATACGTCATCTTCACATCGATCGTGTTAGAATAATGCCTCTCACGTTTCTCCTAACACACGCGTTTGTGTTTTTTTTTCCCTATAGGAGGAGTTATTGACGTCATCACTGGGTGCTGCTTTATAAAGGTCCCGTCCCTCCCGGTTAGAGCAGAACCGAGACAGCGTGACCGCAGAGAGACTGCTGCCACGCAGCTGAACGCAGTGAACACCGGTAAGACACATTTTAGAACATGACTGTGTTCTTCTTGAAAAGTGGCTTCAGCTCAGAGCCGGTGGAACCTTTATGATCCTGTAATCTAACAGTCCGTGTTGTTTTCCTGTGACTGGAGCTCTATTTGTTGTTTATATGTTGGGTTGACATTTCTGAAGCTTAACTGTTCCAAATGCAGCCTTCACTGTAATATCTGCCAGTGATGACGTCATTGTGTAACCTGTTGTCTCAGCTGATCTACTTTTAGATTCCTTTCATTTTCACAACAGTAGTAATAACAGTACTACTATAGATCATTACAGTACTGGTGTACTTGTATTGGCCTAACAAGGCATGTTCGTTCACTGTTGTACTTATTGAGCATGAGATACTTTACTTGAGTGCTTTAATTTCATGCTACTTCTGCTCCATTACAAATGAAAATGAAATATTGTACTCTTACTTCACTACTTTTATCTGACAGCTTTAATTAGCCTCGACTACTTGCGGTAATTGCAGAATGTAAAATAGTTCAAATTAACCAAACCACCAACAAATAGAACAATAAAAATACTTCTTACACATTAATGTAGCAGTAACAACATGTACACAGGCCGTTTCTGTGCATTCAAAGTACTTTTACTTTGATACTGTAAGTACTTTCTGCTACAAATACTTAAGAACTTTGAGTGATAAAATACCAGAAGCAGCCCATCAGCCACAGATAAGTCTTCACCACTAAATAACAATTTATCCTGAACCTTAGTAACACTGACAGGAAGAAAGTACAAAATAATACACAAAAAGTAGGAGGACAAAATCATTATAAATAATAAACACATTCAAATGTTAAGATTTGATGGTCTCAGTGTTTACACTGAACTATAACTATATATCATTATATCATATATTATATATATTTATAGTTTATATCCCTGGGTCTTAAGGTGGTGCTGAGAGGTTTTGAAACTCCAGTTATAATCAGCTGTTCCTCTGTGGTTTCTGTAAACAGGTTACCACAGAATGAAAAGTGAACCCAGTGTCTGAAGAGAAGGGAGGAGACATGGAGAGGCTTTTCCCAGGCTAACACTGGCAGTTCCATCATGTGGCTGCAGTGAGGCGGTGTGGGACAGACAGGTGGTTACCAAACTCTTTCTACAAGTAGGTATAAGTTACTGAGAATGGTGGCGGCGGCTGGCTCCGTTGTCCTTATCTCCCTACACAAAGTCTCACACCTCTCAACTGCTGCAGCACTGCAGGCCAGGACATACTGACAAGTTCAGATCAGTGTGAATAACTGTGGTGCCATTATTACCATCATCACTAGTGCAGTGCTGGAAATGTTACGGTGCTGTATAAGTAGTAGTAAATGGACTAGTACTAGTAGAAGAAGTAGTCGTATTGTAAGTAAGTAACAAGTCACTGTAATAGTTGGTCTGTGCAGTGTCCTCTGCTCTGAACTAAGATGTCTCTTAATTCACAGGAAGAACGGTTTCCATGAACAGCAACTGGTTTTTGATGAGCCTGTAAGAATGGGAAAGTAAAAACCAGCACCTTCCACACCTGGACATTGAGCAGCTCTAACAGAGCAGTTGGCTAGGAGTGTGTAGTGCCTTGTCCTCAGCCTCTAGGGACTTCAAACTTTGTCCAGAGACACTCGGACAGAGGAGACATTCATTGTGCTGGTGACTGAGCTGAGCCGTGGACCTTAAGTACGACGTCTGACACATCGAAGGCCACGCAGTACCTGAAGAAATACTTCATGGGGGGCCTTATCCAGACGGCCATCCTCCTCAGCCTGTGTGGATTGAGGGTTGACGTGGGACTGCCTCCTTCCTGGCACGAGATGATCCTGGGTCCGACCTCAGCTCTGACCCAGACGCAGTTCCACAACCTCCGCAACCACTTGGAAGACGGCCGCAGCCTGCACCCTAAGAGCGTGGACCTGGATGGGTTCCTTACGGCACGAAGGCTGGGTCCCCTCTCTGGACCGACTCCAGGTAGGAAAACATGTCCAGCTCCATGTTTGTCTGCACGGTCCCAAATGGAGTTAGAATTATAAGGTAAGGGTAAAAACTTTAGCAGTTTTCCCCGTTGCTGTGTACAGACGCTCACATCAATTTACAAATACAGTACTAGTGCAGTGCCTATTCTAAACATGCCTGTTCAGAATGAGCTGTTTACAGCAAAAGTGACCTGCAGTCAATGAACCACTGCAAGTAAAGAGTGGCTGTGGACGTAGGTGAGGACTAGCTGCTGCTGCTGCACAGAGATCTAGATCTATTCACCTGTTTATTGTTATTAAAGTTCGGTGAAGCGCGACTCAGTCCGCAGAACCCTGAACTGGAGAATCAGTACTTTTACTTAAGCATTTGACCTCAAACTTAAGCTGAATTTACGTTCTAACTGGAGTATGGAGTTTAAATAATGACTGACAAAACTATTTTTGCACAAGTGCCACTGAAATGATAAACAGACAGAAAAAAATGGCTTAAAGCACTAAACAGAAAATATAAAATGATATCTTCATATACCATGCTGTGACAAGGACAAACCACTGTGTGATATGACAATAACTGTAGTGTGACCATTCAAAAATGTTGCTTCATATTAAGCTCTGTTCTTTATTTTGTTGTGTTGTTGTTCACAATCTAAACAGTAAAAAAAACATGGAGAGTGAACATGACACAGAACGGCGTCATCCCTAACAGGAGGACTCCAACCAGCTAAGACAAAACAAGGCGCTCATATCTAAACGAGGGGCTACTTCTGCTGTATGGATGTTTTTTGGGAGTCAGAATCTGATCCATGTGTTTCTTTATCAGGATATTTGGGTCATATTTCACAGCTGTAGTTAATACAGAGAAAAATGTGTTGAATTCCTATTCCTTTCACCACAGGTTCCTCATGCTGAGCTGGAGACATGGCTGGTCCAGCGGGAGCCAGATCCTGTCCCTATGGGATTTCCAGACCAGGCTTTGCCACTGGTGAGGGAACCTGCCGGGGTAGAGAGAGACCACACTGCCCCGTCTGTGGACTCCAGATCTGCACCTGGTACTCAGCATGAAGAAGAGGAGGACAATAAAGAGGTACGTCAAATTCAGTCCCACTTAGAATATGTGTTTTATCTTCACCAAACAGCCAAGACTGAAACCATCTGAAAGCACTTCCTGCCATATTTCCAGTGGAGGAACCTTTAGTTTGATATTCAAGCTTTGGAGCTGAATATACCTGAAGTCTAAGAGCCAGAACTCTCACATCAATCTCTAGTCTTGTGTCTGATTGATTTGAGTCAAGTTGTTTTCAGCTCTCTCTCTCTCTCTCTCTCTCTCTCTCTCTCTCTCTCTCTCTCTCTCTCTATTTACATCTCTCTCTCTCTCTCTCTCTCTCTCTATTTACATCTCCCTTTCTATATCTATCCATCTACATCTCTCTCTATCTACATCCCTCTCGCTATCTATCTCCATCTTTCTCTCTCGACACATGATGTAGATGTAGATTGATAGAGATAGAGAGAGAGAAAACTGTAGATAGATAGAGAGAGATGTAGATAGATAGATAGAGCGATGTAGATAGATAGATAGATAGAGAGAGATGTAGATAGATAGATAGAGAGAGATGTAGATAGAGAGAGAGAGATGTAGATAGATAGAGGGACAGATAGACAGATAGATAGAGAGAGATGTAGATAGAGAGAGAGAGAGATGTAGATAGATAGAGGGACAGATAGACAGATAGATAGAGAGAGATGTAGATAGATAGAGAGAGAGATGTAGATAGATAGAGGGACAGATAGACAGATAGATATAGAGAGATGTAGATAGATAGAGAGAGATGTAGATAGAGAGAGAGAGATGTAGATAGATAGAGGGACAGATAGACAGATAGATAGAGAGAGATGTAGATAGATAGAGAGAGAGATGTAGATAGATAGAGGGACAGATAGACAGATAGATATAGAGAGATGTAGAGAGAGAGATGTAGATGGATAGATAGAGAGAGAGATGTAGATAGAGAGAGAGAGAGAGATGTAGATGGATAGATAGAGGGAGACAGAGAGTATGTGCCGCACTGAGCAGGACTAAGGCACGTAAGGCTGCTGGCCCTGATGGCATCCCTGGACGTGTACTCAGGTCCTGCACTGAACAGCTGACTGAGGTCCTCACTGACATCTTCAACCTGTCACTGGCCCAGGCAGCTGTCCCCACGTGTTTCAAGACCACCTCCATCGTGCCTGTGCCAAAACACCCAAGGCCCTCTGCTCTACTCCCTCTTCACACACCTGTACATGGTTCCAATACCATTATCAAGTTTGTAGATGACACCACGGTGGTCGGCTTCATCAGTGACAATGATGAGTAAGCCAGTAGGGAGGAGGTCCAGCACCTCGCAGCGTGGTGCGCTGACAACAATCTGGCACTGAACACCAGTAAAACCAAAGTGCTCATTGTGGACTTCAGGAAGACCAAAGGTGGCACACATACCCCCATTCACATCAACGGGGCTGAGGTAGAACGTGTCGCTTGCTTTAAGTTCCCGGGAATCCACATCTCTGAGGATCTTTCCTGGACCCACAACACCTCGACCCTGATCCGGAAGGCCCACCAGCGTCTCTTCTTCCTGAGGAGAGCCTATCTGTCTCCTCTGATCCCGATGAACTTCTACGGCTGCACTGTTGAGAGCATCCTCACCAACTGCATCACAGTGTGGTACAACAGCTGCTCTGTCTCGGACCGCAAAGCACTGCAAAAGGTGGTGAAAACCGCCCAGCGCATCACCGGTTCCTCACTCCCCACCATTGAGGACATCCACCGCAAGCGTTATCTGAGGAGGGCACATATCATCGTCAGGGACAGCTCTCACCCCGGCCACAGACTGTTCATCCTCCTTCCCTCTGGGAGACGCTACAGGTCTCTACGCACAAGGACCAGCAGGTTCAGGAACAGCTTCTACCCTGCAGCTGTTACCCTGCTGAACCGTGCTCCATAACCCCACCCTCCCCACCCCCCAGGCCACACCCCTGAATCATTTGCACTACCTGCATATACGGTATACTGTAGAGAGTTCCTCTACAGGAACTCTCTACAGTTCTATCTATATTGTATCCATGTCCACTTATTTATCTCTAATAGTTTAGTCATATCCATATCTCAATATCATATACCCATATCAGCACTGTATTTATTTGTACATATCAACACCGTATATATTTACATTAAGCACTTTCCCTGCACTTTACCGCTTCTATTGCACTTCTGGATTGATGCCAACTTGATCAATGACAATAAAGTTGAATCTGATCTGATCTGATCTAAAGGTCTGTGCCAACAATGGCCACATTCAACAAACAGCAACATGACAAAATCCTCTACTAACCCAAAGACAATAGACCACCAAATTATTTTGTTTTCTTGAATGAACCAATTTAATGTATGTTTACTAAGTATTCATCAAAATACATGTTTTTTTTAATCATTTTTTTTATTTCATCCTAACATTTCCTTCTTCATCTGTTTCTATTCAACACATAAATTGTACAGATGAAGGAAGGGAACTTGTCATTCTTGTTGCTACATGCATCTGAGCTAATTAACCTGGACGTATATTTACATTTATAAGTGTGGGGTTTCAGCTGGTAGGTATGTTAATGGTTTTTCACATGTGTATACTTAATGTGTATAATCTAAACCTGTTTGCAAAAAAGATATGAGCCCAGTGTGTTATGGTCATGTATTTAGGTTGTGATTTCCTCTTTTATTTTGAAGGTCAGTTTGTCCGTTATTCCCTGCGTGGCCCGTTATTCCCTGGTTGACTCTGTTACCCCGTCGTGCTCTTCCGTGTCCTGTTTTGCCCTTCCTTGACCTGCTGTCCTGTTTTGCCCCGTGTAAGTTTTGTCCTTAGTTTTGGATTTTGCATTTTGTACTCTGGATTTTGTACCTCTGTGTTTTTCATAGGTGCAAGATGGTGCCGCGCTAGTGGCAGCCTGTTGCAGTAGCTCTCATTCACCTTTGAGCTTTTTCCTGTTCCTACTATGTCTAGTGTGTCTTTTTTAACTTTTTTTAACTCTTCCCTTTCTGTCCAGTCCTCCCGTCCATCATCATGGGGAATGTCAGATCTCTCCCCAATAAAATGGACGAATTAGCGGCGCTGACCCGGCACCAGAGGGAATACCGGGAGTGCAGCATCGTGATGTTGACGGAAACATGGCTGACCGCGCTAACTCCGGACACGGCTGCAGCGCTGGACGGCTTCAAGCTGTTGCGCGCGGACAGGACGAGGGGGAGTGGTAAGAGGAAAGGAGGAGGGCTGGCAGTGTTTGTGAATGATAGATGGTGTAACTCTGGGCACATCACTATTAAAGAACAACTCTGCTGTAAGGACATTGAACTGTTAGCCGTTAGCATGAGACCTTATTACCTGCCGCGGGAATTCACGCATGTTATGGCGGTAGCTGCGTATATCCCCCCC
The DNA here is from genome assembly GCA_037577475.1 of Chaunax sp. Z400. Lineage (NCBI taxonomy): Eukaryota > Metazoa > Chordata > Actinopteri > Lophiiformes > Chaunacidae > Chaunax > Chaunax sp. Z400. The sequence continues at coordinate 1,850,217 of CM075199.1, forward strand.
TCTGCTAACGCTGAAGCAGCCTGTGATGTCCTCCACTCTGTCACAGGCAGGCTGCAGACTCAGCATCCACAGGCCCTCCTTCTTATATCAGGGGACTTTAATCACGTCGCTCCATCTTCCACTCTGCCCACCTTCACCCAGTACGTCACATGCTGCACCACAGACAATAAAACACTGGATTTACTGTATGCCAACACCAAGGAGGCATACACCTCATCAACCCTCCCTCCCCTGGGAAGATCAGACCACAACCTGGTTCATCTCCTGCCTGTGTACACAGGCAACCAGCTGTGTCCCGCACAGTGAAGAGATGGTCCGACGAGGCTTTGAAGGACTGTTTTGATACAACTGTGTGGCAGGAACTCTGTGATTCCCACGGGGAGGACATCGACAGTCTCACTGACTGTATCACAGACTATATAAACTTTTGTGTGGAAAACACCGTACCCACCAGGACTGTACGGTATTTTTCCAACAATAAACCGTGGATTAACCCTGACATAAAGGCTCTCCTCAAGGAGAAGAAGAGGGCCTTTAAGTCAGGAAATAAAGAGGAGCTGAAGAATGTGCAGAAGGAGTTGAGGAGGAGGATCAGGGAGGGGAAGAACAGCTTCAGGGGGAAGATGGAGGATCAGCTGCAGCAGAACAACATCAGTGGAGTTTGGAAAGGCCTGAAAACCATCTCTGGCCACAAGGAACCAAACTCCCAGGCTGTGGGGGACCAACAGTGGGTGAATGACCTGAACTTATTTTTCAACAGGTTTGATCAGTCATCTGCCCCTCCCCCAGCCCAGCCAGGCCTGCTGCAACCCCCTTCATTGGCACCTCCAGGACACTGCCCCACCCCCTCCTCCACCTCTCTTCCTGCAACACTCAGCTCACAGCCACCCCCTACTGCTCATCTCATCAGCTCAACACCACCATCCCCCCCATCCACAAACTTCAGCACACAGCCCCCCTGCTCCACCCTGTCCCTCACAACTCTCCAGGTGAGGAATCAGCTCAGGAAGATGAAGGCGAGGAAGGCTGCGGGTCCGGACGGCATCAGCTCCAGGCTCCTGAAGTCCTGCGCAGACCAGCTGTGTGGGATAGCTGAACACATGTTCAACCTGAGCCTGAAGCTGGGGAGAGTGCCACAGATGTGGAAAACATCCTGCGTGGTACCTGTCCCCAAGACTCGGCACCCCAAGGACCTCAACAGCTACAGGCCGGTGGCTCTAACATCCCACCTGATGAAGACCCTGGAGCGGCTGGTCCTTGTTCATCTCCGCCCCCTGGTGAGCCCAGCGATGGACCCGCTTCAGTTCGCCTACCAACCTGGCATCGGGGTGGACGACGCCGTCATCTTCCTCCAACACCGAGCCCTCTCTCACCTGGAGAAGCCAGGAAGCACTGTGAGAATCATGTTCTTTGATTTCTCCAGTGCTTTCAACACGATACAGCCTGTGCTTCTGAAGGACAAGCTGGAGCACACCGGTGTGGACCAGCACCTCACATGCTGGATACTGGACTACCTCACCAACCGTCCACAGTATGTGAGGTCACGGGACTGTGTGTCCGACATGGTTGTCTGCAGTACGGGGGCCCCACAGGGAACGGTCCTGGCTCCGTTCCTCTTCACCCTCTACACTGCAGACTTCCACTACAACTCACCCACCTGTCACCTGCAGAAGTTCTCTGATGACTCTGCCATCGTCGGTCTCATCACAGATGGGGACGACAGGGAATACAGAGGACTGACGCAGGACTTTGTGGACTGGTGCCAGTGGAACCTACTCCAGATCAACGCAGGGAAAACCAAGGAACTGGTGGTGGATTTCCGCAGGCACACACAGTCCCCCCCGGACCCGGTGAACATTCAGGGAACAGACATTGAGATGGTGACATCTTATAAGTACCTGGGTGTTCACCTGAACAATAAACTGGACTGGACAGACAATACCACGGCACTTTACAGGAAAGGCCAGAGCAGACTCTACCTGCTCAGGAGACTGAGGTCCTTTGGAGTGCAGGGAGCACTCCTTAAGACATTTTACAACACCTTGGTGGCATCAGCCATTTTTTATGGTGTGGTCTGCTGGGGCAGCGGCATCTCAGTGTCGGACAGGAAAAAGACTCGACGAGCTGATACAGAAGGCCAGCTCTGTCCTGGGATGCCCCCTGGACCCAGTGGAGGTGGTGGGAGGAAGGAGGATGACAACAAAACTGTCATCCATGATGGACAATCACTCCCACCCGATGCGGGACCAAGTAACAGCACTGGAGAGCTCCTTCAGCGACAGGTTGCTTCACCCAAAGTGTGTGAAGGAGCGCTTTCGCAAGTCTTTCCTTCCTGCAGCTGTTAGACTGTACAATCAGCACTGCTCCCAGTAGACCTAACTATTTGTAGTACTTTTTATTGCAATACTGAGACACTTTTGTTATAGTATTTGTGAAATATTTTTGAGACACTTTACCCCCCTCCTTTATTGTATTGTATTTTTTTAAATATTATTTCCCCTCCTCCCGCTGTGCTTTTGTACACTGTGCTGCTGCAATACTGTAACTTTCCCCACCGTGGGACTAATAAAGGGATATCTTATCTTATCTTATCTTATCTTTGCCTTTGCCTTGGTTGTGGAATTTTGGCTATTATTTTATTAAATCTCTGAGTCTGCATTTGGGTACTATTTTTGAACTGCATCCTAACAGAACAAACTGACCATACTGGACCCAGCAGACTTTTTTGTTTTTTTCAACATTTAAAAAAAAAAAGAGACCCTGTAATGGCCCAGTCAGCCTTTTACAAGTGGGTACTGCATGCTTGCCACCAGCCAGCTAGACTTCTGCCAGCTCTCGCTGCCGAGTTCGCTGGCTACTAGCCAGACTCCGACATCTGTGAGGAGTCTCCTTTTTGTGGAACCCGTCTAGTCTTTAAGACGACCCCCAGAAAGAAGCGAGGCTCCCACCGACATCATGCAGCAAACCACCAGCCAGCAAGCTATCTACCAGCTCTGAGCCTTTTTACTTTCAAAAAGGGAATAAGACTGTAAAGTTGGGGTCACAAAAGGCCTTTTGTTGCCCATAGAAAACACAAGAAGTATGAATTTATTCTGGTATTCTCAAATATGACCTTGGGTGAGGTGAGGCTAAAAGCTGTGGTTCTATTGTGTTTTCCAGCTAACAAGGGCCAGTTATAGATCATCTGCACGTTTATTTATTCTTTTACAAAACGTCTATTATTCAGTGCCTGTACCACTTACAGTGAGTCTGACTGTTGAGGGGGAAATGTGTTATCTGTCAAAATACACCAAAACCATGCAAGTACCCTAAATAGGCCTAGTTCAAGACCAGCTGTCAATTTACTGTGGTTATGCCTGGGACACGCGCTTTCAGATAATTTTACATACATTTCTAGGAATGGTTGGAGGCTCAAGCAAAGCATTCTCCACTCCAAACCTGCTCTGCTCTGTCACAATGTGTAAATGAAAGTAAAAGGATGGCACAAGTCTCCTACGAAGTAACAGACAACGGATGTAACTCAGTATATTTAATGGAAATGAGCATAAGAGCATCTGAGTGATGGATTCTGACCCCCAGGGATGCAACCACCATGACAACCATAAGTCAAACCAACATTACTGCAGTCAAATTACAGACTTTACATGTGATTGGACTGTAATAAGTGAGATATTTATTTTGCATAAGCAAAAACACATCAACACAACCAAACTCTGAAGGAATGAAGAAGATGGGGACTTGTTTTAAAACAGCTCCCAGACATGATTTACACCCTTTTCTAAGGTGAAATCTTCACTGTAGCCTCTGAGCTATGAGGATGTCAGAGCAGCTGGAGGGAACTCAGACACCGCAGACATGGGGAAAATATGCAAACTCTACACCGAAAGGTCAGGGTTCAAACCCAGAACCCTCTTGCTGTTAGCCAACAGTGCCAACCACTCCACATCATGAAATTAAATTCATTATAATTACCAATTTAAACTGCTAAATGGTAACATAAACTACTTTTACTGCTGAGCGATTAGGCTTGTAAAGCACAGCCTTCAGCCTCATTTGTAAATTGAGCATGAAGCACAAAAAAAGAATAGAAGCATGTCATCAAGCCACAGCCCACTGGTGTCATGGCAGACACTTTAACCGCGCAACCACTGTGATGGATAATGGAGAAAGGAATGGGATTTGTAGTCAAAGCTGTGCATCCTCACTGAAACACAACCTCTATGTCTCGCAGAGCCTCAGCAGTGTGGCCGATCGCTGTGAGTGAACACAGAGGGGAGAGATGCCCAGCAGAGGAAAACGGGGAGTGAACTGGCATAATGAAAGCATCGTGGCACAGTGAAGAGCCAGTCTAAGACATCAGTGAGAAAGCCCTCAGGGTAGGAAGATGGGCTGCTGTGCTTTCTGGGGCTGGAAGCTTGCCTAGATCCAGGAGCTCTGTTGGCCCTCTGTGGGCTCACGGCAGTCCCCTCCCTCACCGTAGAGCCCCTCCTGGGAGCAGAAAGCTGATTCTCCATGTTAAGGGTTCGGCCACATATCAGGAACATTACATGCTTAGTTGAGAAGGCGGTGGTCCATACTGGTCTTTCAAAGGTTCAATGTCCTTGACAGTGTCAGACTTATAGTACAGACATATTTGTGCCCTGCTAGAGCTGCATGACTGATGTTCATCAGCTGTTCAGATGTGATTTTCAGCTAACAGTTTTTATGTCACCTGATGTTTATTCTTATTTCAGAGATAATGGTTTGGTGCAGTCTGAGCAATTTTTTTATTACATTTTTTAATTTATTGTATTTATTTTATAACATTGTTTGCAACAAAAATGTTCTGATAATGCTTGTGCCCAGCTGGACAGACAGCAAACTCCTCTGCAAGGTTCAAGGTTTTTGTCACATACAGTCATACATGTACGCATACAGACATACATAAATTGTCCACAGCCCACAAGTGACCAGTAAATGAAAAGAAGTCCAGCTGAAGTCACTTTTCACACTGACATCACATTCATCCCTTTTTGCAGTCTACAACAATTTAGATTTAAAATTCAAAAGTACTTGTTTGTGTCTGCTCATGTGTGCTTTTGAATGTTCTCTCTGGGCCACATGTCACAGGTAGATAGCTTGTTCAAATGTTATTAAAGATCGGACCACAGTAGCACCCAACTGGACCAGTGATGTGTAATGCAGGTACGTTAGCAAGCTGTTTAAAATCATTGGACAAATCAGCGATTGCCAGATTATGATGGAATCCAACTGAAAGAATCCGTCCGTCTCTGCAGGCCTTCCTCCAAAACCACTTCCTGCAAACACAAGTTTACTATGTTCCAAAAGGTTTTTTCACTCTAATAAATACACAAATAAACTGACAAGTGTTTGTGTGTTTTTTCAGTGATTTACAGATATTTACACTGTAGCAAATTCAATCTCAGTTGGACTTTAATATTATGTAACTTTCAGTTATTCAGTGGAAAAGAGAAACTATCATCTACAGTGTCCATGAACAGAGTTTTAATGGAGTTAATTTACATACTTAGTTTTTTTCATTCTTTTCTCATCAACTTTAATTCCTGTGTCTATGAATTAAGTCTTTCAATAGAAGCCACTTTCCCTCTGCACAGTGAGAGAGAGCAACCTTCATGAAGTTCTTTTCTCCAAGGCTCTGGTGTACAATAACACCTCTTCACTGCTTGCTGCTGTCTCACTCATTTACCTCCTGATCCATTTATATCCACGTATTTCATTTTCTGAGAATGTAAAAGACTGGCTTAACTTGAATTTTATTGCGAGATCTGCAGATAGAATTTTTACTCTCACATATTTCCACTTCACATCACACATCCGTAGGCTCTCTATAGCACATGGTTTGGTACATTATTATACAGTTTCTGAATCTGCTGTTCAAGGAAGGGACAGTTGTTCCTCATGTCAGAGACACAGTGAAAGCAATGTTCAGCAAAGCATCTGTTCATCGTTTGAGTCAAATGGGGGAAGATAGAAGGAAAATTGTCCCCTTGCAATGAGTTCAGGGACTAAATAAAAAAAAGGTGCGGTATTAATCCTTACAAGAGCCAAAGCTGTGTCTATTGATAGTTATGCATCCTTTTTTTAGAGCCACACGATGCTTTTTCGCTCAAGGTAAAGTCCTCTGTCTGCCTGAAGTGGAAAGGTTGCTGTCTGTGGACATTATGGAGAGATTTCCTGAGTATTTTCTGTGTCCACTCTGCTGACAGAAAAGCTATTTACACTGCCAAATATATCATCCTGTATCAAGGAAAGATGGTGAAGTTGCCAAGCATTTTCCACTTATCCATCAAGAACTAAATCAAACAGTGGATGTTAACAAATAAAAAATATATATCTTAGAAGATTTTTACAAGAGGCTCTCTTTTCGTTCGCCTCATCTTTTATACACTTATTACTTTTTATACACAAATAGAAGACTTGACTCGTTTTCATAATCCAACAGGCAAACTTGCAATTACATAATTTGCCAGATTTATTTATTTGGTCATCTTTTCATTCATGCATTCCTCCTCTGAATAGTGATAAGAGTGATTAAGCCTGGAGGCCCGTGTTGTGGCAGTCATGATTCAGACAGCAGGACCCTGGCCAATCAGCTCCACCTCCACTGGGAAATGGTCACCGACAGCCAATGCCTGAGAGAGATGGAGAAAATATAGTAGAAAGTTTACCTGGAGCTCAGTTTGTTGTTCATTCAACTTGGCACACCGATGATTACTTCAGTTCTTACAGGAGGCTATAACATGTTTTGTACTGTAGAACTCAATAGGCTATTAAAATACATTTTCACCAGTATCACTGGTACATACTGTTTTGCTGAGCCCATCAGAAAATCTTGTATAACTAGTGTCAGTGCTAAAACAGTCCAGCACATAACCCTCCTGAAAATAGTGGATTGTTGTTGTTCTTAACTCAAACTAAATATAACATGTTAACCAGAGAGCTTTTTGAGGGACTGGAACCTCCGTCCACATTCAACACAAAATGTTACCTTTCATACCACTGCAGTCTCAAAATTATTATCCTCCCTCACAAAAGACACATTGACAAATTAGATGTTGTTAAAACACAGAGCCAACCTTCATAGACTTACTCTAGCAGTAGAGTCCCAAGGTTTAAGGCCTAAATTTACATAAAGGCTCCATGTCTGAACTCGAAGACGTTCACCACTGCTGACCCAAAAGCACAATGAAAGTCAGCTCCAGAGTCTCAGACCCATCTAGATCAGACACAGAAGTTTTGGGATGTTGTTCTGTGGAGCCATGAAACCAAACTGTAACTTTAGGGGTCTATGGATCAGCAGTATGTCTGGAGGAGGAAGAATGAAGCATATGCTGAAAAGAACACCCTGCCTACAGTGAAGCATGGCGGTGGTTCAGTGAAGCTCTGGGGCTGCTTTGCTTCCTCGGTCACTGGAAACCTGCAGCCTGTAGAGGGTAAGATGGATTCTATAAAGTATCAGGAAATCCTTGAAGAAGGTGTCCATCTGTGAGGAAGCTGAAGCTTGATTATCATTGGACGTTCCAAAAGGACAATGATCCCAAACAGACCTCAATGTCCACCAAGGCTTGGTTTCAGAAGAAGTCCTGGATCATTCTAGAGGCCATCACAGTCACCTGACTAGAATCCCATAGAAAATCATTGGTGGGATCTGAAGATATATTCCAGAACTGGAGGCCTTTGTCCATCAGGAATGGGCTAAGATTCCTCAGGAACGCTGCCAGAAGCTGATGTCTGCATATGCATCATGTTTGCAGCAGGTCATAGCAACTTAAGGGTCTCTACAAAGAACTAGAGACACTTTATCACTGAAGGTTGAATCATTTAGAGACTGCAGTGGTCAGTAAAAGCAGCATCTTGTGTTACATTTGAGAAAAACACTTGTAATATCAGTTGTATTGAGCTATTTAAACTGTTCTTGTTCAATTTGGTTATTGCACACAGCTGATAAATAAACCTAATATGGGGCTTGAATAATTGTGCTTCCAACTTTGCCCCTGCAGCATCATTTATAGAGGCAACCCTCAAGTGTAGGATTGATAAAATTCTCAGGGTGGTTGGATGGGTCAAACACAGTATTCAGGTAACAGATCATCGTCTCTGTCTCTCTGTAGGTGTGAGTGTGATGCACATGCAGAATCCACCACAGCTATTTTCTCTGAGTCACTGCTTTCTTGTCGCTAACGCTGCTCCTTTTCTTCATTCACTGTGGAGCTCACTTGACCCTGCCTCTCATTTGAACCGGTAAGGAGAGCCACCCCACAACAAAGTCCAACTCTTTGAAAGTGAAGAATGATATGTGTATTTTCTCCGTGATTGGGATCCGCTAATGGCTTCTTCCACCGTTCCACCAAGTTTAATGAAATTCAGGTCCATTTTTCTTTACCCCCCAACTAGTTGACACCCCATGTGGCTGCTCTATTCAAATATTACAAACCACTTTCGGTGCCTGCCCACTTGCATACTGCACCAATGAAATGTTATTTCTGCTTATTACAACTCTGACCAAATAAGTTCACTAGTCAAACAAACAGTAAGCACATAGTTTCTTGGCAAACTTGAATTTTGATTTCAGTTTGAATTTAAAGGTCAGAATCTGAACTCTGGTTGGAGATTCTTTAAATATTGGAATCTGTGCCCTAACAGTTCATCTCTTCACGTTTTTAGATCATGCCAGACAGCTGACCAAGTCCATAATAAGGAAGCCAACAATCAACAAGCTTATTTCCAACAGAGAGGAGGACACCCAAAACTTTGTCAAGTTTTTCAGCAAAGACTCCATCCAGAGGTCGCTTGGCATGTATCTGGAGATGCTTAAAAAGAGAAAGAGCTGAAGGAGAGCGGGAAACATATGAAGTGTCACACAAACATATACAGTATATGTATTAAAGTGATGATATGAGTTTAAAACACAGATTCCTTCAGTGTCTTGTGTCAATTGAGTGTTGAATACAACTCTAAAGCTGATCTTCATTAACGATGATTAACTAGCTGAGAACTGAGTAAATAATTATACTGAACAGTGCAGGGGCAGATCTAGGATTCTTCTAACTCAGGGGCCACAAAGGGGCAACATTCTACACAGGGGGGGCAAGTATATGTGCAATATCCATGCATATTTCTTTATTCAGTAAGATCTATATACTTTTCCAGTCCTTGTTTGCCATCTATAGCTTTATAATTAGATATAGTTCGCAAATTGTGCCTCGTTCAAGCATATTAAACGGGTAATGTATATTATTACAGCACACAGAACAGTTTAGAACAAAAAAAGCCTAGCCACTGAAGTGATAGCATCTTTGAATGTTAATTTTACAAACAAGGACAAATCCTACTTATGACTTTAAGTAAAAAACAGACACAATGTACATTGTGTTCCTCTTAAACTAAAACAATTGTTCATTTTTTATGACTGGAACTGAAACACCTCACAAAGTAATTAATATCTGATGTCTTTACCCATCTAGACTCAAATCAGAAGTCTAAAAAATGTTTGTTTTAATAAAGTCAGGGGAAAAAAGTCAGAATTCTGACTTTATTTTCAGAATTCTGATGTTATCTTCAGAATTTATGCATTATCATTAATGACATGCTGAATGAGAGAGAGGCTGCATTTTATCACCACTCCACTGTTTTAATTTTGTTACTGTGCTGGATTGAAATTAGTGTGTAATTATCATCCAGAGTGGGGGTAGTGTTATAAGAATGCTCTGAATGTGTGACTTCAGCCAGCGTGCTTGTCGTACCATAGGTGTGTGTAGATGGGAGAGGCAGCGAGAGGGTCAGATGAATGGAGATGCAGAGTGAGTGTGCGTCCCGCATGTTGGGCTGCGAACGGAGCAGGTGTAGCACAGCAAATGTACAGTTTGATCACATCGTGCAGGTGTCAAATAAAGTAACAAGTCTGCAAGAACCCAGCAAAGTGGCTAAAGCAACAATGAACAGTGACTGCATGGAGATGACAACAGGTCTAATATGTTCTGGCCACAACATACTAACTCGTTCCCACGAGATACTAACTCGTTCCCACGAGATACTAACTCGTGGCCACGCATTATTATTTTTTTTCCCAATGTCACCAGACGGGCTCCGTATTTTTCTCATATCTCCATAAAATGAAACCATTCTACTATTTATTTGTTGGTGCAGATTGTTTAGACAAATAAATCAATTCATTTAAAACACTGACATTTTAATTTAGGAACCAGCATCTTGATTGGATGACTGGGTCATATTTGTTAGGAGGTGGTTTTGTGATCGCTGCCGTTTATTTGTCTGTGAGTGTGTTTGTAAGCAGGATAACTCAAAAGGTTTTGATCAGATTTCGATTAATTTTTGTGGAAAGGTGAACTCAGGAGAACTTAGAGCTAGCCCTCAAAAGTTAAAGTTATCGGTGCAAAGACTTTGCTGTGGATGCAGGTGACAGAATTCACAGACATATTTAATGTGACACCATGTCCGGGTATGATCTGCATGAAACAGGAAATTGATCCCAATAAGCAAGAGGTTCAGAGAAATGACATGTGCTCCAGCTCGAGTTAAATACAATAGAAATGGACTAATATACTATAGATATAAAACATACACTTATACATGCATGATGTAATAGTATACCAAAACAAACGGAGGCACTCGAAGAGCCCATACCTCCACTGAGTGAACTTACGGATCACGCAAATATAATATATCACATATATAAAATATCACATATATAATATATCACATATGTAATATATCACATATGTAATATATCACATATGTAGTATATCACATATATAGTATATCACATATATAGTATATCACATATATAATATATCACATATGTAATATATCACATATATAATATATCACATATGTAGTATATCACATATATAGTATATCACATATATAGTATATCACATATGTAATATATCACATATGTAATATATCACATATGTAGTATATCACATATATAATATATCACATATGTAGTATATCACATATATCACATATATAGTATATCACATATATAATATATCACATATATAATATATCACATATGTAATATATCACATATATAATATATCACATATATAATATATCACATATGTAATATATCACATATATAATATATCACATATATAGTATATCACATATATAATATATCACATATGTAGTATATCACATATATAATATATCACATATGTAATATATTACATATATAATATATCACATATATAATATATCACATATGTAATATATCACATTTATAATATATCACATATATAGTATATCACATATATAATATATCACATATATAGTATATCACATATATAATATATCACATATGTAATATATCACATTTATAATATATCACATATATAGTATATCACATATGTAATATATCACATATATAGTATATCACATATATAATATATCACATATATAATATATCACATATATAATATATCACATATGTAATATATCACATTTATAATATATCGCATATATAGTATATCACATATGTAATATATCACATTTATAATATATCACATATATAGTATATCACATATATAATATATCACTATATAAATTATGTGAGATTATACAGCTGTCTGTGTTTGAACAGTTTATAAGCTGTTTTCCTTGTTTTTGAAACCTTTTTGACTATTTTAAATGCATGAGGTTTGAGCCAGCTATCTCCATCCCTCTCTATCTCTTTCTACCCCTCTCTATCTCTCTCTATCTCTCTCTATCTCTTTCTACCCCTCTCTATCTCTCTCTATCTCTCTCTATCTCTCTCTATCTCTCCCTCTCTCTCCATCCCTCTCTATCTCTTTCTACCCCTCTACCCCTCTCTATCTCTCTCTATCTCTCCCTCTCTCTCATCCCTCTCTATCTCTTTCTACCCCTCTCTATCTCTCTCTATCTCTCTCTATCTCTCCCTCTCTCTCCATCCCTCTCTATCTCTTTCTACCCCTCTCTATCTCTCTCTGTCGCTCCCTCTCCATCTCTCTCTATCTCTCCCTCTCTCTCTCTCTCCATCCCTCTCTATCTCTTTCTACCCCTCTCTATCTCTCTCTATCTCTCCCTCTCCATCTCTCTCTATCTCTCCCTCTCCATCTCTCTCTATCTCTCCCTCTCTCTCTCTCTCCATCCCTCTCTATCTCTTTCTACCCCTCTCTATCGCTCTCTATCTCTCCCTCTCTCTCTCCATCCCTCTCCATCTCTCTCTCTCTCTTTTCCACAACAACGCAGCGAAAACATACTGACTCCACACAGAAAAGCGACAAACGACAAACGCAATTCAAGTCAAGTCTGTATCTGCCAAATCATAACAGCAGTTGTTTAAATGTACATTCCAAAGGTCTACACCAAACCCTTTATGCTAAAGAGACCCAACAATTCCCCCAAGAGCAAGCACTACATACAACATTCACATGTTCAAATGCATTTCTTTACATCAGAAGAATGAAACGTTGGCAGGCAGGACAGCACGCAGGCAGGCGGATTATTGAGACTTTGGTCAATGTGGAAAGAAATCAAACAGCAAGTACATTCCCACAACAACGCAGGGAAAACATACTTAATCCACGCAAAGAAGCGACAAACTACAAACGCAATTCAAGTCAAGTCTGTATCATGCCAAATCACAACAGCAGTTGTTTCAATACACTTTCCAAAGAGAGATTGTCTACACCAAACCCTTTATTCTTAAGAGACCCAACAATTCCCCCAAGTGCATGCACTCGGCAACTTTGGCAAAAAACTGCCTTTTGACAGGAAGAATTCTCAAGCAGATCCCGGCTCAAGGTGAGCGGCCCTCTGCCTGGACCGGTCGGGTCAAAAAAGAGAGACAAGGAAAGGTGGCAATGCGCTTCGTGCAACATACAAACAACATTAACATATTCAAATGCATTTCTTTACATTATAAGCATGAAAGGCAAGCAGGTAAGACAGCAGGCAGGCGGATTATTCAGACTTTGGTCAATGAGGAAAGAAATCAAACGGCATGTATTATCCCACAACAACGCAGGGAAAACATACTTACTCCACAAAGAGAAGCGACAAACTACAAACACAATTCAAGTAAAAGTCTGTATCGTGCCAAATCACAACAGCAGTTGTTTCAAAGCACTTTCCAAAGAGAGATGGTCTACACCAAACCCTTTATTCTCAAGAGACCCAACAATTCCCCCAAGAGCATGCACTCGGCAACTTTGGCAAGAAAAAACTGCCTTTTGACAGGAAGAATTCTCAAGCAGATCCCGGCTCAAGGTGGGTGGCCCTCTGCCTGGACCGGTTGGGTTCAAAAAGAGAGACAAGGAAGGGTGGCAATGCGCTTCATGCAACATACATAGAACATTAACATATTCAAATGCATTTCTTTACATTATAAGCATGAAACGCAGGCAGGCAGGACAGCAGGCAGGCGGATTATTTAGACTTTGGTCAATGTGGAAAGAAATCAAACAGCATGTATATTCCCACGACAACGCAGGGAAAACATACTTACTCCACACAGAGAAGCGACAAACTACAAACGCAATTCAAGTCAAGTCTGTATCGTGCCAAATCACAACAGCAGTTGTTTAAAGGCACTTTCCAAAGAGAGATGGTCTACACCAAACCCTTTATTCTCAAGAGACCAAACAATTAAAATGGAGGTTATTACTATGATTCTAGCAAAGCGACGTTTAATGTGTTACATTTTTCCTCATTTAACCATATCATTAAAATGAAATGGATCAAAAGATTTCATAAAGAAAAAAAAACAGATAGCAAGAGGAATATTATCCCAAACTTTCTGTTTAAACAAGTGGGTGGGCTCAATTTATAACATACACAAAATCTGCCACATGTTGAGCCAAGCAAGCCTATATCTAAGAAAACATGCAGTCTTTGTCAGATAAGCTTGTTCTGAGGAACAAACACAGAAAGCAGGTTAACAGTCACCATCAAATGTTTCAGCACCACTGACAGCACTGCACTGAGAGGCAGACAGGAAAGCTGACTGACAGTGATGGTGCTGAACAGGCCAAGAGCACTGTCCCAGTCAGTACCTTTATTATAGGCAATAACATAAACCGTTAGACACAGCTGTCTGCAACAACACAATGCATGTTAAATATGACAGAAAAAGCTGTCTGCAACAACACGATGCAAATTAAACATTAAACAACACAGACAGAGCGGCCAATCACAACACAATGCATATTAAATATGACAGACAAAGCAGTCTGCAACAACACAATACATATTAAATAAGACAGACAGCTGTCTGCAACAACACAATGCATATTAAATATGACAGACACAGCTGTCTGCAGCAACACAATGAATAATAAATATGACAAACACAGCGGTCTGTAACAACACAATGCATATTAAACAGCACAGACACAGCGGACTATAACAACACAATGCATATTAAACAGCACAGACACAGCGGTCTGCACAACACAATGCATATTAAACAGCACAGACACAGCGGACTACAACACCACAATGCATATTTAAATATAAAGTCCACAACACCACAGGCAGTGACACAGACAGGTGCTGAAATCCTTTTAAAGGCATACATGTTTATGGTAGAAAACCAAAACATCACAACTAGGTGATGATACCACTGTATTTTTAGAAAGTAAAACTTCAGGTTCCCAAGATTTATCCATCATCAAAACATTCTCTGAAAGGTTTAAATCTTAATCCGAATAATGTGAAGCTCTTGCTCTACAAGGCATTTCAGATCCAGAGATATGCAGCATTCCAATAAAAGATACAGGAGAATATTTGGGAAATATTATTACAAAGGATGATAAGAAATTGATAATTGATAATCTGGACCCTGTTATTGCTTCTATTAAAATGTTATTCAACTCTTGGTTTGCCAGACATTTATCTATCTATGGAAGAGGATGACTAAGCAAAGCAAAAGGTCTATCAAGATCCTCCTATGTCGTCTCCTTCCTTAATGTCACCAAACATAAAACCTCTTGTTGAGACGGACGTCTTTTAACTTCATTTGGAAAAATAAGCCACACAGGGTAAACAAGGAGATTATAACTATGACTCTAGCAAAGGGACGTTTAACGTTTCAGATTTTTCCTCATTCAACCATATCATTAAAATGAATTGGATCAAAAAATGTCTAAAAGAAAAAAAAACAGATAGCATGAGGAATATTATCCCAAACTTTCTGTTTAAACAAGTGGGTGGGCTCAATTTATAACATACATTAAATCTGCCACATGTTGAGCCAAGCAAGCCTATATCTAAGAAAACATGCAGTCTTTGTCAGATAAGCTTGTTCTGAAGAACAAACATAGAAAGCAGGTTAACAGTCACCATCAAATGTTTCAGCACCACTGACAGCGATGGTACTGCACAGGCCAAGAGTACTGTCCCAGTCAGTACCTTTATTATAGGCAATAACATAAACCTAACAGACACGAAGGTCTGCAACAACACAATGCAAATTAAATATGACAGAAAAAGCTGTCTGCAACAGCACAATGCATATTAAATATGACAGAAAAAGCTGTCTGCAACAGCACAATGCATATTAAATATGACAGACACAGCAGTCTGCAACAACACAATGCATATTAAATATGACAGACACAGCAGTCTGCAACAACACAATGCATATTAAATATGACAGAAAAAGCTGTTTGCAACAGCACAATGCATATTAACTATGACAGAATAAACTGTCTGCAACAACACAATGCATATTAAATATGACAGAATAAACTGTCTGCAACAACACAATGCATATTAAATATGACAGACAGCAGTCTGCAACAACACAATGCATATTAAACATTAAACAGCACAGACACAGCGGTCTTTAGAACATTATGGCTGATGGCTGTATATCCCATTTCACAAACTTTTCAAAGAACCTTTATTAAATTCCTTCACATACAGTATTAGTTTAGACAGACATGGATTTAAACTGCAACTTGAGTGGTGCGTGGAGGCATACACCCGTAGGGCAGTAATTCTAGTTTTCAAACTTGTAGTCTTCAACACTTGAAGGAAATTAAGATGTAACCAAGCTCTCCCTGGAAGCACAAAAAGCTTCATACAACTCTTTCACATAAACTATACTCCTCATGACCTGCGCACAGACTTTAATAAACTCCATCGACTGTTTAAAACATGTGACATTAAGTCATCATAGTTTTCTGAAGAGACATTGTGGAGCTCAGTATACCTGACATAGTCTAACTCACAACTAGCCTAATCCAAAAATGGGCTAAAAGCTGAAGCACAGACTTCTTGGATGGTCAGTTAGTTATTCCTAGGACTAGATTAATCCCTTGGTAGTTACACTATCCTGATGGCATTTTGGCTTGTGGGAGATTTTGTGGGAGACTTGTGGGTGACAGTGGAGCCAGTTGTGTCGGAGGGGGGGCAGCCGGTGGGTGAGGGCCTGGTTGTAGTTGGTTACTTCCTCTGGATGCGTTGCGGTCTTCAGGAGGTGCCCAACCTTCACTGAGTGTTTCGGCCTTTATCCTCAACGCTCTCTGGTTGGCAGGCCAGCGGTGGTCAGGTCACTGCCCCTCTTATCCCAGTCTGCAGGCTGTAACGGCCACCCCCAGTACAAAAACCGCACAGCAATGTTTGCATGACAAATTCTCCAAAGGTACCAAACACCAAAAACAGCTGATAGGTCAAGGTCAGTGAAATGAAGTGAGGTGACACCTAGCAGACAGCTAGCAGAATTCAATTTCTATAACATCACATAGTGAACGGTGAGGTTTATGGTGAAAAGTGATCAACTTATGAGCAGCAATATCAATACTGAGTGTTTCCCTGCAGATGCAGGGATGATTCATGAGCAGATTGTAGAAAGATGTATGCAGTAGTAGTTTGGAGTGGTGGTGTCTGAATGGACCTCTGTTTTGGTTTGTGTCAACTCATTATGAAATGTAATCAGCCCATACTGACAGTACGTGAACTTTAATCTGTTTTTGAAGCTGGTGTAGTCAGATGACTGGTCTTAATCACACCTATAATACATGGAAACATAGTGCAGCAGAGCTCATGGTGCATGAGCTACAAAGAACACATGTACATTCAAATATACAGTGACTGAGAGTCACATTCAATTGTCACTGTCCATGATCCCCACCAGTGAGGCCCGTTCCTTTGGCATCTGTGGTTTGAATGGTTGAGAAATGAGGTTGTTCCTAAACAGTGAATGTCTGTGGGCAGTAACAGCAGAATGTCTTCATTCCTCTGAGAACCAACGCTCTGTGGTTCATCATGGCAGCCGTCTGTACATGAGGGGAGCTCGTCTGCTGCCCTGAAGAAGAGAGCTGCTGGCAGCTTGTGCTTCTCCAGTCCTCTGGCCCCTTTGACACCAAGATGGGGTAAAGTATGGTGTGGGAGAAGGTATCAGTATCAGGAGGGTAAGGAGGACCTCTATCTATCACAGGAAGGTCTCTGCAGTGGAACCTCCTCCTGGTGGATCTGGGCTGATGTTGACTTTGACACAGATCACCTTCTCTTGGCTGTTTTACGCAGATGAAGAAGACAAGAGAAAATGTGCAAATTGAAGTGATATGGTTGAACTGAACCCGTCACGGCCAACTGCATGTGTGAATCTCTGTTTGTGTGTGTGTTAAAGTGGTGGCTTTAGCATGATGAAGTGGTTTAAGCCAGCAGAGATCATGTGTGTGAACAGCTGAGCACAATGTGGCAAAATAGGAAAGACGATACAATTACTTGCACGTCACACACAATTATACAAACTGATCTCATCTCAAGTCACAGTGTGCAAGATAGGTCAGATAAAGGCTTAGTAAAAATCTCTGTCATATAATATCAATATTCATTATGCAATAAATTGTAAATAGGTGAAGAACAGTACAGATGCCATCATCTTGCATCATCCATCACTCCTCATGGTTTGAAAATGCAGCACAAAAAAGCAATTTTGCAAAATAATTTACCCGGGGTGTAAATAACGTTAACCATAGCAAAGTTGAGCTAGCATTAACTGTGAAGACAGAGTGACACAATTCTTGTTTTAGACAAAACTATGCAACTAAGAGATTTCTCAAAATTGTTTAGTAACTACTAATTATCAATCACCCTGTTTAACTATATAAATTAATGTATATACATATATATTAATTACTTACCCTTAAGTTCAAGGATGCCAAACGATTAGCTGCAGTATTGGAGGTCGATAAAACTTCCGCTGCCGCTCCAGTTTGAACTTTCTCTGTATCCGGTGGGCGGGAGCATGCGCAGTAGCTGACCATATCAGATTCATCGGTTTGAGGAAAGTCATTCTCATTGGATTGATATGTATGAGTTTAATTCATCTGAATTTTCTTTGATTTATGTTCAACAAACAAAAATGAAACATTTAATGAACATAAACACAACTAATTCATTTAATGCCAACATATTTCTACTTAACTAATCAAACACATGCCCTAGGGGTACTCACAATTTAATTTTCTAGATCGAGGAAAAAGATCAAGACATGTTCATCTGTGACAGATGACTACTTTATGGCGTCAGCTCACCAAATGAACCGTGTTTGACTCATTTTTGATTAGAGATGAACAAACAAACAAAGCTAACACAAAATCCTGAGGTCACACAGCTGCCCACATAGGTAAAATACAACAGACAGGCTATGAAACTGGGAATATGAAAAATAAACTAAATGTTTAATAGTTGACTTTGCTGTTAATATTTTTTTTTATTTTTGTCTGCAACCGAAAGGATTTCTTCCCTTTCTTATACAGAGCTTTAACACTGACTTCTCTCCACAGAGAGGACGATATATTTAATATATTTCTATTAAACCTATTTTAAATCAGTGTTTCTCACTAGTCTAATTTACTACATATCTGACACTGAGACAAAACACAAATGACTGATTTAACCTGAAAAGACAAAGAGAAAGACAAAGGGTCAATTCATATGAAATTGTTGTTGTTTTTCTTCAAAAAAAGTCAAATATCTCAACCTGCTGCATGACAGGAAGTGCACTTTTTATTTAATTTGTTAAATTGGGACAGCAAGCAGATTGATAAAGAAAAATAATTACAGCACTTCCTGTGTTTAACATCATGAATCTCTTTCTTTTCTTTATAAGAAGCTGCAATATTTGTTGGAAAAGTTATGTTGTAATTGTGATGTTTCAGTTTAGCTGTATCCAATTAAGACATTATAAAAGGGCTACTTTTAAGCTTTTTTTTAGCTGCACACCAGTGATTCATGGTAAAGCATGTTGAGTCTGTGATCATTTAAATGAGTGACTTCAGCCTGAATGTTCATAAAATGTGTCTGAACACATTGTGTGCTGTGTTGAAATGTATCCCAGAGTGGTTTTAGCTGACAGATGGGTGATTTTTACAAATGTGATACTTGTACCACTTGTTCTCGGACAGCTTGAAAGAACTGAGAAGTGGAAAAATTGATGTCCCGATATTAATGGAATATCAACCAGGACAGATGACATCAAGCATATAAGAGACAGTTTAAACATCCTATTTGATAAAGCACTGCCACAACTCTGAGCTCACGTAGGACAAAACTTAACCTTTGTGAAAACGGCTCCTGCTGTTAACCATTAACCATCCTCTTGTTACGCTCTCCATGTTGAACCAAGGTTTCTCCATATGCATGACTTTAAAGTTTGCCAATTTGATCCACAAGGCAGTTTTTTCTGATTCTTTGACCATTCACAGGCTCTTAATGCCAGTAATCCATTCACTGTAAAGCAATCCTGAAGAGTTTTATTATTATATATTATTTCTAGTGACATTGTAAATGATCCTCTGTCAGTACATAAGGAAAAAGAAATCGATATTAGTTCTGTTCAGTTGTCTGGTCAATATAATATAGTATAATATAATATGATAAAATATAAGATATAATATAGAGTAATATAACATGATATAATATAGGATAATATGATATAATATAGGATAATATGATAAAGTATAATATAATATAGTATAATATCATATAATATAATATAATACAGGATAATATGATATAATATAGTTTAATATAATATAATATTCTATAGTATAATATAATATAGTATAATATCATATAATAGAATATAGTATAATATGATATGATAAAATATAGTATATAATATAGAGTAATATAACATGATATGATATAGGATAATATGATATAAGATAGGATAATATGATAAAGTATAATATAATATAGTATAATATCATATAATAGAATATAGTATAATATGATATGATAAAATATAGTATATAATATAGAGTAATATAACATGATATAATATAGGATAATATGATATAAGATAGGATAATATGATAGAGTATAATATAATATAGTATAATATAATATGATATAATATAGTATATAATATAGAGTAATATAATATGATATAATATAGGATAATATGATATAATATAGGATAATATGATAAAGTATAATATAATATAATATGATATAATATAATATAATACAGGATAATATGATATAATATAGTTTAATATAATATTCTATAGTATAATATAATATAGTATAATATCATATAATAGAATATAGTATAATATGATATAATATAATATAGTATATAATATGGTATCATATGATATAATACAGTATAATATATATTATATTATATAATATATTGTATATAATATAGTATTATATAATATAATGTAATATAATACAGTATAATATATATTATATTATACAATATAGTGTAATATAATATAGTATAATATAATAGTATACATAATATATAATATTGTCTATAATATAATATATTGTATATAATATAGTATTATATAATATAATGTAATATAATATAGTATAAGAGACAGGAAAAAAATGAAAAACAAACTAACAACAACGAACAGGACTTTTTTTTACTCTTTATTTAATGTTGAAACACCATGCTGAAAATTAAAATGATACTATATTATATAGTCATCTGGATGGACAGACGGACATACTGATGTCTGTATCCCTACATTTTATGTCGGGGGGATTAAAAGTAATCTCAGAGAGTCATCACAGCAGAAGATGATGGTAGATAATGATGTGTGCAGTAACAAGCATTGTAACACATCACATAGCTGTACATAATGATGTCAGTGATGAAATCAAACTGGTAAACATCTTGTTTCAACCACCTTTTTGTAAAATATGTCACTATAATAACTTCTTAAGCCTGATTTGTTTTCGTGAATGGGAAGTTCTCACCAATGGTGGTGTTACTGTTGTAACTAAGTACATAGGGAACAGATGAAGCTTAGAATTCTTCTTTTCCACCACTGCTTTCTGCACTACAGCAGAAGCAGCTGATGATGGATACCAACAATAATTACCAAGAAGAAGAAATAGAAGGGGACCACAGAAAAACCTTTCCAAACTGAAGTCACATAAATGTGTTCTCCTGCTAATATGTGCATTGTTGACAATGTGAGAATGGACAAACTATCCAAACAAGCTGTTGAAAAAGACAGAATAAAACAGCAGAATAAAACCTTCAAAATCAAAAGGAAAGAGCAGAGGGAAATGAATAAAGAGGGAGACCAGGACATAAGAGGAAAAACATTCAACTTAAAATAGACTGGGTATTGTGGGAAATATGGAAGGAAACAGACGAGAGGAGAACTAATGAGTGACAGATTAAGAACAGGACACAGTACTTGAAGCAGGAATCTTCTCATTACAGGAAGCATCCAACCAGTCTTTGTGAACAATGTGAACACATGTTCTTGTTCACTGCAGGAATACATGAGAGAGAAACAACATGATGAAGGACAAACGGGAGCATGACTAAGCATGACACTGTAGGAGTTAACCATGGCAATGAGATTCTGCAACAGCTGACATTAAACATCGAAGAGGAAGAAAAGATTCCCACCAACTTTTAAAGCCAAGAAAAGTGTTATTTGTAGGGAGGTAATTAAACAGTGGCAACAATAATAGAATAGGGTGGCAAAGAGAAGACATTTACATGAGCTACAGAGAGTACAGACCTCCGCCAAGCAGCTCAATTTCCCTATTATGTCATAACACCTAAAAGCAACAGTCCCATCATAGTTTGACCTTCATAATCTCAAGCAGTTTATTTTAATAGTACCATTAATGCACTCAATATCAGTGGCTTTAAGCCCTCCTTCCTCGTAATCTTTGACCAAAGTTCCTTTTCTAATGTAATGTGTTTTCTTTCTCCAAATATAATTCAAGTTAGCCCGATTTATAGCTTTTGTTGCCTTTTTTAGGAAATGACAGAGAGTAAGCTGGATAAATGAATCTCGAAATGCACTCCATCTTTGTAAGGGAAATTCAGCCAATAATAGAGATGTTTCTTTGAGACCACGAGTTCAGATAAGATTTGCATTTATCTAAATGTTTCCAAATGTTGAGATTTTCTAGAGTGTTGTCATCCTTTCTAATATTTATGCTGAGGTATTTAATGGTTGTTTTAACAGGCATGTCATGAAATGCCGTCAGAGGGGAGTTATGAATTGGTAGTATTTCACATTTTTTAAGGTTTAATTTCAAGCCAGATGCCCTTGAGAAAGAATAGATTATTTGAAGGATTTTTGGAATCTGATTACTATTGTTCATGAAGATGGTTGTGTCGTCTGCTAGTTGGCAAATTGCTAGCTCTTTGCCCAATACAGTTAACTTTTCAAACTCTGAATTTTTTACAAGGATGGAGAGCATTTCTGCTGCTGCAATAAAAAGCAGAGGAGAAATTGGACAACCTTGTTTGATACCCTTATTGATTGGGAATCTTGGGGATGTATCTTGCAGTAATATGACTGTGCTGTTAGTGTCCTTATGAAGCATTTTAATCACATTTGTAAAGTTTTCTCCTAAACCAAATAATTCTAAAGAGCGAAACATAAATTTGTGTTCAATTGTGTCAAACGCTTTAAAAAAATCTAAGAATAAAATAAAACCTTCAACTAAATAATTGTAGTCCAACAAATCAAGCACAAGTCGTATATTGTGATGAATTGATCGTTCTTTTATAAAACCCGTTTGTGTGTCTGAAATAATTTGTGTGATACCAGTTTTTAATCTGTTGGCATAGATACGAGTTAAAATTTTGTAATCATTATTAAGCAGGGTTATAGGTCTAAGATTGTCAATTAATTTTGGATCTTTACCAGGTTTGGGGATGAGAGGGATGATCCCTTGTTTCATAGTAGTTGGAAGAGTGTTTGTTTCAATAATTTCCTTAACATAAGGAAAATAAGGGCTTTGAGATAAACCCAAAAATGTCGATAGAAATGACTTGTTAGACCATCCGAACCTGGAGATTTGTCTAAGGATAAGCATTTCATAGCTTTTCCACTTCCTCTATACCAATATCTGCATCACATGCACGTTTGAAGTTTTCATCTATTTTAGGCATCCATTTCAAGATATTGGAATATATATATTCCTCTTTCAATTTGAAAACATTACAAAAGTCCAGCATCACAGGATTGTAATGGTTTCTGAGGGCGATCTATCAAACCACTCATCCATCACCATATTAAAATCATCCCCAAATATAAGATTTTCAGTGGGATACCTGTGGCAAAGACCTTTCACATCATTTGTAATCTCAATAATCATATTTCTGTTTTGGTTGAGATTATTATACCCATACATATTCCCTAGAATGATAAAGTTATCATTTATTTCAAAAACACAGATTATCCAGTGACCAAGAGCGTCCCTAACAGTAGTTAAGACTTTCCCAGGGAAATTGTTCAACAGAATAGCAACACCTGCTGACATATTTGTGCTGTGGCTAAAGAGTATTTTGTCAACTCATTGGTTTAACCAGAATTTTTCATCCATGTCATTAGAATGGGTTTCCTGAAGAAGATAGCATTGTGCTTTTTCATTCTTACAGAAATGGAAGGTTGATTTTCTTTTTATAGAATTTCTTAGAAACACAAGAGAACATATGATTAAAGTGGGACATAACCAAAAAGGAAGTATAGATTTAAAATGAAGATTTAGGAAGGTTAGTGTTTTGAAGCTAAACACTGTTACAAAGCCCCTAATACTATCGAGTACAGAGAACCATTAACAACAAAACTGTCAAAATGTTTATAAAGTGAACATCTTGTAAACTTTTTTAGGCATTTCACCTTGTACTACCTACTGGTTGAACAAAAATGTCAGGAAAGGCTGACTTATAACGTTACAAACATTCATATGAAGAGAGGTAGGTTGTTAGGTAAAAAGTGTGAGTGTTGTGTCCTCACATTGCATCTCCTTGTGAACAGCCCAAATGTGTATTTGTCTTTGAGAATAAAGAAGTAACATTTACCTGATTCAGAGGACATCTCTTTATACAAATCCTTAACCAAAACTGTAACGTCTTAGGGTGGAGGTCTTTCTTTCAGGAGTCCCAGACTCCCCCATGCATGGTTTCAGTCCTGAAGCCTGTGGAAGGGAAGAGGAATGGATATTGGGATCCCGGATGAGCCCCCAAGTTATGTTAGGTAAAAAGCCTCTAACACGTGGATGTTTTGTCAAAATAAAGAGATGTTCTGGTTGTTCTGGTTATCAGTCCATGTGTCATGTTGATCTTCTCCTTCACAGTGCGCTTTTGTCTCGCCAACTGTGGTTGGTTGCTTGGCAGGCAACGTGTAGGGAGCAGATGTGTTAAACACCAACAGCGTCTCTAGTCTTTTAATCAGTGTATGTGTGTGTGTCCAGCTGTGGCAATGGACACTTTTTGCAATGTGTGTTCTGGATCCAGGATTGTCTTTTTGTAATTCTTACTGCAGTAGGAGTGGGCAGGAGGACTTGCAGTGGCCCCTCCCACCGAGGTGATGCCCAGTTCTTTCTTTTGATCACCTTTATCAGGACCCAGTCACCAGGTTTCAGCTGGGCTGGCGTCTCAGATTGGTCTGGATCCTCAGAGTTCTGTGGAGATACGGAGCTTTTGACAGCATCAAGTTGTCTAAGCAGCTGTTTCACATACTCCACTAGAGTGTCAGGAACATTGTCTGTTGCATGTGTTAATGCTCCTAACTCAGGAATCTGATAAGGTCTGCCGAATAGGACTTCAAAAGGAGAAAGCCCTTTACTGCTCCTTATTATTCTCATGTTAAGAGCAACCAAAGGTAAACATTTTGTCCATGGGAGGCCTGTTTCTGCCATTGTTTTCCTTAATTTACTCTTAATTGTGCCATTTGTTCTTTCCACTAAGCCTGCTGACTGTGGATGGTAACTGCAATGATGTTTTAATGCAATGTTCAATGCTTTTCCAACAGTATTGGTAACATTGTTCACAAAGTGAGGTCCATTATCACTGTACAATTTTTCTGGGATCTCCCATCTGGGAATCACATCTTGACACAAGGCTTTAGCTACAGCTATAGCATCTGCTTTTCCTGTAGGGAATATTTCTACCCATCTAGAGAACACATCCACTATCACCAAACAGTATTTCTTTCCCTCATGTGGTGTTAATTCAATGAAGTCCATAACAAGATGTTGGAATGGACCTGTAGGTTCTGGAAAACGTCTTACAGATTGTCTAATGTTTCCCTGTGGGTTGTACTTTGCAAAAATGATACACTTATTTCAATTTTTCTTTTGAATGGGTTGTAAACCCTGTTTTGTAAAAGTGTTTTTGTATTATATCCACCATCCCTCCTTTTGAGACGTGTAACACCATGACTCAATTGAGCAGCATAAGGATATAACGATTTTTGTGAAACTAATTTTCCATTAGGTCCCTTCCAAATGTTGCGCTGGATTCGACAACCATGTTTTCTCCACTGTTGTTGTTCAATGTGTGAAGCTTGTTGTTTCATTAATTTCAAAGTTTCCAAATCAAGTGTCTGTGGTGTTTCACTCTGAGTCATCACATGTGTTTTAGTGGCTGCCTCTTTTGCAGCTGCACATTCTTGACGTTGTTGCTACCATAGCTGGTACCTTGGTGAGTATATGGTGGTGACATGCATGGTTCTGCCACATAGTCTGATGGTAAGGTCGGATACAGGTTGGCAGGTGTATCACCAGCCTGATACGGGGCCGCTGCTGGACGAGGATCGTTGGGTGATGAATCTTGACAAGCCGGTGGTTCCGCTGGATGTCTCAGCTGGGCAGGTGGAGCACATTCTGGCTGTGGACCCGGATCTGCCGCTGCTGGCCGCGGAGTCGAGATTCCTCGGACCACATATTCATCATCTCCTGAAGATACAGAAGACAAAAGCTGACCAGTATCTTTTTCTTTAACATTTTCTTTTTCTTTAACATTTTCTGCATTCACTCTCTCTCTTTTTCATCACTCTCTTCTTTCATCCATCCACACAATCTACTCACATCTTCCTTTTTAAAACTTCCATTAACTGGAAAGTGACTTTTTTTGTCCAACACTTTAAATGTTTCACACTCTCTGGTCCATACGTTCTCAACACATATTTTGCAGGACCCACTATGGCATTCTCACGACTGCTGCAATTTCCCAGCTTTTAGAATGTTTCCCAGAAATCTGTTCTAATCGGGGGAGAAAGCAACAATTTCCTATGTGACTACCACAATTTCCCGTCTTTTAGAATGTTTCCCGGAAATCTTTTCTAATCGGGGCGAAAGTAGTAATCCTGTAACTATGATGGGTTACAGACTCGGGAATATGGTATTTCCCTACACTCGGTGGTTCAAGTCACCTACTACATAAGGATATGGTCGTCCTTAGGTATTTCACAGCACAAGTAACAATGTCCTACTGACCCAGATCCAAGGAGTTTCTCTTCTCAGGATCCTGTCACCAAAGCAGTCCTCCCCACACATAGCAGAACTGGCCTCCAACAAATCCTTAACCAAAACTGTAAAGTCTTAGGGTGGAGGTCTTTCTTTCAGGAGTCCCAGACTCCCCCACATGTGGTTTCAGTCCTGAAGCCTGTGGAAGGGAAGAGGAATGGATATTGGGATCCCGGACGAGCCCCAAAGTTATGTTAGGTAAAAAGCCTCTAACATGTGGATGTTTTGTCAAAATAAAGAGATGTCATCTGAATCAGGTCAATGTTACTTCTTTATTCTCAAAAACAAATACACATTTGGGCTGTTCACAAGGAGATGCAATGTGAGGGCACAACACTCACATGTGAAGAGCGCAGAAAACAGTAAAACACAAGATAATATACTTTCTGCTTCCTGAAAAGGGAATGTTCTCTGGCTGTTTCAAAGAGATGCATGTTGTTCAGCTTTGTTGGTATCGATAGATAATGTACCATTTTTGGTGTGACTTATTCATTTAAATTAGCCAAGAGAGGACATACCTCCACCTGTAAACATAGAAGGGCCTAAATGCTAACATTACAAGCTTCACTATCTGCATGTGAATCTGCATAATCAGTCTGTTTCACCTTATAACTCAAATAAAAACAATTCATCTGAATCTATAATAAGACAACAGATAACCAAGGATTGTGATGACTCTACTAATGCAGAACAATTAATCCTGTCTGTTTAATGTGTCGGACTCATGACCCCTTTATCAAGACCTGTACCACTAGTCCAGAACTGTCCAGGAGTGGCCAAACCAACCAGACAACCAACCAACCAACCAACCAACCAGACAACCAACCAACCAGACAACCAACCAACCAACCACAGAACCAATCAACAAACCAACCAACCAACCAACCAGACAATCAGCCAGACAACTAACCAAACAACCAATCAGACAACCAACCAACAAACTAAGCAACCAACCAACCAGACAACCAACTAAACAACCAACAAACAAACCAGCCAGCCAACCAACCAACCAACCAACAAACCAACCACACAACCAATCAACAAACCAACTAACCAGACAATCAGCCAGACAACCAACCAACCAACCAGAAAACCAACAAAAAATCCCAACCATACAACCAATCAATGACCCAACCAACAAACAGACAAGACAATCAGCTATACAACCAACAAACCAACCTACCAACCAACCAGACAATCAGCCAGACAACCAACCAACAAACCAACCGACCAACCAACCGACCAACCAACCAGATTACCAAGCAGACAACTAACCAACCAACCAGAAAACCAACCAATCAACTAGCCAGACAACCAACAAACCAGAAAACCAACCAACCAACCAACCACCCAACCAGACAACCAACCAGACAACCAACCAACCAACAGACCATCCAACCAACCAGATAACCAACCAACCAGATGACCAACAAACCAACCAGACAACCAACCAACGAACCAACCAGACAATCAACTAACCAACCAACCAACCAACCAACCAACCAGACAACCAACCAACCAACAAACTAAGCAACCAACCAACCAACAGACCAACCAACCAACCAGATGACCAACAAACCAACCAGACAACCAACCAACAAACCAACAAACCAACCAGACAATCAACCAATCAACCAACCAACCACCAGACCAGACAATCAGCCAGATGACCAACCAACAGACCAGACAATCAGCCAGATGACCAACCAGACAACCAACCAACTAACCAAACAACCAACCAACCAACCAACTAACCAACAACCCACCCAGACAACCAACCAGCAACCTAAGCAACCAGCCAACCAAAAAACCAACCAACCAACCAACCAAACAGACAACCAGCCATCCAACCAACCAACCAACCAGACAACCAACCAACAAACCAACCACACAACCAGTCAACAAACCAATCAACCAGACAATCAGCCAGACAACCAACCTACAAACCAACCACACAACCAATCAACAAACCAACCAGACAACCAACCAACAAACCAACCAGACAATCAACCAACCAACCAACCAACCAGACAACCAACCAACCAACAAACTAAGCAAGCAAGCAACCAACAGACCAACCAACCAACCAACCAGATAACCAACCAACCAGATGACCAACAAACCAATCAGACAATCAACCAACAAACCAACCAGACAATCAACCAACCAACCAACAGACCAGATAATCAGCCAGATGACCAACCAGACGACCAACCAACTAACCAAACAACCAACCAACCAACTAGCCAACAACCCACCCAGACAACCAACCAACCAACCAGCAACCTAAGCAACCAACCAACCAGACAACCAAAAAACCAACCAACCAGACAACCAACCAACCAAACACACAACCAGCCATCCAACCAACCAACCACACAACCAGTCAACAAACCAATCAACCAGACAATCAGCCAGACAACCAACCTACAAACCAACCACACAACCAATCAACAAACCAACCAGACATCAGTCAGACAACCAACCAAACAACCAACAAACCAACCAGACAACCAACCAACCAATCAGAACACAAACAAACCAATCAACCAACCAACCAGACAACCAACCTGCCAGCCAGACAACCAACCAACAAACCAGATTACCAACCAACCAACCAGACAATCCACCAACCAATAAACCAACCAACCAACCAGACAATCCACCAACCAATAAACCAACCAACCAACCAACCAGACAATCCACCAACCAATAAACCAACCAACCAACCAGACAATCCACCAACCAATAAACCAACCAGGCAATCAACGAACCAACCAAGCAGCCAGACAACCAATAAACCAACCGGACAACCAACCAAACAACCAACAAACTAGCCAGACAACAAATACCAATCAAACAACCAATCAGACTACCAGCCAGCCAGACAACCAACCAAACAACCAACCAGAAAACACATCAACGAACCAACCAACCGGACAACAAACCAAACAACCAACAACACAACCAACCAACCAACCAGAAAACCAACCAACCAGAAAACCAACCAACCAACCAACCAGACAACCAACCAAACACCCTTCCAGACAACCAACCCACCAGACAATCAACCAACCAACAAACCAACCAGCCAGACAACCAACAAACCAATCAGACAACCAACCAGACAATCAACCATCCAACCAGCTACACAACCAACAAGACAAACAACCAACAAACCAGACAATCACTCAGACAACCAACCAACTAACCAACCAACCAACCACCCAACCAGACAACAAACCAACCAGACAATCAACCAACCAACAAACCAACCAGATAACCAACCAACCAACCAGACAATCAACCAACCAACCAGATAACCAACCAGGCATTCAAACAAATCAACCTGACATCCAACCAACCAGACAATCCACCAACCAATAAACCAACCATCCCACCAGTCAAACAACAAACCAACCAGACAACCAACAAACGAACCAACACACCTAACCAACCAACTAACAAACGAAAAAGACAACCAACCAAACAACCAACACACCTAGCCAACCAACCAAACAACCAACCAGACAACCAACAAACCAAACAGACAACCAAGCAACCAACAAGACAACCAAAAAACCAACTGGACAACCAAACAAACAACCAGTTAAGCAACCAGACAACCAGCAAGCCAGACAACCAAGCAACCAACCAAACAACCAGGAAGCCAACCAACCAACCAGACAACCAACAAACCAACCAGACAACCAAACAACCAACAAACCAACCAGACAACCAACAAACCAACCAGACAACCAATCAACCAACCAGACAACAAACAAACCAATCACCAACCACCCAGACAACCAGCCAGCCAGACAACCAACCAGCCAACCAACCAACAAACCAGAAAACCAACCAACAAACCAAACCAACCAACCAACCAGACAACCAACAAACCAACCAGACAACCAACCAACCGAGCTGAGGCTCAGTTGTATTTGACTTCCTCATGCAGTGGTTTGTTTGACGTGTTTGCAGAATCATGCAGTCTGTTACAATGCTGACAGCTGTATAGTTTGTCTACCTAGATTAACAGCTCAAACAGAACAATGTGTAACATACAGGCTTAAACTATTTTATTCCTGTCCTCTTTGATTGCATTCAGACTTAAATGTTCCTGCTGTTTATGTTTAGCTAATGCATTAAAATGTGGAGTAAAATAATGACACAGTAAATGATCAGGACTTTTAGCAAGACAGGGACATAAAGAATAGGGACCAAGACAAGGACAACAGATAACCAAGGATTGTGATGACAAGCGGGAAAAATTAGATTGTTTGAGTTGATAGCTTAAAATAATATTTCAGACTGAAATTTACAGCCTGGAAACAGAAAGGATCCATCCTATAAGGCCTTCTGATGACACACATATGCACACACACACACATAAATACTATATTGCAAACTCTGACAAAAAAGATGCTCAAATGTGAAAGTGTGATTTCTGTGATACCATATATGTCCATAAGAGGGCAGTGAAGGGCTTTATGAATGAATCATCTGTTCTATTAATGAACATCCAGGTTCTGTTTCCCTTATCTGATGCTTCATTCTAAAGGACACCTATTTACACAAAGCTAATCGCACTGGGAGATGTGTGTGTCTGTGTGTGTCTGCTTCTATCTCACATCTTCCTCATGCATCCTTCACTTTGCTCCTTTGTGTGTCTGTTCTCTCCTAAAGGACATCTATTTGCACAGCCCCAATGTGCGGTGGGAGGACATCATCGGCCTAGAGGACGCCAAGCGATGAGTCAAAGAGGCCGTCGTCTTTCCCATCAAGGTGTGGCCGCTGCTTGGCCACGCTGATATTTCAGCTCCGGTCGCTCGTCTTCGATTCTGAATACATCTCCTTTAAGAGGCTTAAAAAGAAAGAGGGTGGCGGGGTCAGACCGGTCTGTTAGGCTGACATTAAATCTATATCTGGGATAATATGGCAATACACACACAGATGGATAGACGAGGAAGAAGGAACACACATGCAGGCTATGCCATGTAGAATTTATACACGCAGCAACGCTGACACATTTCAAATAAAAGCTGCTAGATAAAAACAGTGATAGAGGAAATACAGCCAGCTGAAATACAGGCACACCTCAATCATCATCACCCAGACCTCTCATGATATGATGACAACAGATCAGCTGGTCTGCATCCTCTGACATTTACACACAGAGATGAGGACTGATGTGTCCATCCTGTATTCTGCTGTTTTATTGAATAACACTGTACCTCCACCCTCCCAACCCCAACTTCTGTCTCCATTATTATTCATTCTCCGGGGTATAAGGTCAGCTTGGTGATTGGACTCAGCTTGTGTTTGCCATCCAAAATTCAGAGTAATTGGTGGTATGTGGTATTTGCAGCACCGACTCAATACACAGCTTCCTTTGTACACAGATCAGTTTCTGATTGGTCTGCAGAGAAAATAAAATATTCTCATTTTGAATGATGATGCTATTATTTACTACAGGTTTGTTTGTGTTGTAGTTCATGTTTGACTCATTCTGTCTTATTTGACAGAACCCCAGGTGTTTCCAGGCCTCCTGTGTCCATGGAAGGGCCTGCTGCTTTATGCCCCCCCCCCCCCAGGTAAGATGTCCGCTGCCGTAAACTTTGTAAGGTTTGCTGATAAATAATGTCATCAGTGGCCTGGTTTAAAGAATTCTCCCTAACATCCACCTCTTGTGACCATCTGACTTGGACACACAGGTACAGGTGAGACCCTGCTGGCCAAGGCTGTGGCTACAGAGTGTAAGACGACCTTCTTCAACATCTCGGCCTCCAGCATCGTCAGCGAGTGGAGAGGAGACTGAGAAACTGGTCAGGGTGTGTTGTTCTTCAACGCACACAACTGATCAAACACAACACATGTTGTCTTTACATGTTACACACATTGCCCCCAGCATATTGAACATTGTGTTTTGGATGTGTGTACATTTGTTTGCAGGTTGTGTTTGAGCTGGCCAGATACCACGTCCCATCCACCATCTTCCTGGATGAGCTGGTGTCAGTGATGAGCTAGAGAGGAACCAGCATGGGCTGAGATGAACCACCAAGTGTGCTAAATGTTTTTGTTTCCCCCAGCAATGAAGGTTATGGGTTCACTGCCATCAACACCCAGAGTGTCTGCTCACCTAAAAAACATCTGTCCTGCCAGTGTGTCCTTCAATCAGACATATAAATCTCTGTGGGACGTCCCTACATTGAAAATCCCACCATTGGTATTTATTGTACAATTTTAGATCAGGAAATTATAATCTTTGAATGATTAATTTGTATTAATTGTATGCTATTTTAACCATTTCAAAAGGATAGTTTTTATCTAAAACTCAACAGAGAAGTGACATGATTTTAAACTGTAAAGTGTCTCTTTATTAAACTAAGGAAAACAAAGAACAGGACACTGTTCAAAATGTGACCCTGTAGTTACTATTTAGTGACATCACGACAAAGAGCATTGAATGGATGATGTGGTGGTGGATGGAAATGGAACAGCAGGCAGATGTGTGTTTTCAGAGGAGAGCATGAGGGGAGCCGCAGGATGAAGACGGAGCTCCTGGTTCAGATCAGAGGACCTGGTGTTTGTGTCGGCTGCCTCCAACCTGCCTTGGTAACACTTGAATAGAAACACACAGCACTTATTCAGAAACCTCCATGGCCATCAGTTAATGATCTTTCCTAAAGATAATCACCTCAAGTGGTGGAAGAAGTATTCAGATCCTTTACTCGAGTAAAAATACTTAAAAACACTGTGAAAGTACAAGTCCTACATTCAGAACTGTACTAAATGTAATAATGTAGTAAATGTAAATTCAGTTCTGTACTTTTTCTATTAATGTTACAGCTGCATTAACCTGTGTTGTTTATAATCAAGATCATTTTAGCTGCTTCATATTCTGTTGGCTAGTTTAAAGTAGAGCAAAGCGTCATATTCTAGAATCTAGATCATCGTCTATCCAGACATCTTGTCTTTCTTTTCATCAGCTCAGAAAAACAGACCTAGTTTTTACTTTGTGGTGATGGATGATGATGTCTTTTGGTCAACTCATCTTGAGTTGAGTTGAGATGATTTCCTGAAGGGATTTTCACAAAAGACTTTGCAGCCATGATACATCAAATAAAAAAGGTCTGCATAAAGAAACAAGTTGTGTAAAATGTTTTATTATACTGACTCCTACAAAAACAGGGTTATTTTTCCTGTCAATAATTGTGTAGAAGATAAGGAGTAATTGAGGATATTTGGACTAGAATGGGGGGGAGCTGGACTATGAAACTCTGGTGAAGGTGTGTTACAGTCAAGACAACTTATTTAAGACAAGTGTTGATCATGTATCTCCTTCACACAGTGTTTGGTATTAAATTGAAATCTGTTTTGTGTTCACTCATGTTTTACCTCATGTTTCACAAATGTGTTTCCACTGTGAGGCCGTTACAGTCACATCAGCTGCAGTGGGCCTCATCTGCCTGTTTGTGTGTGTCTGTGTGTGTTTCAGGGGATGGAGGGATACTCTGGCTCTGATATACGACTGGAGAGAGAATACGAGTCTGTCTGACACACAGCGACATTTAGACCTGAGGGTGTAGACAACTTTTATACCGGCACTACAACACACCTGAAGTGTTTCTCTTGTTGGATACAAATGGACTCACTGGTGTTACAAGAAGGAGATGAGGCAAGATGGTGTTATTTATTCAGGTTTTCCTAAATAACTTATTTTAATGTCAAGAGTTACATCACACTTTACACACCCTGGCATTTACTTACAGAAGAGGCATCATGAAATAACTAAGATTATAGCAAGTTCTTCAGGATGTGTTCGACAGCGTCTGGGAAACTGTCACATGTCAGGTGGGGAGGAGGGTTGATTTTATTCTCATCTCCTTCCCTGTATTTACCTGAGAGATGACAGGAAAGAGGGATGGAATGCCATCAACCCCAAACACAACCGTAAACACCAATATAATTAGATCAGAATACACTGTATCTTATAATGAAGACATTACAGTGGAAGAAAAAGATGGAGGGATGAGGAAAAGTAAGAGAACCACAATATGGTCAGCTGCTGTCAGGTGGATCCCTGGTGGAGGGATGACAATTAACCGGAGGAAAAATGTTTATTCTTACCAGTTCTAACCAGAATTCCCAGCATTCCAGCATTCTGTGCCCCACCCACATCATCTCTGGCATCCTGTGGGAAAACCAAATGTCATCTTGGGTGTTCCAATAGGAAGACAAGCTGTTTAATATATTGAACTATGTGCAAGTTTTGAACATGGTTTGATACTTCAGAAGACATTTCTACTTGTTAGTGAATGGTCTCAAGTTTGACTCAACAACAACCAAACAACAGTAGTAAATATTGAAAAATTACTTCGTTAATTTCCTGTTAATGAATCAGAATTGAAAATGTACGTACGTCTCCTATCATGACAACTTCATTGGGGCTGCATCCTAAATCAGACAGAGCCTATTTGAAGGAAACAACCAAAAGAAAATGAGAGGCATCATAACCATGAAGTCAATTCAGACAACAGACGAATACATAAATCTGGCTATAAATGGATTCTACAGTTTGCCTAAAACTTATTATAGAAGCCATGAGGTGGATTTCTACCCAGCAAAAATTGATTTAAAGTTTAAATGTTTATGATAAATACAAAAATGTCTTCTGTTTTCTTACAGGAGTTAAAAAAAACCCATAAAACATGTAATGAAAAAAACCATAAAAATATCAGTTTCTAACCTGTGTGAAAAAAGTTTTTTCTGGTTTCCCCACTACAGTGGCTTTACAGTCTGCGGCGAACTCAAGTCCCGTCACAAAGGGCCCGGGACCGAGGGCCAAACCATCTTTCCGTTTGTAGTAGCGAGCCTTATGGATGGCGATGAGAGGAGCTCCATCCAGTATCATTCTAGGGAGAAATATACATGATTAACAGATCATTTAATCGTCCATGTCTAGGTGCAGGCTATCTCCATATCGATAGATCTAACAGCCTATCACAGAGCACATATACATATATCAGTGTGTTACCAATATTGATCAATATGGAAAAACATTATCGTGATAGTATTTGTTTGCCATTCCACCCAGCCCTACTTCAAGTAGGATAAGAACTACAAAGCCAATGATTCTGCAGTTTTAACTGTTAAAAAAAAAATACTACATTATTTAAGGTCATAGATGAAAACAATGATCCAAAGTGTCAGGCAAACTTTCCAATTACTGAAACTCAAACATTGTGTGACTGGCTGTCTTCTGCATGACTTTACCACCTGAAGGCCTTGGTGAGTGTTTGGTAGTTGAAGTGATCTGGAGCGAGTCCAACAACGACGGCGTTTGGCTCTGATGTGTCAATACCTGGAGATTAAAACATAAATACAATGACATCGACGTACCAGTTTTCATCTTGATATGCTTATTTATTTTGCAGGTCATTCCCTACAAATACTACAAATATTTCTCTGGTGCATAATTTTAAATGAACAATGGGGGGGGGGCTCTCAGACTTTGGCCATTTTTCACTATTTTTGACTGTTTAAAAACTAAATGGTTAATCAATAAATTGGACGTTCCATAATATAGATTACTCAGTAAGGCAAATATTGATAACTTCAACTTCATCCTACTTTAACTTGAACTACCTGCACAGCCAGGCCTGTCACGATCATGACATTTTAGTTGACAATTAATTGTCAAACAAACAATTGAGATTAATGATATAATTGTCTTCTTCTGTTTATTTTATCCAATTACAAGACAAGTCTAATCAAACAATACACCTTATGAAGAAGAAGGGCCAGTCGTTGGCACGGGTATGTTTAAATTTAGACTCTCATAATAGTTCTTGTGTAAAAGCCAATAGCCTGGATGGATGGGGCCTGTGGCTGCAGCAAGGCTGTCAAAGTTCAGTGAACTGAGTGGGTTGGTGGATCCAAGTTGTATTTTAGATTTGTAGCATTAGCAGTTTTGGCCGCTATCTTTTTGTTGCTAATTCAACAAATCACCACCTCCAAGTTATTGGTCTTTCTTTCCATTTGGCCGAAAACGAAAATGTATCTACAGCGGTGCTGAGGTGTTTGGCTTAGATACTAAAAGACCCGTAATGTTGGAATCAAAAGACGCTCATCGAAAAGTGAAACTCCTCAAGACATAAACAGTAGGTGGCCCTACAGGCTCATAGCAGAAGTGCAACCAGATGTCATTAACAAGTCCCAGTCAAACGTGAAATGGTAGAAGACGGTGTGGAAATGTAATAATTGTGACAGGTCAATCTACAGTAAGGTCAGAGGTCAGGTTTGGCTACAATAGCAGCTAAACAAACTGATGAATACGCTACAGGTAGAATATTTTCACTGTTTGTATTTAGGTAACACTGACAATACCTATTAAAAACACTGGTTTAGATAAAACAAAGGTGGGTCTTGTCAAATAAATTGAATTGAAAAATAGTGAGTGATTAACAACAATATCTAGAATATTTAATTTTGCAAAGGTTGTCTGATTTGATGGCTGAAACCAACGAGTTTTACAAGAAATTAAAATGTAAAAAATCAAAATTCAAACAGTTCAATAACTTAAGCTTGGTCCCTCTCTCTCTCTCCCTCTCTCTCTCTCTCTCTCTGTCACTCCTTCACACATACACTCATACTCACAGCTCCATACCAGTAAAGTCTTCCAGTGCGCTGTCATCCACTAGCAGCAGCGGCCTGTGTTGTTTCTGCTCTAACAAACTCCTGGCTGCACTCAGTGAAGTGAAGATCTCTTTTTCCTGTTGAGTGAAGTTCATTTTCACAGTCAGGAACAAAGGCAGCATCCCAGAGGTCAAACCCTCCCAAAAACATTTACAGAGACATGAGGTGATTATTTGTCCTGCTGTTTTTAAAAAAATTATTATTTCATTGACATCACATCAGGACTAAATGAATCATGCATTTGGATGTTCTACCTGGAGGTTGAAGTTGAGACGTTGCAGTCGTTCCAGTAAATTCCTCTTGCTCTCCTTAGTTGTGTTGGTCACAAACTTCACAGCTACAGACGCCTGCCGTAACCTGACGCCAACGAAACATGACATCTTGCAGAATTCATATGAATCCATAATAGCAAAATTCATGATGCAATACTCTTAGAAGATATCTCAAATTGCATTGCATGACAGTGTGCAGCAGTGTTGTGGTTTATTACACATACTTGATTTAATTTGAACTTCATAATGAAGTAACCTTCAGATTGAACCTTCACTCTATGACTGTATACCCGGTTTGGGGGTGGTTTCCTACCTGTTTAGGGCATCCTGGGCCCCAGGCACCGCTGTGTCTTCTATATGCAGCGTTCCACTCAGGTCGATGAGCACGGCCTTCAGAGCACGTCTGCCCGCCATGCTGGAGACCTGCAGAGTAGGACGGATAGTGAATATACGGAGCCCCCCTAGTGTCAGTTGAGGAAAAAAAATCCATCTGTAAATCTGTACCCACAGTTTAGTAATCCGTGCGCACGGTTTATGAACCCATGCCCTCCAATACTGTGCGTTCCACGTAATCTATGTTGCGTTCATGACGCATTAAATCCACCCTTTAATCTACATAAATTGGATTTACCTGGCGGATGCGGTAGCCCTGGACAAGCTTCATGCCCGAAAACTCCTGTTCTGCACAAAAACGTGGTTTGACACAACATAGACTACGTGGAACGCACACTATTGGAGGGCAAGGGTGCACGGATTGCTGAACCGTGGGCACGGATTTACAGATGGATTTTTTTTTCTCAACTGACACTAGGGGGACTCCGTATGAATATGACTCAAGGTCTGGAAAAAGTTTTGTAGCTTGTACAGATGAAGTGGCATGTGGGCATGATGACACAGATGTCCTGATTTGGACCCACAGCCCTCTGAATCATTGAAAGATAGCAACAATAATCTTTGTTGCCTTTTGCCTTGTAGAATTCTACTTTATGTGGTTTCAACAGGTTTCAGTCAGAAGCTGCAGCCATCAAATACGCTGTTAGATATGAGCTGCTGGGAGTGAAGTCTGTGACAGAAGATTCTGATTTTCTAAACAGTCAAATATGACCAAGGTAAATGGGGCTTTACTCAGTCTAAAAAAAGCTTATTCTGTCATAATAATGTACTGTTTTACAGATTAAATGTTCATAATTCAAATCAGTTGTGGCAGAATTTACCAGATTACTGCGATATTCAAACCTGCATCAGGAAAAATTGAGAGGATTATTAACTGGTTATGACTTCCTGCCTAGAATACAGATTTTGGGATTGTATTTTATTGCACTTTGACTGTGTAATCCCCTATTATTTAGACATGCTTGGATTTCGGTCATGTAGTTATCAATATGAGGGTACAATTAAGGAAGCTTAAATGAACACACAAAGCCTCTAGGTCATGTATCTCTTATTTGTATTTAGCCCAAATAATAACAGGAAACTATGCTGTGAGGAAAGTGCCAAGCTGAGAGGAAAGATATTTTAAAATCACACTGAGTTTAAATGACTGTCAGACTCTACTACGTGTATAGTGAAAAATAAACTTGAAGGCAGCCTGTTTTATCATTAAAAAGTCTGAAAAGATAAACATCACTGTTGGACCTGCATGGATGGTGAAAACTCACGTGTCGTCCATTTAGCTGGTGATTTAAATTTTTAATTTCTGCTCAATACTGCTATTCTAAAATAGACAAACGGGACAATGATTAAATAAAAATTATGCTTAGAAAGTCAGCATAGCTCACCTTTAGCAACAGCAGCGCTTTCTGTTTCCTGTTGACGTTTCTTCTTCGCTGGTTAAAAATGAAGTATATACGCCATGAGCTCAGTGCTTCCCCCTGTGGCTGAATAAAAACAATGCTTCGACTCTCATTATTCTCATTGGGATTATTTTTCCTCTTTTGGAAAAACATTTTTAATATCACTCTCTTTTTTTAAATCACTCTCTCTTCTTTTTTTATCATTCTATTTCCAATTCATTTTATAATCATATAAGAGGGTTATCCCTAACCACTTAATCACTCATTACAATAATAAAAAATACATATGAGTCCCATCCCACTAACAACCAACAGATGTATCGCATTAGTGGGTCTTTTAGGGCATTCAGATTTAATATGGTGGGATGTATTTTCAAAGCGATAATAGCCTTTTCTCTGCACGATGCAAACAACTCTTGTCAAATCCTCTTTTCATAGACCTCTAGCGAATAGCACTTTCCCCCAGCTTTGTTTTTTTTAGTTTTCAGTTTTTGTTTTGCAATAAATATCATACTCATAACTGAAAAACATGACATTCAATAGCTAATCTCACACTGTTTAAGTCTTTGTCCAGATTAAATAATTCAGTTCAGTCTTTAAATCCTGTCTTATTAAAACACTGCTTGCTTCAATGTAATGTTTTGTTTTTGATGTATTTATTTTACTAACAAACAAATTTGTGAATGTTTGGTTACAGGTGGGTGAAATATCAATGTCATTTAAAAATTCTTTGTCTATTCTGTATTTTTTTTAGTACTTCTCTTAATGTAACATTTCCACATTTTTGTTAATGACAATAAAATGCATTGAAAAAATATGTAAACTGTTACACCCCCCCCCCCCCCCCCCATTAATTCTAAATTGTAAATAGAAGATTTTTTTTTTTATTGTTCTGATAGACTTTTGGGGTGTAAGGTGTCAAACAATTAGGCTTATTTTTTCATTTTTGTTGTTTGTTTTAATAAAGTTACTGTTAAACAATTAAAATGAAAAGGAATGATGGAAACAATTGATATTAAGCATGGACACCCAGAGACCCAACATCACACATCCTGACCTGTGAGGTGCAGATACATATTCATGTTGTCGTCTGTGATCGCTTACTGGTTTTACTGTGAAGCCACAGCTAAACTCTGACTAATCACAGATCAAACTGGCTTTACTGTACAAATCCCCCTGATAAACATATGTTTCTAATTCCAACAGATCCCCATTTCCCCTCTAACAGTTTAAGTAGAATAGAAGTGTTAATAAAAATGTTAGGCTTAGCAGGAGAGGAAATGGTGATAATTCACAACATATGGG
Source organism: Chaunax sp. Z400 (assembly GCA_037577475.1). Classification (NCBI taxonomy): domain Eukaryota; kingdom Metazoa; phylum Chordata; class Actinopteri; order Lophiiformes; family Chaunacidae; genus Chaunax; species Chaunax sp. Z400. The sequence goes on from CM075199.1 coordinate 1,891,057, forward strand.
GATTATTAATAAATAGAGCAGGGATAGATGAACAATCAGTCCAGAAAAATATGTCAATATACTGATCTAAACCTTTACTTGCAGAGGTCTGAAGTGACAGTTGCGCACTTTACTCACGCTGGATTTTCACCAAATTGAGACCAAGCATTGATCTTCATTACTTCTTTCACAAGTTGAAGTTGTACGACACCAATTAAAACTTCAGAACTTATGAAATTTAAGTTTTGTCTCTTTTCCTCTGCTGTCACATTAAAAAACAACAAAAACGCCACAGAATAATTGCATAGAAATAACTAATACATTTATTTCAAGACAAAAACAAACAAGCATCTGAATACCTTCCCATGATGTTTGTGGCATTAATGACGGGTGAACAGTATACATCAATAGTTCAAATGCGGAATCACAAGCTCTTCATTTTTATGAGAAGTCAAACTGGAACATTTTATTGTTTTAACAGTCTGATTATATTTTATGTCACTTTCATTTCCCTACTTATTGGTTGCAATATTTTGTGAGTATCCTCCAAACTAGTGGGAAAAGACGACACCCTTTTACATTTCAGGCCAGAACAATACACAATGATGCAGAAGTCTAAAATCTGAATTGGAGGAAGTCATAAAAAATACTATGAGTAACATTCACTCAGTTTCTTAAACTCCCAATATTATAAATGTAATAAAACATAATAAATATTTACATATTGCCCAGCCCTACTGCTGTCTAAGAAGTTTGAGTGTAAAAACATGTGTAACATGAGAAAAACATGACAAAATACATTAAATCAGCAAAACACTTTCCTCTCAATGCACGACAAAAGTGACGACAAATAGTTTTGGATGATGAGTGAATAATTATCTAGTTTGGAGTTTAAGTTTCAAAGATAATTTCCATTTCATCCTTTTGCTGTCACACTGACAAGCAGGTTAGAGCGTCCCCACCAGCTATATTTTCAACTGAGTGAGGGTTCAATTCTTATTTTCTTTTGATATGGACATCCTATTCTCATGACAGCCCCATGGGAAAACTTTTCCATCCTCCTGATGACTGGATCAGGCAGAAGTCTATGAATGACAGATATTTCTGTGTGTGTGTGTGTGTTTGTGGTTGTTCCTTGGCACATGTCTGGTCCTCCATCTTCCTTTCAGCGCGCACAGTGATGGTGTCAACCAAACACTAGTAACAGGACAATGCAGGCGGAATTCACTATTATTAAAGGAACTGTGAAAACAAAAAGGGAAAGAAATACAATGTAAATCACAAATTCTTCAACTTCTAAATAGCAGGGCGTTTGTTGCTCAAAGAATAAAAGACTGACACGATAATCTGATGTGTTCATGTATTCTAAGATTACATATTTCTTGATTTAAACAACAATTAAGCTGATTTATTTCATTTTAATGATTAGGGATGATTAGGGAAGTACTGATTTGTTCTGTGTACCAAAAACTCAAAAACATTTTTAACAACAGTGACACAACAGTTTAAAGGACACCCAGCCCTACAAAACATGGCACTCACTCAACATTTTGTGTGATGTTAAACGATTTTATTTTCTGGAACATAAGAAAACTAGCTTCCCAACCTCTCATGACAGTCCGGACTGAGCGGATCAGATTGAGGATCTGGGCTTTGACTCCTGGATCATCCCCAAAGCCTCCAACTCCCTGTTCAACACCCCAGCCGACTGGAGACAGAGACAAGGAAGAGAAGGATAAAAAAAAATATAGAGGAGGACGAAAATATCGAAAGGAAAAAGCCGACCGTGGATGGGAACTGTTTAGAGAGAAGACTTAGTGCATGCATAATTCAATTTTGAACCTTTTAACATCCAGTTTTCCCCTTATATTTCCATTAAGTAGTTATTAAAGATTGGAAAAACAATCTGATTCTACACTACACCTTTCTCTCTAATGATCCAAACTCAACTTTTTGCCTCAAAATACAGTTTATTCAGTGTAGTAAGCAAGTAGGTAACAGTGACGTTTCGCACTTCAAGCTAGTTAGCTGTGTTTAGCTAGGTGTACACCGTAATTTCAATAAAATGGATGAAGTATTTGGTATAAAACAGGATAAAGAACCTACTCTTGCTAAGAAACCTCTCCTCGTGTAGCACGGCGATTGCATTGGTGCACAGAATAGCGGTCTGGATAAGGGAGTACAGCGTAAACGCCATGCTGGCAACTTCTTCTACACCGCTTCTTCTTCGTTCACCACTTCCAGAGATACAGCTGCCGTAAACAAGCACCGAAGGTCGCAAAGCAGAAGCAAAGGATGTGCTTTACGTTGAAGTGTGTGAATGTAGCGAGATTTTTCAAACTCTATGACAATATGTTTCCCTTTTTCTCCTTTTGTGAACACTGACTCATGTACTTATCGTACTGTGGTCATTTAAAGACCAAATGTGTGACGTTTTCACAATATTTTCTTATTCATACCATTGTCAATTAACCTGTGCTGTTTGTTACGTCTCTTATTTTTACATAAGCTGCTGCAACACACACAAATTCATGTGATTAATTTTACTTATTCTATTCTTCCACACTCCTGTCGCAGATGTTTCACTTTGGTATGTGTTTTATCCGTTTAAATGCAATAATAAAAATAATTTTACTCACTCCTTTTCTTCAGAATAAATCAAGACGTGTAATCAAATATGTTGATTGTAAATGTTGCTCGTTTTTCATCTGAGAAACTGAGAATGATAATGATATTTAAAAGGTTGTGATTTAAACCTCAATACAAACAAGTCTTTTTAATGTTCAAATGTTCAATGTTAAAATCAACAAAGTGTGCTTTCCTTTTTTTACTTAGGTTTTGTTTTAAATCCCAAATAGGAGAATAACAAATAGGAGAGCTGAAAACAAGATTCTTCGGTTTTCAAGAGGATCAAATGATCAAATCGATAGGCAATGAGAGAGAATTTGAATTTGTTCTGACTGAAAGTCCATAAATAGCAATCAGGCCTGAACATGAAACCACATTCTTGTTATTGTATAGACTTTTAATATACACATAAATAGTAGAGAAACGACAAGAACATATTTAATTACATCTGCATTAACAGTTTATAATGATAACATTTCTCTCAATAAATGACAACTTTATCCATTATTCATTTCATTCTATAAACGAGGTGTGTGAGTTCTCTTTTATTCTTTATTCTCATACACTTGACTGCACCATCATTATCACCATGTCTCGTTCTTTTTCTTTAAACATTAGAATAAATAATATTTTCACGATCAGGGTCTTAGGCCTGATATTCAAATAAATAAATAAATAAACTGACAAACACACATAGACTGACTGTGAGGTTCAGTATTCTCACGTATGACATGTTATACAGTCAGGTGAAATCATTTACAGGTAGCTATACAACACTGAAGAACTTCAGTCTTTTGCTCCTCGTAGCCGTGGGCACTCACTTGAAAAGCAAACAGTTGAGTTGGCCTTTGAATGTCTCGTGGGACCATCAGATGACACCCTAAACACAGTTCGCTGATGGTAGCATTTTACCTTCACCCTTGAAAATTTGGGTGAAGAGTAAAAATGATTCTCCATTTGTTTAACATGCTCAGAAATTAAAATTAGAAAAAATAAAAATGTATAATCAGATGCAGCAATATATGCATTGAACGTAATACTGTATGTTTTTGTACATTCAGAAAAATCACTCCAAAATACTAAAACTATGGGTACAAATTGTTCTGAAAGTGTAGTTTGCATAAAGCACAAACCCTTTTAGTGGTACCACCCTGTGTTAATACTGGTCCTATTGCATCATTAGGTTTAAGTCCCATAATAACAATACTTCATTCATTGTTTCCCCTTTACTTTGATCCTCATCTGGCACATTCAAGTTATGGACATGAAACACACCAAACATCATCAAGTAACTACCAATATCTGACTCCTTCATCAGTGACCGAACCTGACCATGTCAATAATTTGAGTTCAAGGGGAAGTTTGGTCAATAAACACAACTGGACATGATGAGGAGAATCCCTTTGGGATGCAAAGTTGACAATAGATGGAGGTTGGTATGTTTGTTTCTCTGCAGGGTCCCATTTGTTGATACAATTATAATAAGAGCAAGCAACAATCTTAGTGTGAAGTTTGTCCTCATCCACAGTTTGGTGTATGTACAGTTTGGCCAGCAGCAGTCAGAGTCATGCACAATGACACACAGTCTTGCTATGACTCTATTCTGTTGCTCTTTTAAAGGTTTGGGACAGGTGCAGAAACATATGACTGCCTTCCTGGTGGTCTTTAGCAGCCCTAAAGAAAAGGGGTGTGGTTGCTTTGGTCCTTGTTGGGTAAAGCTTTGGGTTTGACTTCCAGTGTGATGAGCAATGAGGATGGAGCAGGAGGCCTTTTGTGTCCCCTGTTATCACCAGTTCGGACCCCTTTCAGATCAGTCAGTTTGGGGACTAAACTGATATTGGGAAATGGAAACAGCAATGATTTTTTTCACCAGTGTCTCAACCCATAGCAGTACAATGTAGTCCAAATGTGTTCTCAGCAGACAGAGTTTAAGTGCAGGGCTATTAACAGAGGCTGCACTGCAGAGGCAGAAACATTGCTGTCCCAGGGAAATGTAAGAAATGTATATATATTGTATAGTTTCATATTCCTTTCAGTTTTTTGGGTGATGTTTTTTTTAAAATTATTATTCTTGGGGCATTCACAGAAATCCAGACAGCTTCTTCTTGCATGGGATTTTGTTAACTCAGCCTGTGAAGACAGTAAATAAATAAAAACCCACCATTAGTATCAAGTTATGATTTTTTTTCGTTTTTCAAAGACTGATTTGGATGCTTAAAGTGTGTAACAGTGGTTCCAGATATCTTCTATCTAGGCTCTGTCTAGCATTAGCTAGTAAAATCCACTGAGAAGTCAAATCTAACATGATTTACATTGTAGGTGTCAGATGGCTGAAGTTTGCTGGACCATGGTAACTAATTGTTGAGAAATTACAACATGAAAAAGTGATTTAATTTCACAATTCACTATTAAATTACCAGCTTAAGTGAAAGACAACCAAGGGGTATCAACTGATCTGGTTGTAAAGGATAAAATCAAGTCTAAATGTGGTCCAGCTTTCAAATAAAATGTCCTGAAAAAAATAAATAAATAAAGGCAACTGAACAAATAAAGGCAACTGAATTACTGCACTTTGTGTTTCAAATGATAAAATATTAATATCCTCACATGACAAATACATACGTTATCCATTGTTCTATTGATGTGCTGTATTATTACATTCACCTTTCAGTTACTTGTTGAGGTGGGAGCTGATCTTTTCTTTTCTGATGATGTTTGCGTAGGGAATCTGAAGAGAGAAAAAAAGAGTTTGACATAAAAGTTATATAAATCCTGAATAGACAAGAGTCATATTTAAAAAAAAATGTTCTACTATATCATGCTGCACAGTATAGTGTATAGTGTATATATGTATAGTGATAACCCTCATAGCTGATCACACTTTTCACTCCAAATTTACTGGTTTCTGGTGTTCAACTTCAGCCTTGATTCCACGACCTCATGCAATATTGGCTCTTTAAAATTATGCATTATGTGAGGATTGATAACATTTTATGTCAAAAATGCATTTTCCTATTTTAAAAAAAAGAAATAAGCTCCTTTAAATATGATTAAGATTCCATTACAGGTAAACCTTAAACAATGGGAATTAAAAAGTGAGTGTAAGATGTGTAAAGTTTAGCTTTTGATATTCAATCAAATTCTAAGATAAGCAGCAGTGACATAAATCTAAAGTCGTGTCGGAGTTCATTTGAAATAAATGTATCATTAGTCTAGACAGATCCATCTGCTGGTTCTAGATGCATTTGTCACTTTTTTTTGTTTTCATTGTGCACGTACGTGCTCGGAAATGAGCTTGAATGCCTGCTTAGTCGTCTGACTTTGCGGTTACTTGAATGCAGCGTGCATTCGTGTGCGTTTTGGTGCATGTGCAGGGTTTGCGATCAAGTGCACACAAGCGTGTACAGTTGTTGCATGTGTCAGAAAGCAAAGACAAACACCGTCTGTCAGCCTGTCTGCCAGCTGCTCGAGTGATTGATGTGGACGGAAACACTCAAAAGACTGCTGCAGAGGAACTACTCACCCATGAAAGACGAGCCAGATGATTGGCTCTGTCTTTTGATGGACAAATAAGCAACAGCAGAAGAGTCCAGTTGAGTCATATTGATGGCTTTATTTTTTCTAAATGTTATACCTGTTTTAATTTTAAGAGGTGGAATAGGATATCACATTTATGTCATCCTTTCGTCTCTTTGTGTGCTTTTGTTTTCCTCTTTTCCATTCAAACTGTGTAACTATATTTAATTGAAAAATGCTTCATAATTAGTTTTAATCATATTCATTCTCTAAATCATTAGCTATTTTTCAAAACAGTGAAGCTTTTTCTAAGTAATGTATCTTTAAAAGGATGTTTTATTTGTCATTAAAGGTGTAGAAGTTCTATTTATTTTCCATCAGTGTTCAGCACTGATTGCATCTTAATAGTCTTACCATCTGTAACTGTTGAACCATCTCTTCTCTGTAGGCGAGCTCTCGTTTCATCTGGTCTTGGAAATTATCTGAAATTAGCGTAAAAATCTATGATTTGCCTGAGCTGTGTTATCATTTGAGGACGTGATTGAATACAGTTATGAAAGACAGCTCATAAAAGATGGGGCTGAATAACAAAAACAAGGGGAATGGAATAGTAGGAGGGGAAGGGGGCGCAGAGAAGAACTTATGAAAGACAGAGAAGGAGAAATTGTCCTTCAGAGGATGAAAAAGCAAAACAAAGAGAGGAGGGGAAAAAAATGACTTACGAAAGACAGGAAATGGCGAGGTGCCCTTCAGTGCGTGAAACTCCTGCTCCAGTCTCCTCCTGAAGTCGATCTGCTCCAGCAGAACCTTCTGGAGCTCCTCTGCAGGAGAACGGAGACAGACGAAAACAGGATTGTCTGTTAGAAATAAATACAGTGAAGCACATCTTACTCTCGATGGAGTAGTGGGCAGGTTTACCTAAAAGCTGTGTGACTCAAATGAACAAACTTTACCTTTCTCCATGTTCTCAACGTCCTTCTTTAGAGGCACAGGAGAGGCCGTGCCTTGGCTTGGATCACCTGAAAACAGATGTGCCATTAATTCCAGTCATAGTTACAGTATGTCAAGTACATTTAGTGCAGGGAGTACAATATAAGTATTTCATATGCAACGTATAGCCTATAGCCTTATTCTCTTCATTGACTGATTTCCCATCAGTCCTGTCTAATTGCATGCATCCTCTCTTTATTTATGCATTAACAGCGTAAACCCTTCTCCATCACTTCATCCTCTATAAATGTCCTGTCGAGCCTCAGTGAGGCTGTATTTCACTCTTTGGCCTATAGATGTCAGTGTATGTCTGACATATTCAATCTCTTCCTCATACTGCTGTCTATTAAGACAACAAAAGAAGTAACTTGCATGCGGAGATGTGAGTAAATTGATTTTGTAGCTCTTCTAAGTGAAGCGCAGGTCTGTGCTGAAAAGTAGAAGTTTAAATGGCCATTTTTTAAACTAATTTTACTCCAAAACTATAAACTTGCAGGTTTATGCTCTCACATTGTTGCTTAATTTGCAATGACAGCAATATGATGTTTTGGCAGGTGAATAGTTTTGACCTATATGAGGATGCAACAACTGTAAATTTGTTTTAAATGTATTTTTCGTCATAGATACGCAGCATTTCATGTGATTTCTACTTGTTGCTTTAATACTTCATGAGCACACTTTTATTTTAGTGAGTATCTTTTTCAAATTTACCACTTTGAAAGTTTTACATTGTTCTGTTCTGTGTGTATGAATGTGTTTGCGCTAACATCTGAATTGACAGTGAGGCAGTGTACACCTTAAATGAAGCGATCCAGCCATCTCGATATGTATATTCTCCTCCAGTCATTTCACATCCTGGCTCCTTAAGCCTCCCTATGCTTCTCTCTCTCTCTCTCATTTAGAGCAGAGAGAGAGAGAGAGCTCTCCTCTCTCCTCCTCTCCTCCCTCTCTTTTCCTCTCCTCTCTCTGTCTCATTTGACAAGCAAATTTGCAGACAGTGCCCGAGGATAACAACCTCGTTTGACAGTCAATTAACCGTGAATAGTCAAAGCCAAGGCGGTTTGCATTACATAAATGGAAAATTAGATTATTTTTTCTCCCTAGAAACAGAGGGAGAGTTTAAAGACAGTGGATGGGGGGGTAGAGGGACTCAGAGGAATCAGGCCTTCTAATCACGTAGAGCTTCCCACCGCCCAGGGAGACATTTGGCAATCAGGGGAAAGGTGGTCTCATTTAATTTGTTTCGTGTAATTTTTCGAAATACATTATACATTATGCGCAGGGATCATTACGTTGTGTGTATGTGGGGGTTGAGGGAGTGGGGGGGTAGATATAAATGTTGGCACAGATGTCATAAAGCACTTTTAATGTCTTCCTGACAGATATAAAAAGGCAATAAGCTGTGATCTTTTTCAAACGGAAAGGTTTTTTTGCGCTGAGGAAGGGAAAAAAAAGGCAATTATGTCTGCGGTGATATGAGTCTAGGATGGAGATTGCCAGCTCGGCTGCTTATCTCTGAGCTGATGTTTTCTTGTTGAACTATAACGGCCCCCCTAAGAGTAACAGCCCTGGTGACAACGCCGCTAAAGAGAGAGCAGCCGTGGCAGCAGAGGCAGCTTTGTGCTGCTGTTTCATCTCTCTGTGTATTTATATGAATCCCTTAATTCACTGTCTGAGCGGAGGGGGAGATGGAGGGGGGTGAAGCTGAAGACTGAGGAGCTTTAAGTATTCTGAGTCTCATTTGTGCAATAATAAGAACTGCCATTGTAACTTGTGTATATAAAGTCAGATCCTTTTCCAAATGAGATTTTTTTTTAATCAGCATTGTTTGTTTTATCTATGGAAATGTTTACAAGGCGTACTTTTTTTTTTACAACAGTAAAAGGACAACAGTTGCTTGTGAAGGGATTTCAGTTTTTTATATTTAACAATCACTATTGATAACTCTTTTAATTTTGGACAGCAAATAAATTATAGTCCTGCTCTGTATAGAAGTTATTAGAGGTAGCAGCTTGAAAAAAAGCTGCCTTTGCAAGTATTATTGTTGTATTTATTTTATTTCCTGATTTAAGTGTTTGATAATGATTTAATATGAAGACTTCAGATGAGCTCTGCCATGTGAGATTCAAACAAGAGTGGAGTAAAACCAAATGCAGAAATTAAATTAACATTACCATCCCAATAATGATACTATTGGGAGTGCCTAACATGCCATTTCATAAATTTGCCGTCTTATCTTCATTGATTTATGTTGTTGTTTAACGTCTGCAGCTGCTGCACAACCACAAAAACATAAGCGAGTGTTTGTACCTGAGCTTTCCCTCCAGTAGTCGGGCGCCGACGTCTCACTCTCTGGCACAAAGAAACTATTCTGCTCTTTGTTTTCATCTGAGAGAAAATGAGACAGAAAGACAGACAGCAGAGAGTTTCAGTAAGGCCCATTGGTTGAGCTGGTTATCCGGACACATGGAGATAACTAAGTGTGCGCATGGTGTGTGTCCTTCGTGTGTAGGTGTGTGTCTGTGAGACATTTTCGAAAGGGTCAGAGCAGGAGATGAGAGGAGCAAATGAAACGTCACAAGAATATGAGCCTCGCAGGGACACAGAGACACTATAAAACCACTCAGTCAGACACTAAATGAAACAAAGACGCTGTAATACAACTGAGTCAGACGTCTGATGAAACAGATAGTGTGTAACAGTTTGCTGAAATAGGTTGTGTAAAGCTATTTGACGAAATGGTGTAAAAACATGTTAAAACATCTGATGACACCAAAGGCATAGTAAAACAACTGCACGGTGAACGAGGTGGTGTCAAGCGACCCATGCAGACTGTAGAGCAAAGCAAAGTGGTTGTTTGTTTTTTTATATATGACACAGAATTGTATTTTGGATTTGTAAATGCTTTAAAGTGTATAATGTATTCGAACTTTCAAGAGAACACTATTTTCAATTTACAAAACTTGGACTATTTCACAAAACTATGTTAATATTACATAATAATTGATGAAAACTATTTTTTTAAAACCCTTTAAACTGCTATTTAAAAAAAACTCACCAGAAATGCTGGAGTTGTCTTTGGTTGCGTACGCAGGTAGTCCTTCATCTCTATTTTTGTGAGTCTGGAAACAACACACGGTCGATTAGAGTCTCATAGCTGTAATGCATTGTATTGTTCAATTACAACACATCAAAAGATAAGGCAGAGCAAAATCGCTATTTAAAATAAATAATAATAATAATAATAAAATAATCTGGATTTTTTTGTGCAAAATCTAACTCATTTTTCTGGCAAAATAAATCTTGCTAATTATCTATTAATTTGTTATGATCAAATTTGGAGCATATCATTAAACCCATTTTCTTAACTTGTTCTGTTTTTAAAAATGCTCCTCATAACTCGGGCTCCCTCCTCCTCCTTCTATCTCTCGGAGGCCTGGTTAATGTGGGAGTCGATAGGTTAAAGATTAGCGTTGCCCTAACAGGCTGAGGTGACAGAGGGAGAACAACACACTGTGGCCATTAAACAATCCACACCTGGGCCTATTAGCCAGGATCAGAGTGGGGTGACTCTTTCAATTTCTACAGGGAGAAACCAGCCTATCAATCTGCTTATGCAGATCACATCACTGCCCGACTGCAGCACCATTTAAATAATAATTAGCTGAAGTGGCCTGGGGGGATATTTACGTTTTTGTAAGCTGGATCTTCTCGATGAGGTGGGGTGGAGCTGGAGAGAGGCAGGCTGGCAGGAGGGGAGGCGGGCAGGCTGGGGGATGCCTGCTGGATGAGGTCCGAGGAGGAGGGAGGGGAGGTGCTGGGATACACAGTGGTACTCCCTCTCTCCTTCCCCCTCTCCTCTCCAGGATTGTCGCTCAGTGTAGAGAGATACAGGTTGGTTTGAGTTGACGGCCTGTTTGTAAAGCTTGCTTCCTCCTCCTCCTCGTCCTGCTTTGATGACTCCACATCCACCTCCCCTTCCTCCTCACCCTCCATTCCCTCCACCTCTCCATCACCTCCACTTTCGCTTCCGTAGCTACAGCTGCTGCTGGGCGATAGCCGCTGGTGGCGGTCTGATCTGGCCACTACAACCCCGAAGTCCTCATCTGTTGCCCCAGAGACTCCTCCACTGTTGCTATGGAGTTTTGCGATGCTCTCGGCATCCTTAATGACGGGGCGGAAGGCAGAGCCATAGCTTGGCTTTCTGGTTTGTAGGGTTGGAGTGTCCAGGAGTTTGAGCCAGCCCTCTGATGTCACAGGGCGAAGGTCAGGTGTTACTGTTGTGCACTCAGGGTCAAACAGTCCAGATCTGGGTGTGGTAGTCCCACTGCCAGGGGCCATGGTTGCACCAACACTATTTCCATTTCCAGCTACAGGTATAGGCTCACTGGGGTCTGAGAGATCCAAAAAGGCCTGCCTCAGGGAGGGGTTGTCTGCCAGGGAAGAGAGGGCACTGGGCTGTGGTTGGAGGTAGGTGGGGACAGGGATTCCTCCTGCTGCTCTTGGTGGCCAAAACATGCAGAAAGGAGGATAAAAAGTGTCTTTGCGCCCAGGCCATAAAAGACCTGACAAGCCTGTTCCTTTCTGCCCGCTTGAAACATCATTGTCGTCCTTTTTCTGCTGGCAGAGGCCGAACGCTGGGAAAGGGTAAGGCGAGGGGAAGAGGGATGTAGGAGGGAACTTCTGCAGCATGCCAAAACCTTTGCTTGGGACAGGGATGACAGGGTAGCTACGAGTTGTCTTACGGGGAGACAGACTTCCACCATCCAGATCATCCTCATCTTCATAGCGGGCTCTTTTCTGAGCTCCCAGATCAGGTCCCATCATGTGAGGCACCACTGAACCTGGAAGAGTCTTCATAGGGCCCATGGAGCTACAATGGGCTGAGGAAGGCAGCGCTCTCTTCCGGCTGCCCCCGTTGAACATAGCTTTGACATCTTCCCAGGCAAAAATTAACTCATCAGCTGGGTGTTTGTCGCTGAGTTTGAGGTGTCGTCGCCAGGAGTTAAAATTGGCAGCGTCAGGCTGGGTGTACTTGGCGTCTGGCGTGCGGTGGGAATGGAAAATGAACTTATTTGGGGAGAAGTACATGTTGCAGAAGGAGCACTTGATGCATTTGGCCCTGGAGCTGTTGTAACGTGCTGGGATGAAGTTACCACGGCAACCCCAGGCACACTCATGTGTCACATCGAAGGCAAAGTTGTCGGGCAGTTTGGGCGGCGTGTTCTCTCCCAAGAAAGACTTGCAGAGGCGCTCGGCTTCACGCTTGGTGATCATGCCACAGCGGCGTGATGATATGGGCATTGCACCGGCCCGACGAAGAATCTCCAACTGAACGGGAGTGCATTGGACACAGGTGATGCCCAACGCAACGCGGCGATTGTGAATCTCATTATAACTGTAGTTCTTTAGGAGTGTGTTGGAAATCTGTGCGAGGCAAAGTCTGTCATTATTATCAATGACCAGTGAAACAATGGGAACACCATACAGGATGACCTGGCCAACCTGGTTGGGCTTCAGCGGTGAGGAGGAAGAGGACGGAGAGGGGGAGGATAGCGAAGAAGATGAGGAGTGGAGATGGGTCGGTCTTGGTGGAGTCAGGGGTTCCTGCTGATAAGGACCTGTTGAGCTAGTCATTATGATGTCATTAGGGCTTGAAAGATGGGTTTTGTCCATACTTGGAAGAAAGTTGTTTGTAGAATGACCTGCATGAAAGGGAGAGAAGAAAAAATCCATGTGTTGATTTTTGTAATCATCAAAAATCCTTCTTGTTGAAGCTTCTCTCAGCATTACACAAACAAACTGAAATAATGAATAATAGCAACTAGCTGTTTCATATTGTATAACCTTTGGACCAATTGTCCAATTGTATAAATTGTATAACCTAAACCTAATTGTATAACCTAATTGAAATATTTGATGATGTGTGGAATATGTTAAAAACAAAAAACAAATTCTAAATTAAAATATATTCAAACTATATCTGAACTGTATCAATTTATAGACAATAACCAAAAAGAAACACTAACTAAACATTTTGAAATACAATATTAATACTTAAAAATAAAGAGAGGGGGGGGGGTGATTTTTCTACAACATGTGTTTGCTGTGATCATAGCCCACACTTATAAAATTATTGATGGCACAGAAACTTTATATATTGAATTACCATTGCTCTGTGATACTAAGATCAACTATTGGTTCAAAGCTCCAATATAACTGATTTTCTTTTTGTGTAGCTGTGCCTGATTTAAAAAAGGTTGAATCAGGAATGATTTAACATTTCTCCATTCATAGCTCTAAAGTAATGAGTATGATTGTCTGCGTGCATTTTCAACAGTAATTGACCGAACTATGACAGAGGATGATACCACACTGATGTAAAATAATTGTTAAAAGTACAGTATTATTAAAGTAATATCATACATTCCAATAAATGATAGCAAAATGTTATTTAAACAATTCCCTCCAAAACAAATCTGCATAAATTAAGTGTTAAATTTTGGGTTTTATCATAGAAAAATCTAACTCAGAGTCTATCTGTTGATATTTTTTATGTTCTTCCTATGTAGCTTATTTTTTTAAAGCATTATCACTGACAAAATTCATTGTGGGAAAAAAGTTGCCCAACAAAATTTATTGTCTTCAAATTTCAACTGATTGTAATACAATATTTTGAATTTTAAATACAAAGCACATATTTCACTTTATAGTGAAGATCTGCTTTATAGTGAATACTGCTTTGAAAAGGACTTTAATATTTCATAAAGATAAGATTATATTTGAATTATTCTCATTACAGCACGTCAATATTAAAATGTTTTTATGCATGACATGTGTGATATGTTTTAAAAACAAAAAGCACAGAAACAACAAGTGAAGAAAGGGATAAATTGTTTTCCGTTATTTTCCATAATTTCAGGAAATGTTTGTTTTAAACAAATACATTTCCATAGACGCCGGCCAAGTATTTACACATTGCATTCAAGAAAACATTACTACTAGGCCTACTTATTACAGCGCAACATGGTGCAACTGTGTGGGATGAACAATTAACTAACAGATTGCGAAGGAACATTATGCCCGAACAAATGAATGAATTTAACACTAACGCAAATGTTCAAAGTTTGGATACGCAATATATCCAACTATTTCTAATTTTATCATTTATATCAAGCCCACGTTCAATTTCTAGCAAAGTAGCGATCTAGTAGTCATGCATCTTTAAAGGACCATATTAAAGACCGACTACACTGTAGAGGTTTGTTTATCTAGTGACAAAGGTAATAATAGTAATAATAATAATAATAATAATAATAATTATAATAATAATGAAACATGTCACTAGTCTACAATTATTCTAAATTATGGTTACTGTAACGGAATGTGAACTATCCACTCGCATATTTTCACGCAGTTTCTTCTCAAAATAAAAATACCTCCTTAACTGCCCACTTAAGGAGGTAAACAACATTTTTTAACACAATTAGCCAACTTTATAGCGGCTCTTACCTCTGACTCCAGAGAATAATCCCAAAACAGCGTCACAAAATATCCCCGTCACGAGAGAGATCGATTTATCATGCACAGTTCTAAAAAACTCATATTTATCACGTAAACTAACCGATTTCACTGGATTATATCCGGGAAACACTCACGGAATCGGTTCCGGCTTCTGTCTCCTAGTGAGCTGATCATGAGATGTGAGTAAACTGCGACGCTCGCGCCGGCTTTATTCGCTTCTCAGAGACCCCACGCGCCGTCCTAATCCGATCTCTCTCTCTCTCCCTCTCTCCCATGCACCTGCCTTGCGTTTGATTGGCGTGCAGCGCGAGCTCAGCCCACCATCCAGGACACACGCGCATAAAACACACACACACACACACACACACACCCTCTTTATCCCTGCTCTCATTCACGCGCTGTGCTGCCCCGACCGACTGAAGAGCTAAAATAACGTCACTCAGCTGTTGGAAAAGTCAAACTAACAGCACGGACGGATGGAGGGACGCACGCGCCTGGACTATAGGCATACATATTGGCGCGTGCACGAAATGACCTCTCTGAAGTCCCACGGGATGAAACTCTGAATCGCCTCCTAAACTATAATGACAGCACATCAAACCCAGCCCAGAATTTGAGTTTAATTTCAATTCATTTACTCACGTTATTATTGACTTTAAGAATAGTTATTCTAAATAATTTTGACACTGTATAAGATTATACCAATCATTCCCAGCAAAACCATCATGTCAACTGCACGTGCTAAAAGGGGGGATTTGACCTCTGGAATAATTTAAATAATATCAAAAGTGTGTGATTTGACGCCCCGCAGCTGAGATGCTAATTAATTAGCAACTTACTGATAAAAGCAATGCTGGCATGAGACCTTGGCCTCAAACACAGGCATGGAGTAAAACATCAGCCTGACCACGAGGGCTGAAGATAGAAACCAATAAGGGCAGAGACAGAAGACAGACAGGCAGGCAGAACGGGGGATCAGAATAATGTCAGTCAGTTCAGATGAATCCCACACTCAACACTCAGAAGGCTTTTTGAAATAGGACTCTCTATTCATGTGCAGGTTGTTCCCAGGAGGAAAAGCCTGGATACTGTAGCATATATCATCTAGTGTAACTGAGAGTCAGAGGAGCTCCAAGTTAGCGTCCAATGCTGTTAGAGGTAGTGACAATTGTTTCATTTAACAAAATGGGGCGTCCGGCTCAGCATTCTCTCAGGGGGCGAAGGAATTCTTAGCTACACCCCCGCTGCAAGCAGCTCTTAAACAGGGCATTTTTTTTTTTTTTTGCTCCTGCTGCTCAATTACTTCTTCCACTAAAAATATTCAGGCAAATTACAGATCAGAGAAGACGCAGACCTAAATATGAAGTCTAGAACCCAGATATTAGCTGCCTTATATCAGCAAATGGCTGAAGGATGCAAGAAAGGCTCTCATTTACTCATTTGCTCTCATTCACTGCATGGGGATGCAGTGAAGCGGTGCCCCAAATATGGATTGCCCTTGTTAATTAAAAGAATGTAATGAAGTTGTTTTCAGGACAAATTCTTTTGTGGCACATGATTCATGTCTTGGATGAAGAAAAAAAAATTAAAACAAACAAATTTAAAAAAAGAACTCATAGGTCTGCAATGGCTGTTCAAATAGGATGACAGTTTCACAATGCAAATGGATATAAGTATGTATTGTGTTGATTTATGTTATGTTAGGTTAGAAAATATTTGCATATACATACACCATGATTTAAAATTCAATGAATAACTGATATGTGGTTAAAACAAACATATAATCAAACGTTTGGAATGACTATAAAGTTTATTTCTGTTACACTGTCAGAACATCTTTAAACTTTCTTTATAAAGATGCAGTCTTCATTTTTAGGATCTTCATTTGCTTAATCATTTTTTCACTTTTTTGACTAATTTTTTCGAGACTTTTGTGAGCCGATAGACTTTATTTACAGCTCCTTATTTCAGTCATCAATTTAAGGGTGTCAGAGCCTTAAATCCTGAGCTCTTTAACAAAGAAATCACGTGGGCTATTCAAAGTTAATAAAACTCACAGAAACACTGATATTTGAGGAAAAAAAATTGTTTCATGCAATTCGATTTTCAAACTTTAAAATGTATATCTTGCAGTTCTCAATCTGGTTATAATAAATGTGATATTGAGACTGTGTAAATTATTCTCGCCCATTCTTTTCTCAACAGCATCTTGACAAACACGACAGGCTCACTTTTGCGCTCAGTGTGATGCGTGTGCGCACGAGGCTCGTGTGTGTGCGACACAGAGAACACGAGCCCCATCTGCTCCTTTTCAAACCAATTTAGGTTGTCACCGCGCGTGCTTTTGTCTTGCGGACGGACGCCACGGGAACACTGGCTGCATGGGGTCCACGGGCGCACGCCGCGCACGTGCTACAGCTATTGAAATGGGTGACGTCACAACTGAGAGATGAGCGTAAATGATAATAGGATCCAATAAACTGGTAGGCCTAGAGTGAATTTAAGAGCTACTAAACAGTTTTCCGTAGGAAAAACTAATATCGGCTAACATCTATAAGATATAAAACATTATAAAGACGTCCATGATGAGTTTATAGCCTACGGTCTAATAACTTTTATGATATCTTATGTCCGTTATCACCAGAAAAGATTAGAGGTTAAACCTTAAGCTATGGATTTTTGTAAGGTTTCGTTTGGAAATTTTCTTCAGAGTTGTTTTGTGCTATAGCTTATGTAAAAACTCCATTTTAGGCATGGATGTGTGTGTGTTATTAATTTATTTATTTGAATTCGACAATATCTAACAGAGCCAAGTCGAATTTTCTATAATTACAATAATAAAAATCTATTGAATTGTGGCTACACCAATAAATATTTTTGGAAGGAGCTCTGTCTCTCTCACTGAGACAGATGTCTCTGACATGTTACCAAAAGCGGAGCATGTCTAAACTATGTGAAGCAGGAAAAAGCTTATTGGAATACAATAGCACCATTAGCCCCTTTGGAATACATTTCACATTTTTTCATGATGCATTGGTCGGCCGCCCTACCGAGAAATTAATCATGCGTTCAAAAAAAGAATTGCTTGTGTGACCTCGTAGGGTCAAACTAGGGAGAAAGAGGGAGAGCTCGCTCGCGACATAATAAATGAAGAGCTACAACAGTAAGTGATCTTGAGACACTTAACATCAAATCTGTCAATAAAAGAAACATGCCCCGGGTGAGTGATTACCATATTGAAATGTATCACCTCTTTTTTTTCTCAAAATGCACTGGAGCAAGCCCGAATCACCACATAGCATCGATTTAAATTTTATCATTGAATTATTTTCCAAAACATGACTTTTATCTCAACAATTTAATCATATTTGATTTAAAAAAAAAATTTTGGGGCCATAACTGTCTTCCAAATTTGTCAGATTTATAATACATTATATATATATATATATATATATATATATATATATATATATATATATATATATATATATATATATATATATATATATATATAATAAAGCAGAAATAGGTATTTCACCATGTGGCAAGCGATATATTCCAGCCTATCCTGGAACAACCCACCAGTACTTTTATTAATTTATTGTGGATTTAAAGACAGATGTAGGCTACAGTATGGTGCACAGTCGCCCTGCATGCCCCAGTTTTAATCCTTACTTAATGCCGCACGTCTGTTACTGGATGGGAGTCTTCTGTTACAGCCAAGATTTAACTGTGCATTACAATTAACACACATCTCACATAAACTGGAGAACATGATAATGAAGTCTGCCCATTCCCCTTGATGAGGAAAATCGTACAGTGGATTTGGAGAGGGGAGTGAATTGTGCGCGCGCGCGCACGCGCGCGTTCAGCCGTGCCAACATGCATGCGTGGTCATCACTCTTTTTATATCTGTTTTATTGCAGTAATAATACATCAATTATACTATACGAATTCCAAAAACATTTTGAACTATCTTATTTTATTAAGATCACACATTTACGCATAAAGTAGCACGTATGGTTACATTGGCGTAGACTAGAGCTATTTTTTACTTCATTTTAACATTTTGGTCAATTTTCGTTTTATGCATATTATTTTAAATATATTTTTGCTTTAATTTGTCATGTTTCTATTTTTACATGTTCCAGTCGCAGAACAGACGCATCCCAGCATGTGAGCGATGCTGTCCCTAGTTTGTTCTGTGAACTCGCCTGGGGCCGTTGTACCAATTAACACGGCCGACCAACCACAAAAGATTCCCATATTTCATCGAAGATCTGGAGCATTAGCCAGAGTGAATTAAAAAAATATCCTCAAAACACATGATGCAATGTTTTTAATCAGTCATAACTGCACTTTAGACCCCATGAGAATTTATTTATTTAATTGCTTTTATTGTTTATTAATCAAGATTAAGTAAGTTGTCTCCCTCAGGTTTCTGCATAATCATTAATTCGACCATAATGTAATGGAGGAAAGCTATACATGGAGAGAGGTCAAAGATTTAAGTGTGCTTTGTTTTTTAATCCCTAAAATTAAAACCCATATAGCAGGTCATATTTTTTGTGGATTGATTTGTGTGAGGGTTGATGCAGGTGTGCAAGCCTCTGTTTCCTCTCTGACTGCAAAAAAATTTGTAGATATACTGTAAATAAATAAGTACAAGCCTGTTGTGATTACTAAAGGTTAAAAAAAGAAAAAGAAAAAAAAACAGAACACAAAAATTAAACTGAAGCAAATAAGAAAAAAAATAGAACAAGACAATAAAGTTGGTCGTAGGATGATTTTAAAATATTGTGTATTTCACTGTGCATTTATATAATATTATAGAAGCACATTAAGTAAGATCCAGCAGGAATATAACAGCATTCCTGATACCATTGGCTGACTGGACTCAGACGGAGTGCAGGTTCAGTGCAGAGCGCCGGTTCATGTGGGAGCAGGTTAACAGACGGTTTCACCTGCTCCACTGACAGTAACTCCAGAGATCTCACTCACAGTATGGGTGCAGCAAAAATACCCCTGCAGAGTTTTGAAATGTGAAACCTTATTGCAATTAAATTGACTACACTTCAGTACAGACAAATCTGCCTCTGAGACAGCAACTGGTGATCCAGTCTGTCTCTGCACACACTGTCAATGGAGCAGACCAGGAAAAAACAATGTTGAAACAAACCCTAAAACTACATAATATTTGTCTCTTAATAACATTTTTTAATTTTTAATTTTGCATTTCAACTTAAGACACAGATGTAAATGTAGGGGTGAAAGGTCAAGAGCAACCTACAGTCAATATTTCCATATAAGTCATAGGAAGTTATAGTATAATGTGTATATGATAAATTCAGTACGTTTATTGGTAACTTATTGGACTTGGTGGTGTTTCTGTGCCTACAATAATAGTAGACACCTACTGTACAGTGTCTCTATGGTGGCCATATTATATTATATATTATAATTTATTATCCCTATGGTCACTTTGATTTTGCTGTGACACGTGAACCCTTTGCCTGATCAGACTGTGTTTCTACTGTGTATTCAGAGCAGCTGGAAGATGCAATTTTACTTACTGAATGATGCAGGTTCATAATTAAAGGCTTGCTTGACTTTTAATGACTCCTGAACACAAGCAAACTTGTGGAAGTTATTCTAAGTGGAATGAGTAATGAGACGTTTACAGTGAACACTGAGCTAAAGCCAATTAGCTCCAGAGCAGACAGACTGCTGGGCGCTACAGTGCGCTCTAACGACAAGCAGGGAGCTTGCAAGGTCAGAGGGGGCAGGGTACTTTGTGTGTGTGTGTGTGAAGAGAGAGCACACAACATGCCTATTTTGGCACATATTCAACATACAGTAGATTTACATAGAGTTGTAATATAACACAAGAAAGCTAAGTATTTCTTAATCCATCTGTCTTTGGCATTGAGCACTACTTTTTGTAGTGTTTTTTCATCCTGCTTTCACTGTGCATCCTATGAATCCCTTCCATTAACCATATTTTATAGTATGTCTTACAAAAATATGTAGTTAAGCTGGTAAAGTTTTGTATTTTTTACTGCATTTATGGGCTGTATTTTGATGTGTGTGGACATTTACATGATTTGTTCATTTATATTTGCTGCATGTGGACAGACAAGCTGATCCATATTTCTCAGCAGCAGAGAGGTAGACACACAAGTCCATGAGTTTCCCTATTTCCACCAGAGAGATGGACAACTTAACTACAAAAACATTATAGATGGCAGGTTTAAATTTTCTTGACATCGCTAATCCTTTCCAGTGAGTTCTTAGCTGTCTTTATTTTGTGGTGAAACTTTCCTCCTCCCGTTTTCATAACAAATTTGAAGTGTTTTGTGAACGCATCTATTAAAAACCTCATGGCGTACTGTAGAAAACTGGCAGCAGTAATGTAAGGCACACAATACAAATAGAAGCTAATGGGATAAAACATGTTAAACCACCGATTTGGTTCTATGGCTGGTTTTATCTCCGGAGTATACTGTAGCTCAATATAGCTCAGATAAATGTTTCAGGAGAGTCTGTGGTGTGGGCTGCTTCTGAAGTCAGTAGAACTTTTGGTACATTTAAACTGTTTGTGTGTGCTATAAAGTGTGTAGAGTGGCATTGTGGTTGCAGGGCAATGTCACCTCACAGCAAGAAGGTTCTGGGTTTGCATCCAGACCTGGGGTTTGGATGTACTTCCTATGTTTGCATGGGATTTGCTGTGGTGAACTGGTGACCTGTCCGGGGTGTCCCCGCCTCTCACCTAATGTCAGCTGGGATAGGCTCCAGGCGCCCCACAAACCTGCAATGGATAAGTGGTTATAAAACATGGATGGATGGATGTATTGTGTGTGCTCATAAACTCTTATAACATTAACATACGGATTTAGAAATGTGAAAACTGAGTCTGAATTCAAACTAGAAAGTAAACAAGCAGTGATTCCTCCAGCCTCCATCCCATCACCTTCAGGATGTTCACACTGGTGTATGAGTGTGTTTGTGACACAAACTTGATAAAAGTTGCTGCACCATGCATACGCACAATACTATTTTTCCTCTATGAACACTTGCATGTCTAATTGTGGTTGACAGCATTATGCAACACGAAACATAAAAGTCATTTTTTGAGCTCAGGTTGGTGAAGCAAAGAGAGAGAGAGAGAGAGAGAGAGAGAGAGAGAGAGAGAGAGAGAGAGAGAGAGAGAGAGAGAGAGAGAGAGATCATAGGCAAGCAACACTGCATAAGACTATTATCTCTCGTCCAAGAGAATCATTCAGTTCTCCGCAGGGTGTCAAAGCAACACATCTCGGCGGGGAGAAGATAACTAACTGAGATGATCTCACAGTATCACGGCTTAATTTTCTTTACTGGGGAATATTCGGCGGTAATGTAACTTAAATAGGCCATTGTGGAGGAAACTGCATCGTTTTATATGGGACATAAAATCATGGAAACTCACCAAAAAGGAAGATTGGCACTTAGGCCTGCACAATGCGTTAAAATGGATTCTGAATGAATTACCACAAATGTCGTCCCATAAGGCCTGTACTCAGTATTGTCTCCCTCTCTCTCTCTCTCTCTCTCTCTCTCTCCCTCTCTCTCTCTGTGTGTGTGTGTCTTTTAGCTTATTTTTCAACAAAAAAAAATCAGCTCCTCATTGTTATTAACCTTGTACTCATATGTGAGGTGCTTAACTCCTAAATGATATGAGCGCATTTGAAAAGAAGAGGCATGTTTAATGGCATGAAAGTAATTGGCTTTTTACTGTGTTTGTACATGTATATTTTATTGGAGCTCATAGTGTGTTATTGAGGAGCACATTAGTAGGACACATTCTGACTATTGGGGCGGGGGGGATCATGTTTGTAACCTGTTGGTTATAGTATGGCCTCAGTTTCAGCATTAGCAAAGGCAGCAAAAAGACCAGCTGCTCAAATTTGATCGATAAGCAACATATGGCCAAAAGTGTGTAGGCGCCCTCATTCGCACATCTTATCTTATTTTAGTGCACTTTCAGCTTCCTGTGCTCAAAGCAATACCAATAAAGCACATGTTCTGATGTGGAAGAATTTGACTGGCATGCAAAATCTCTTGGAAAGCCTTTGCAGAAGAATGGAGACTATTCTACAGCCCATTCTTTTGGAATGAGATTTTAATTCACATGCGGGTGTAATGTTCATGTGTCCACATACTTTTAGCCATTTTATTTACATGCATTCCACTACACATGATGCATCTAAGTCTCTCACCTCCATGCTTGTCCAGGTTTCTGAGTTGTCTGTCCATTTGCCCGAGTAAACAAGAGCAACATTCATGTGAACGTTCAGGCCTCTATTAGTGCTGCAGACAGGAAGCGGAACAACCAGAGCTTTTTCTACTTGTCTATTATTAATGAGGACTGGAGGTTAATCTACCGCTTAATCACCAGGCTACATAGAGAGTGATGCACAGATACAATTATGGAGGAGATGGATAAAAAGGAGAGAGTAGAGAGAGTTTGGTTTCCCACAGAAATCAAATGGAAGAAGTGAAAGAAAGAAGAGAAGAAGAAGACAGGTATCAGTGACATAATCAACGATAATTCTATCATTTAAATCAGCAGGTGTCACAGGTAACAGAACCTGTCAGGATGACATGAGATCATCACATTAGTGAACTGTCTCTGTCCCATCCTTAAGTTATTATGGACTGGATTCATTATGTCACTAAAATGATTATTTTCTTTTCTGAAAATAATCCTTCCGATCTGTTTATCATTTTTTGGCTGTTGTTTTCAGAGGAAAACATTTTCTGTCTACAGAAACTCTACACACAGTCAAAACAGTTTTTGGTAAGACGCCTGGAAACAACAAGCAAATATAGACTGAAGTAAACCTTCTCAAGCCTTTTACTTTCTGGAGGTAATCAATCATCTTTCTGATGTTTGAAAGACAGATGACTTCCAGTATCAAACAAAACATATGTACTGCATTCCTGCACTAGCATGTTTTTTTCACTGCGTCAGTGACAACATGCTCGAGTCCCAGCATACGTTTGTGAGTGTGGGCTTACCTGGCGTTTGTGTTGTCACAGTGTGACATCAGCTGGGTCCCCGCACCCCAGACAAGATTTAATTGTGTAATCCTGTGATCAGGCTTGTAATCTCCTTAAACAGTACAATATCAGAGATCTCTGCCAGATTATAATCTGCAGAGTGGATCTGTCTTGTTTATATGCTGTGAAAAATAGAGTGTGAAAAAACCTTTCAGGTTCATCGATACTGACATGATAACAAAATAAAGCAAATGAACCAAATCACAAATATTTTGCTATAGGTGTTATGATGTAACAATGCAAGCTGTTTTACTAGACTTATAGTAAAACACCATATAACTGAATACAGTCTTTGAACCCACATTTTGAGACATCTTTTTGACAAATGGACTCCAAGCAATCACGCCCCATGTCACTGTAAAACATGAATTTCAAAATAAAACATGGAAAAATGAAATCTGGCACCAAACCTGACCAAGAGCAGTCTGTTCAAAAAGAGCTCACTCATTTCACTGGCAATTAACGTTCACACACAAAGAAACAACACTTTCATTTTTCAATTATTCGATTTTTAATTATTTGATCTTTGTCTTAAATGCAGTTCTGCTCAAGGGCTCACCATTATAGATAGATACTGGCTTTTAAAGCGGGGCCACCGGGCAAAATGGTAAACAACAGAATTAAATGGTAATAATTATTGTTCCAGAAAATAATTATTGTTCAGCTGCCTATCTGCTCTGGTTTTTAAATAACAACAAGTATTAACTGTTCTTTTTTTTCTTCTGTGAGACAACAGTGTGTGTGTGAGAGGATGAGGTGGCTTAAATTGGATCACATATGCAGGACACAGATAGGCACTCACAACAGGCAAGCACAGGGACACACACACACACACACACACACACACACACACACACACACACACACACACACACACACACACACACACACACACACAAAACTGCAGATTAAAACACACAGGAGTTTTTGCACATAACAAACAACACACTGCA
Source organism: Chaunax sp. Z400 (assembly GCA_037577475.1). Classification (NCBI taxonomy): domain Eukaryota; kingdom Metazoa; phylum Chordata; class Actinopteri; order Lophiiformes; family Chaunacidae; genus Chaunax; species Chaunax sp. Z400. Next base: position 1,915,746 of record CM075199.1, read on the forward strand.
TGCAGCATGCATTTATTCAAATATGTAATCATTTTTGTGACCAACAGAATAACTCAAACCCTGTAATAGAGTATTTTGGTTTCTTTTATTTATGTTAAAATTAGCCTGACGTGTTCATTGTGTAAATGTACATGCACAGTAAACTACATATTGCAATATCTGGACAAAGTTTGATAAATTTGTCGTTTGATTATGTTGGGGACAGTTTTAGAGGAATTGACAACCTGTAATTTTCTCTTGTCAATTTGGAAATCACCAAACGTGTCTGGAATGAAACCTCACAAGCAAAACATACCTTGTTTCTTTGACACAACAACTTACAAACAGGATAATACGCAGCACATATGGGTGGATTTGATATCAGTATTGTTTTTGACGTGCTAATCCCTCACTTTAATACTCAACATCGAAACTGCTTTTATCACTATTATTGTTATTATTATCATTCTGCCTGATCTCCTGCTGAATTACTGCTGAGCCACTGATACGTAAATACCCTTCTACAGCAGTGTGTGAACTGAAGGATTAACACCAGGGCTGAAAGAGACGTGGAGGATATGTGACACTGATCTGCCTGTGCTGATGATGACAGAAATACGAGGCTTTATTGTTTTTGATGGTGATATCACAACAAGCTTGAGTCGCATGTGCAAACTGACAAACAAACACACAACGCATGCTCGCTGACATAAGCGCATAAACAAACCCACTGGGCTTTTGTAATATATACACAAACATTACATGCTACAAGATGTTTTTCATGTCTGCTTTTGGTGGATTAATGCAACATTAATCTATTTTTCACAGTCCAAAGACAGATGTTATGAATAAAATGAGAGAATAAAAAAATTTTCAGTACCAGCATTGTACACTCAGAGAGGTTCATTCATATTGTACATTATCCTTATATAATTACAGGACTTATTTCTTTAGTTTAACTACATTTTAGAATGATAATCAGAGGAGTTAAATATCTTCTACAGAGTAACTGTGATGAGTAAATATGCACTAGTAAACCTCCTGTGTTGCATTCAAATACAACCTGTACCGTAATGCCAAGTCATTTTTCTTGAAATATTCATTGAAATTCACAGACTGCAATTTTCCAACAACTTAGTCTGTATTGTTATGACATTTTTGCGCAAATGCTCATGGTCAGAAGAGAACCCTTATTGACTCTGGTAATCCTCTCACTTTTTCCTGAGGTGCCACCATGACATCAGTCTCAGCTGCACTTTGTGTTGTTTATGTGCTAAACTAGGATGGTAAACCTAGCAAATGTAATGTGCTGTAAACATCAGCATGTTAGCATTGTCACTGTGTCTACTGTAAGTCAAACTGAAAAACCTGATGTAGACATTGTTGCTGCTTGTGACATTTAACAAAAAAGAATAAACTGAAACTACAACACTGTATGAACTGTACTTCTTGAACAAGATATGTTGTTTTTGTTTATTTAAGTGTAAGTAAACATACCTTATCCTGCTCTGTTTAATCTTCAGATTCTGATTAAGTGAAATCAGGCTAGCGCCCGTTTCTAACCATATACTGTATGTAACAGATTAATTTAAATTTGTTGTATGGAAGAGGTGGATATTTCTGACCAACACACTACACTGAAAAGCAAACATGTTAATTTTAGTTTCAGTTGTCCTGAACTGGCCCGGCTGCCCTGCATTTGACTGGTAAAATACTCTTCTTTACCAGTTTTCACTCTAAACCATGGATTAAAAATCATAGCTGAAAGCATAAATATGTTTGTGTCTTTGGCGTCTGTATTTGGTTTTTATTAAATCCCCACAGCATATTACACTTACATGGGTTCTGTGTGCTAAGTAAGAATTACAGAGTGTAAAATTGACAGATGGGGCTATTTGGGTTTCCTTAAGTGCTCAGGGACACTCAAACACTTTGGGTGGTTCTCTTGTGATCAGTCATGATTCACTTATTTTAAGAGTAAATCCCCCCCCCCCCCCCCCGCCCCCTACACCACCCTCACGCACCCTCTTTCGAACTCAGAGATGAAATTAAGAGCAACATGTTGACTTCTAAATCTAGACATTAAAAACATATGCGGTCCATTACCCTAGTCCCCAGATGTTGCAGTGGTAATCCCGGGCCTTCTGCTATTCTGATTGGCTCAGAAGTTTAATCATAAGAATGTTAATGTAGAACACTGGAAACAACTAAATTCCTCTGTGTACAGGAAACAGGAAGTGACACGCAAATGCAGATGTTTAAAAAACAGATTTAACATAAAAAAGTGGTGCAGGTCATGACAATACGGTATAGACTAGATGACCAAAAGAATGTGACCAGTGGTATACTTAGATGTGGGACAGTTTTTTATGGTTTGGACGAGACCCCTGATTTCCACTTCCAGTAACAAATGTCATGGTATGTGTGGTTTTGTCCTCTCTCCAATTAACTTCATCATCAACTTCTATGCCCCTCAAATTAGAGGCTTATTGGTATATCAAAGTTGCACTGCCAAAATCTTATACATTGCCCTCATTGAGTGTTATGTTTTTCTTCAGTATCTGTCTGGCTTTCATTGGTTTGATGCCACTGAAAGTGATGTTCTTCTCTTAATGTATCCAAAGACATTGTAATGCATGGCGATGCAGGACCGGAATATTTCTGGTGTTCCCCAGGGTTCTGTCCTTGGCCCTGTTCTGTTTCCCCCTTTCTGCAAGATGTGTTGCCTGATCACATCGGAAGTCTGTGTGAATGTGCTTCTAGATTTTCCAAACAGCCACATTCAAAGGCAGGATGAAAAGATGTGACATGATATCTTTTAAATATGGGGATTATGGAGATAGTGGTGTTGCATCTTTTTTTGGAAGCCTTTCAAAGTGTTGCATTCACTTGTTCACATTAAAATGATCATTGTGTCATTAAAGAAAACAAGAGCAACGTGGAAAATTAAAAAACCTGGATCCTTTCTTTCCTCACACACAGCTGGCCAGTCACAGCATGATAAGGGTGTGACTACTGGGTGGAGCTAGCTGGTTAGCATGCTAACTTCAGTAGATATCTCTGCATCATAATACATGGACGTCTTTGACAACACTTCAACACTTTTGCCTCTTTAAACTCTGTTGCCAAGTTCATTTTTGGAATGTTTTATTCTAAAATTAAGGCCACATCCTACAAATGGCACCTTTAATGTTTTAATGGTGTTTGCAAGACTTTGGTCATGTATGCCTATGCTTGTGTGTACAGAAAAGATGCATGCATGAATATACATACAGAGAAATGCATGGTCATGTGGTGCAAAATAAAACTTAAGGCGATTTAAAATGGTTATTTTTCAGACAGTTTTCAGATGATCCTCTGAGTGTCTGATCTCTAAATGAACACTGATGTTTAAATCCCTCTCTCCTCTCTCTATCTCTTGCTGTCTGTCTCAATCGCTCTCTCACTCTCACACACACCCTCTCTCGCTGTCTCTCTAATCCCAACCTGCTTGTAAACCTCTGAGTTGTATTTGAAACTCGGCCACAAACAACGTATTTAAGAGAAAGTCCGTCCTTAAATGTGTTTGCTGGTTGTTGTTTTTTACCCATTTGGTTGCATGCTAAAACATTTGAAACTGCAAAGGGAAGCAGCGGATCAAGTTAATACCTGTCATCGTCTCTTTATTTCATGTTTATGTTCTCATGCAAGATGATATTCTGTATACCCACAGCTGTCCTTGAACAGCACAACAGGTTGTTTTAAAAATCTTGCCCATTAATGAAAAGAGAAAGTGCTGGTATGAATCTGAAAAGATAAAAATGAAATGAGGAAACAAATACATGTACTATAAAAATAGACAAATCATGAAAGGAAGTCAACCTATCATGAAACACACCTATTGGACATCAACTTTAGGTATGCTGTCAGAGGCTGCCAGGCTGTGAATCCTATATTTCAGAGATGTGGGATTAGTACATACAGTATGGCTGTGTTCTCTCCAGCTCAAGCATTTCACAATTTTATAAGCCTCTGAGATGTATTTGAAACATGAAGTTCATCCATGGCAAAAGGTCAAAGAAATTACAGAACATAACTGAGCTTTACTGTACTCCACATTTGCACACATGTCTGGATGCACATACTGCATGTCATGCACAGTATACTGTATGTGTGTTGTGGAAATGTAGACTGACGTGTTATATTATTGCACATCTTTTGAAATCTAGTTGATGTGTTTAATCAAAACCCTATTAATTAAATGACAAAGATTTCAATTCTGATTATCTTGTGGTTGATTAATTATCTGAGATTGAAATATCGCCTAATTAATACATATATTCAGTATATGTGTGTGTTTCCCTCAATGCTTTGACCCCAATCACAATCACAATCACAAACACACACACACACACACATACACACACACTTCTTTGCACGTGCACATATATAGTGAGTCTCAACCAGTAAGTTGTCATATTAACTTTATACGTGTTTATATTGCAGCTGTGTTGCTAATGTTAGCCACAGACATGCCTATATTCATGAATCTCCTCTGTTTAGACTATGAGGATGTGTGAACTGAGCAGTGTAGGTCAAGACTTCTGAACATCATCCATCCATCCATCATTGTCTTACACTTATCTGTGGTTGGGTGGTGGCAGCAGGCTGAGCACAGTATTCCAGATGCCCCTTTCCCCAGATACACTTTCCAGTTCCTCCTGGGGGATCCTGAGGCGTTTCCAGGCTAGATGAGATAAATGTAGCAATGGCCCCGGAACCTCATACTTCTGCAATACCCTCAACAGGACTTCCACGGTCGTAGGCCTTCTCCAAGTCAAAGCAAACTTCCCATGATGCCCTCAGCAAGCTTGCAAGGTTAAATATTTGGTCCACTGTCCCATGACCAGGACGGAATCTGCATTGCTCTTTCTGAATGGGAGATTCGACAATCGTTCAGAGACTCCTTTCCAGGAAACCTGGAATACATTTTCCTGGAGCGACTGAGCAGTGTGATACCCTGATAATTGCAACACACCCTCTGGTCTGCCTTTTTAAAAGGGTGGCCACTACCTTGGTCTGCCATTCCAATGGTGCTGTACTCCATGATCCACATGCAGGGCCTAGCCTCTGAAGAGCTTCTTGACTTCTTCAGCAACTTCTGCCAGGGATATGGAAGAGTACCCCCCCCCCCCCCCCCCCCCCCCACACACACACACACACACGCACACACACGCACACACATATACATAAATGCACACATACTGTCAGATGACATATGGCTCCAGACATATGGACATTAAACCTCACACTTAAAGACAGCTTATTACTGAATACTGAGTGAATAACAGTCTGCTACATGTGCCCTAAATTTACAGCTGTGAAACACTTAGAAGGCCATGTCTAATTCAAATCTATATTTAAATGTTTAATATGAAAAATGTCAATGTTGGAATTATGAGGTTTTCAATATAAGAGAAGAGATAGATGGAGACACATGGCGCTTTAGTGTAATACCGTTCATATAGGTCAAATAGGCATCAAGGCACTTAGCTGCTGTACTGGGTGATCTGTGATTGCTGCATATTTACCAAGGATATCAGATCGTTCTCTTTCCATCCCGATACATTAAGACTTTGCAGTTTCAGCAGCTTTAACTCATAGTGCAACATCTGTGTATTAAAGTAATCGAGAGTTATAATGAGGATCAGGGGTTTGGTCAGCGGCAGATATCCACGCAAAGGTCTAGCGTTAAGGTTCTGCATTCCTTGACCTGCAGAGATGTAAATAATGTTTTGTAAGAGCAGAGACCTTACTTATGAATAAGTTGATTATTTCACAGCCTGCTTGAATACTATACTAGAAACTGGTTTGCTGATTTGAAACAAGATGAAAGCAAATTTATGGCAATACAGCATCATATGATGGCCTCTCTTACGACGACAACAACAACAACAAACTAAGTTTTGCTTCTGACTGAATCTTTGCTCCTAATCGGTTTCATTCATTGTTTTCATAAATGATCAGTTTGGTGTTTGACGTTTGATCTTCTATGTGGGAGCAACACAGATGTGGACCAAAGTATAGGAGATTTACATTCATGCAGACACGCAACAACTCACAAATGTATTAAGTACATTATTATGCATGTCCACAGCTTAGAAATATAAGTTAACTCTGCAGATGTAAGTAGACAGAGGACATTATTGGCTCCAGATGTTTCCATTATGGTCTTATTGTTGTGTGACATAGGGTTTCAGGATTAGGATTAAAAACATACGCAGCTCATGTGCTGAAGTCTTTTTACTGCAGATTTCCACACATTGGATGAGGAAAAAGAATGAATCATTTGTCCTTTCTTGTTTAAAATACTATATCTTTACTTCAATGTTAATTGTAATGCTCAAAAATAGAGAGTATCACAGATTTAATGCTATAAACAGTGAATACACAAATATTTTAATTTTTAAAAATTACAAAAAGAAATTGTTCTAGTAAGGCTTTGATTTTTGTATTTCAGCACCCTGGACAGAGACAAGTAGCATATTGAGTGAAAAGTATCTGTGGATACACTGCATGAAAAGACACTAAAAAATCCAGACTTTCCTGTGAAGAGTTAGGAGCACACACGTTGTAATTACCCCAGCTAAGTCAACACATGGCTAACTGCGTAGAAGCATCAGAGTAGCAGGGAAAGTGAGATAGCTGAGACTGTCTTCTCCCTAACATGTTCTCCATGATCTGCAAAGGAGCTCCTCACTCCGTCTCTAAGATTGAAAGGAATCCTGCAAAGGAAACTAATTTCAAACATTCAGACAAAACTTGATTTCATTCTTGTGGTCCTCAGTCAGTGCTTATGACCACAGTTCAGGGTTACAATACAGAACAACAGGTAAATCAAGAGCTTCAGATTCAGTTCCAACCCTAACCTTACAGTAAATAAGACCCAGAGAGTCTTCATTTGGACAATAAATTGTTCTCAACTTGAATGGAGCAATACACTATTTTCTGCGAACTAAGGCCTCAGAGTCTCATTCAAAAACTTCTTCACCATCAGCTGCTATAACATCCCTGCACACACCAGGAGACAGGGCCTCAGGATTTCTCCCAATGAAGCGGTGAGCCATTGATAAAGTCCAGCTGGTCAATATGAACTTTTAAACACAATGCAGGCTCTGGAGTCTGTCTTTGGAAATCATAACATCATACAGAACTGGAAATTTCTGCCCTCAGCCATTCTCATATTTGGAGTTCAGTTTCTTTCCCAATGACACTTCCACATGCAGCAGGAGCTGGGGATCGAACCATCAACTTTCTGATTGCTGTATGACTTACACTATCTCCAATCTCCTTGATTTCAAATGCAGTGCAGAACATAGGGATGAGCTACACTATATCAATCAGTAACTGCTCTATACTAGCTCCAGCTCCTTCTTCACCAGGTAGGTGTCAGTCCACCACCTATCTTGGACAATGCCTCATTTAGTTGGGGGGACACAGAAACGTCTCTACCACAATAAAGAGAGTAAAGTTTGTTCTCTTTCCCACTGGAAACAGAACAAACTCAACCCTAAATAATACCAGTTTGTATTGTCACTGTCTCACAGAGTGACACTAAATCTTTTCTTAATTGGAGTGTTTGGCTAGAATGTGACTGTGGAAGAATTAAGCATGAGGGGGTATACAAACATAAGATTATTAAACTTTTAATGGTCAGGCAACATAGGGAGTAAATCTAGCCTCTCACCATGGGATGTGATGTCATCATAAAACACAGCTAGTTATGTCACAGATGGAGAGGGGATGGAGGTGGCTGCAGAAAGAGGCCCATGACCTAGTTTGGATCTCATTGCAAAAACATTACCAGAGTCGTATAACTGGTCTTGTGAATTTAACTAATTGGAGAGGAGAGGACTTGACTGATGTGTGACATCATGTTCCCCCTTCCTCCTTCTCTTTCCCTCCCTCCCTCCCTCCCACAGTCCTTCCTCTATCACGTCACGCAGTGTGTCCTGCGGGATCCGGGAAATGATTAAGGACGACAGTTTCAAATACCTTTCAAGTCTCTCCCTAATGGCATCACAAAGTAGGTGGGGATGGGAGAAGAAGTTTGCAAGAGGAGAATGTCAAGATGCTCCATATGGACAGGAGAGAAAGCAAGTATTTGAGTGTATGTGTGGTTTTTGTGTGTGTGTGTGTGTGTGTGTGTGTGTGTGTGTGTGTGTGTGTGTGTGTGTGTGTGTGTGTGTGTGTGTGTGTGTGTGTGTGTGTGTGTGTGAAGGTGCTTGCAGGGTGAGTATCCGAGTGGGTGATTATACGTGAGTAGGTAGGGATAAGAAAGAAACACAACAGAGACACAGAGGGACAGATAATAGAAATGGTTAAAGAGCAAATTTGGCCTTTTGAGCTTCCATAGCTGTATATATTATCTCCTTTACATCGGTAACATACTTGTGTCTTGTTCACAGTGACATACATATGGACTCCCTCATTGTGACGTGTTGTTCAGTGTGGCGTGACGGGGCGTGTGCATGTGTGAATACTTATCCGTGTGTGTAAGTCTATATACAGTATGTGTGTACGTATGTGTGCGCATGGTGTCTATGTGAGGGAGAGATAATGAGATCTTGCTCAGCTGAGGCATGGTCTTGATCCCCAGAAGCCCTGGACTCATTTCAGTGAGAAACCTCTGAACAGAGTGAATATGGGACTGAACACCTCTGGCAGAAACACAAACCTGGTCTCTGGTAGAGGGATCCAAGCGGACTAAGAGCCTGTTAGGCACTGTAAGCATATATAGGTGAAGGCTGACAGCCTGTTTCCTCTTTTCAAGGAATACAATAATCTGCTTTATCCTCAAGTTCTGCCCCATAGTTCAGCTGCTTTCCAGAGTCTGCAAGCTCTGCAGCAGAAAGAAGGAGCTTTAAGTTGTCTGATAACCTGATCATTGATCATGAAAGGTTGGGGGCAGCTCACAACTTGATTAAAAAAAACTTTCCTTATTGGGTTTTCTGGTCTAGACCCAATTTGATCTTCTCTTTGTTTTACAGTATTTATGACTACCCTGTAGACTTGAATACAATGTTTCGCTCATTTTGTTTAAATCTGTTTCTTTAACAGCTCAGTTGTTTTTTTAATTTGTTCTTAATGGGTTTTAATTTGTTTTTATGCCTTAACTGTTTTTATTTTAAATTTGTTTCTTCTGTTTTATTTGTCCGATGTTGTGCAGCACTTTGGGCAATGCTGTGTTGTAGTTTAAATGTGCTATACTTCCTACTTTTAACAATTAACTACAACGAGTTACCTGTCAGATGGGACCAAAGTTATGACTGTAACCACAATGAGGTCAAGAATCGTGAACTTTTAACTTTGGGTATGCAAAAAAAAAAAAAAAAAAATGTAATCAGCCTCAAATTCCAAAGAGAGCATTCAATCCATATAGTTTTACAGAGACTAATTAATACAACTTAATTTGGATTCTTTGATAGTTCAAGCATTGTCTGAAAGTCTGTGTGATGGACTACTAGAGGACACATGAACGTAAGAATGAACAATCAGTTTTTGTTCAGACCACCATTAGCTCTGGATGAAAAACATGGCCCCTCATTCATTTCAAGTCCACTGAGAAAGTATAGCAGGGGTGGAGACAGAGGGGACTATGATCAGGGATTAAAGTGGGCCAGAGTGGTTCGTATAAATCTATCAATCTGATTGGCAGTTTCACACTCAATGTCACGTCAGTTCATTTCTCAGCTAGACTGCAGTTTAGCAGGAACATGCAGACGATTTGAGTTGAAATACTGTGTTTTTTTAAATTGCATTTTGATAATTTAATGAATTTGTGAAACTTTTAGAGTTAAGGCTTAGCGTTATGGTCATTACAATTAATTAAATCATATATTTTATCCTGACCTAGTCTGGCTCTTGCTGCTACTCTGGAATTTAGGCATCACCCACCTGACAAATCCCACTTTAACCCTTGGGTTAAGTTTAACTTAACTCAGTTTTGATCACAATATATCGACTGTTATCAGTCAATATATTGATGAGGCAATATATTGAAGATGCAAAAGCACATTCATTGTAATGTTTACCATGTCTGCAGACACAACTTCGTCATGTCTCAATTGCATTAGGAAACGTCTTTCTTTATTTCTTCCCTCCTTCCTTCATTTGTCACTCCTCCCTCGCCCACCCTCCCTCTCCTCTTCAAGCCTGTCAAGCTAGCTTTGCCATGTGAGTTAGCCAAAGCTATCACTGTTTCCCTTTCTATTTGGCATTGTTCAAACTAAATGGAAACAAGGTAATTAGCTTGTTACAATTAAAGCGAGACGAGCGGATGAATTGTAATCACCCGCGATGGAGTTCCTGCTTTCTCCCCTGCAGCCTCCAACAGGCCAGCTGAGCTATCCTCATTTGCATAATTAAAATATACAAATGATAATGGATTTTGTAGTCAATGTCCAGAGGCTGCAGAGGCAGCGATGAGAAGAAAATATGAAATCACAATAACAACCACGTTGGCTTTGCCTAGAGGGGAGGGGAGGGACGAGGGAGGAGGAAGAGAAGAGGATGGGAAGAATAGGAAGATGCGGGGCTACTGGAAAAGAAAAATGGAAAGAGAAAGAGGGGTGTGAAGATAATGGAGGATAAGATAGAGGAAAGAGAAAAGAGAGTCTGAACATTAGGGCGAGCAGAATAAGGGTGGACCAATTACATTTGCAAATAGCACACGCCTGGCCCTGGCCTGCATTGCCCTCCCTCCAGGGAAGTCTTTTGCCTGATTACATGAAATTGGGATAGAATTAAACATCTAAGAGTTGTCCTAAGACAAACCAAAATGAAATTAGAACCCAGCTTCTTTTTTACCTTGGAGCGGAACAGAACCACACAGAAGGGAGGGAAGGAGCGATGGAGGGATTTTTGCAATTAGGTGAGGGACAATGTTGGTGAAATTAGGCCTCAGAGCTGAGTTCTTCCTCACTCTGGTTTTCTTTTCTTTTTTTTACCTCTCCTGGGTTTCTCTATAGTTTTCTCTCTTTTCGTCATCACAAAGTTTGGAGGCGAAACAGCTGTGATCTTTTGATGCTCGTGTGGTAATAGGTTTCAGACACATACACACAACCTCACTACATCACAATACGTTTGCACACACATCACACACATGCTTGTGCCCTGGTGATTTGGCCTGCATGGCAGCTCAGTGCACACAGAGTGTGGCATTAGAGTGGTGAGTGCTGTGAGCGCTGGGCACGGCCTCCAGTTACCACAACAACTGGTGTCCTCTCTAGAGTAAAGGTTTGAGGGTGGGTGCTCTTAGGTGGTGAAGGGTCTCCTTTAGAACACAAGTGTTTCTTTGCTCACCAGAGGAAAGAAAAAAGTTTGCTCAGGGGTTGACTGAGATCCTCTCTGCCTCTCTCAGCTCAGTTCAGCATTTGGAAAACCACAACATACTTTAAATTCCCATTGACTAGAATGACATTCTGTATTGGCTGACAATGCATGGCGTCTCCAGCTGGTAAACTGCGATCTGCCTGAAAATTGAACTGGCTTGACTTTATTAATTGTGAAACAGCCAATCAGATGTATTCATGTTTTTCTTGAAGGGACGCTTGTTAATGATGTGATCATCTCATAAGTGTTTACCTTGGAAATAGAAGTTTATCAAAACAATCTTAACTCAAGGTCCGTGGATTTAGTAACAATGTGCTAATGAAGGTTTTCAGATGCAGCTTAAAGCTAAAAAAAAGTCCATAAAAAACACCTTTAAATAAGAGTATTGTGTCAAATTGATATGACAAATTTTTAGAAATACCACTTCTATCTTCAAGATTTGTTCATGTTTAGGGACAAAAATGACTTTAGTCAAACTTATACAAGCCAGACGTCCATTCAAACCTTGTCCCTGCAAGGTTTTGCAGCACTGGAACAACATCTCACATCTTTTATCTTTGCTCCAGAACAGACAACAGTATTATTTACTAGATCACAAGAGCTCATTGAAACAAAACTGAAATTGTGAAAAATGCCATGACATTTTTTCCCCATGCCACGTGATTCATGCTGCATCTGTTTTATTCTTTTTCTCTTCTTTTTCCACTTTTTCCTTCTCACTTCTCTTTGTGTGTCCTTCCATGTTGACTCAAAGGCTCATTTGTTGCTTTTGTTGCCTCTTCAGCTCCCTCTCTTCCTTCGTTTGATGCTATTCCCTCAAAAACTATTACCAGCATGTGTGCAATGAAATGAAATGTTCATGGTGGTGTTTGACACCACATCTCTGTTTAAATAGTCTTTTCTCTGTTCTTCTCCTCTTTTGTCTTCACTCTCTCCTCACTCTCTTTACTCACCTCTTTGTGTCCTTTGTCCTTTTTGCTCTTCTCAGTAGTTGTATTTTCTAGGACTATACACAAATGTGTCGTTTAGTCTTTATTACTTACATTTTGTGCCTTTGTTAAGTGTATCTTCCTCAGTCTTAATGTGTGTTTGTACATCACTATATGTGTGTTTCCCTGTTTGCATCCTCCCTTTTCATTTCTCTGTGCATGTGTGTGTGAGTGAAAGAAATAACAGTGGCAGAGCTGTAAGTAAATAATGAGGAGTAATCAAAGTTAATGGAACCCAATGGGAGCCACAGCTTCTGTGTGTGGCAATAATCTCATTTAGAGAGAGAGGCAGATTTAGTGGATAATTGGGGCCTAAGTACTCGCTGATTCCCCTGCTAACTAACTAACTAACTGAGCTGCCGATGCTGTTCTGTTTGCAAACACACCGACGCAGATGGAGCACAAACAAAGAAGTGACGTTTGATGAACTCTTGGCTCGTCGTCTTGCTCTGTTTCTTCCTCTTTTTCTGATTTCTTTTGTCACTTTTACTTCCCATTCTATGTTCACACCTTCTCCTCTCCTCTCCTCTTCCTTTTCCCTTTAATCTTGTTTCATTTTCTCTTTCTTCCCCCTCTCTCTCCTCTCCTTTTTTCATTTTGTCTCCATTAATTGTTCGACTATCCTTTTTCTTTGGGTCTCTTTTGTCTCTTTTCCTACTCTCCCTCTTCTCCTAAAGTTTTAAGTTTAAAGCCAAACTTTTCACATCTTTTTTTCCTTAATCTAAGTTCCATTTCCTTTTTCTTTCTTTCTTCCTCTCTCTTTTGTGTTCAGTTCTTTTCCCACCACTGATTACTTTATTATTACAAAAACTTATCCTCTCCTTTTGTTCTTTCCTTTAATGTGTTGTGTTTCCTCTTCTCCTCCCTCTATTCCTTAATTTTCATTTCATCTCATTTTTCTTGTCTTCTTCTTCCCTTTTCTTCTTGCCTCATCTCATCCAATATCTTTAGTTTCTTTTTCTCCCTTTTTTTCCATCAGATTTTCACTGTAATTAAAATGTATTCTCTCAAATTCTTCTTGCCTCCTTTAATTTTTTCTCCTGTCTTTGTAGTCTTTGGGTTTTACTTCCTCTTTTCACTGTTTATCTCCGCTCCTCTCCATCTTTATCATGTCTCATATTTCCATTTCCTCTCCTTTTCTCTCCTTTCATTTCATCCTCTCCCCTGTGTATAAAGAGTACATATACATGTACATGTATATGTGTATTTGAGTGTGTGATGGAGTTAATGGAGAATGCTGTCAGTCACACAGTAGGGTTTCACTCCAGCATGCTTTTCTCTGTGTGAGTGTATCTTTGAGTTTTTATGTTCGACGACCCCTGACTCAGGATGTCCAGATATGTGTGTGTGTGTGTGTGTGTGTGTGTGTGTGTGTGTGTGTGCTGCTTTTCTCTGTGCCTATGGCACACTCAGCATGGTGCCTGGACTACTGCCAACATCTCCCTCTTTCTTTCTGATCATCCTTCAGCTGATTCTTTTCTCTATCTTACTCTTGTTCTGAACTCTAATTATTAATCTTTTGCTTTCTCTATTTTTCTTTCTAATTCTTTCTTGTTTTCCCTGGATTCATCCTGCTTTTTATTGCTCCCATTCAGCAATTTTATTTGAGTGACTCTCAGATGAACAGTATTAACAAATCATGTGAATATAAAAGGACATTAACTAGAGAAATAATTAAGAAACAGATAAAACATGAGACATCTTATTTCCCCTCTGTCCCTTTCATTTGTTTACCCTTATAGTCTCTCTCATTTCTTACCTTCATCCCTCTTTTTTTCTTTTCTGTCTATCATTGCTCATTTACACACTGTAATTAAAACATGATGAAGTATGCTCGATCGGTTCAGCTAACTTCATCAGCATTTCATCACAAACTGCATCATACTCTGACAGGCCTAGGTAAGAGTGTAACACCTTTTCCCAGTGGCAATTAAATCTGCAACTCTGGCAGAATTAGTGTCTTGTTCCTGGACTCATTACTCTAACAGGTTCCTCTGCTTTGTTTGACTGCATACAGCAGAATCTGATCATTCAATGGCTTTATGAACTCATAATCTCAAGTCATCAAGCAGAGTAATTTTTTTCCAGGGTGTCAAAAGGCCTCGCAAGTCAGGTCAAATATGTAATATTTTTAAGTACAGTATGGTTACGCCGCAGTGATTATAAGTATATGTGTTCAGTGAGTGTGAATACATGGTGGTGTCCATGGATGCATGAACTCTGTGTGTGTGTGTGTCTGTGTGTGTAGCTTAAAGTAGCACAGCATCCCAAAGCCAGATAGTAAAAGGTGTATTTAATCCGAAGATACTAGACTCAGGTTATTTTTACTTACCATCGGCCAGCATTAAAAAGCACAGTTACAGTTATTGTGCATTCAGGTTGCAGTTACGCATATTGGAGGGGATCTTTGCAGGCGGCTGAGATTAAAGGGGCTGTTTAATCAAGGAGTGTGCACACACACAAACACCCACAGAGAAAACAAACATATAATAGAATGACTTGTATACTGAGTATGAAGAAAAACACATCGCACAAATGTGCTTCTAGATAGGTATACAAAAAGCGTACAATAAACACACACACACACACACATTTAGAGACTTGTGCAAATACATCTCAGGCTTCTAGAAGCTTATGAACACAGTGTTTCAGTAAAGTCCCCCATTACATAAATGAGCAGGATAAGATGCTTAGACATTATTTACACACGGGGCAAGAGGGGATTATGACCGACCCCTGTCAATCTCTCTTCCTTTAGTTTCAGTTCATTTCACTTCATCTCCTTTTGCTTTGTTTTCTTTTCTCTCCTTCTCTCTTTTACACTGTTTCTATTTCATAAAATAAAAAATAAAAAATATATACATATTTTAATTAAAATAAATATGTTTTTTTGTTTTTACAGATTTGCCTCTTATAATTAAAATGTAATATGTTATGTCTGCTAAAAAGATTTTGACCAGAGTTGAGCACAATAAAGTACTGTTGGTCAAACGGTATCACTCAGTGAGTCAGAGAGTAAATCGACCTCTGCGTCTGAGTGCTAACTGGAACGAGTAGTCATCTTGTCACAAGTCCTGATTGGCTCATTTAAATACCGCTCAGGTGTAATTGGCTGGCAAATTAAACTGTCATTATTGGACAGGCGAAGAGGGAAAAAAGCACAAGGGAGTGACAGGACAAAATGGCGCCGTTCTCCCACGGGAAAACTCTGGGAAATAAGGGGAGACAGCCATATACACATAAAGACACACATTTAGAGACCTCATTCCAAAGTACATGTGATGTATGAACTCACTCCGGCATGCATAAATACACACAAACCATCTGTGAGACAGAAGGTGAAGAAGTGCACATAGGAAGTGTCTAATGTTTTTACATTATTGGAACTTTATAACCATTAGTTCTGTATATTTTATCTTTCTTTAAGAGTCTCTTCTTGTCCGCCTTTTTCCAATTCAGCAATCTGTTTCTTTCTGACATCTCTCGTCCACTCTCTGTTTTGACATGGCTCTGTAATAAAACTGATGAATGGACAGTGACCAGAGCTTTTCCAGGTGAACCCTGACCTCCCAGAGTGTGTGTTTGTCTGTGTGTGTGTGACTATGGCCCATCTGTGTGGGCCATTGAGAGCCTCTCTCTCCTTGCCCTCTTATTCTGACCCACATCCTCAACGGTCAACACTGAGAGCTCTCAGGCCCCGGGGAGTGTGTCTATCTGTCTGTGTGTGTCTTTTTATGAGATGCAGGGGTAAGTCTTAGGAGGGCAAATATACTCAAACACACACACACACACACACACACACTATTTTTCATGATCTCATCAATGGATTGTGAGTACAGTATTAACGATGGCCTGGCGGCCCCTGGCCACTACTTACTGAATCAGATATGTGACATCTGATATGGCTTCAATATGAAATCCATTTGAAATGCAATATAGCAGTGTACTTCATGTGAGGGTCAGGACCTGACGTTGAGTCACAGTCATAGAGTCATTTGCTCTTTTTGAAATAAGTGCTGTTAAATGCCCAGTATGTACTTTCTGCCACTAGGGGTCTTTCAATTAAGACAAAACAAAAGATGTAAGCAGTGTGTGATCATGGGAGTTGTCACCTTCATTGTTAAACAAACTCCACTGCTAATGAAAATCTATCTGTGGTGACTCAGGCAGAAATGTTCACAGACGAGCTAATTTAAAAAAAAATTTATTGACTTAAATTTAGTCCCGTTCACTGATTTCCTTCCTCACTCTTTCCTCAAAGTCATAATGACAGATGACCAACAAATGCACCGTTACCATAAATAAAACTAGAAAGCACTTGGAGAGCGCAGACCTCCGCCAAGGCAGTTCAGTTTCCCTAAGTTGCCATTTTGTTGCAGACAGCCCCAGCTTGTGGAACCTTGTAATCATTACATTACAACAGCCCATGTGGTATAAGTAATAAAATACTCAAAAAATCCTGGATCCAGACAGTGATCCGGCTCACCACCAAAATCTAATCATTTGTTCCTTGGGCCACTTCCGAACTCTCCTGAAAATTTCATCAAAATCTGTCAATAACTTTTTGTGTTATCTTTATAACAAACTAACAAACCAACCAACCAACAAACCAACACCGACAAAAACATAACCTCCATAGCAGAGGTAATAACAACGACGACAACATTCCCATTTGAACAATAACGATGACGACAACATTCCCATTTTTAACAATAACAATGACGACAACATTCCCCCTTTGAACAATTACATCGACAACAACATTATCATTAGAACAATAACGATGACAACATTCCCATTTGAACAATAACGACGACGACAACATTACCATTTGAACAATAACATCGATGACAACATTCCCATTTGAACAATAACGACGCCAACATTCCCATTTGAGCAATAACATCAACGACAACATTCCCATTTGAACAATAACAACAACGACAACATTCCCATTTGAACAATAACATCAACGACAACATTACCATTTGAACAATAACAACAACGACAACATTCCCATTTGAACAATAACATCAATGACAACATTACCATTTGAACAATAACGACGACGACAACATTCCCATTTGAACAATAACAACAATGACAACATTGCCATTTGAACAATAACGACGACAACAACATTACCATTTGAACAATAACATCGATGACAACATTCCCATTTGAACAATAACGACGCCAACATTCCCATTTGAGCAATAACATCAACGACAACATTCCCATTTGAACAATAACAACAATGACAACATTGCCATTTGAACAATAACGACGACAACAACATTACCATTTGAACAATAACATCGATGACAACATTCCCATTTGAACAATAACAACGACAACATTCCCATTTGAGCAATAACATCAACGACAACATTCCCATTTGAACAATAACAACAACGACAACATTCCCATTTGAACAATAACATCAACGACAACATTACCATTTGAACAATAACAACAATGACAACATTCCCATTTGAACAATAACATCAATGACAACATTACCATTTGAACAATAACGACGACGACAACATTCCCATTTGAATTACAATGACGACAACATTTACAGCTAACAATTATTTATATTATATTATTCATATAACTGGAGTCAGCATCCTAAAGAGCCTAAAAAGCTCAGTCCATCTTTTTCAAATTCCTAAAAGTGTTTCATTTTCTTTGATGGGCATGAGCAATCCTCATGTAAAAAACTTGGAGACTTGGAAATGTCTGAATGTTTCTCAATAATCATAGGAATTCTCTCTCTACACCTGCCTTACTAGACAATAAATCTGGTGCCAAAGGTTTGAGCAGGGAGCAGAGGATGTTTGGCCTCATGCTATCATACTATTAATATGTGGTATTTAATATGACATTATAATGGCCAACTGTATTCTGCTAATGACATGGTCCAGTGAACCATCTGTCTGGGGAACAAGAGGACAGCAGACATCAGATAGTCAGAGGTGATACACGCACACACACACACACACACACACACACACACACACACACACACACACACACACTCGCACACACACACACACACACACACACATTTTAGAAATACTCTAGATACTCTTATGAGTGTGCAGACACACACGAGCACACAGGGTACCATTAAAAGCTGTTTAGGATGGAGGCCCTTTCCTTGGTGTGTGTCTGGGTGTGTATTTCGGTGCACAGGTCTCAAACAAATGGATTTAATCCCTCGACGAACTCTGTGTGTGTGTGTGTGTGTGTGTGTGTGTGTGTGTGTGTGTTTCAAAACCCTGTGCCCCTGTTGTGACATCATCTATGAATGTCATAATTGAGGGTCTGTAAATTGCCGCTGTTCCCCGCTCAGCGTCGCCCCATGTGTCAATACTGAGGTTCAAGGTGACGGAGCGGATCAATACACAGCGACAGGAGCCATCCGCTGAATTTACAGCCCAGTAACAAGAGAGCAACAAAACGACGCTGCTGTAGCCTTCAGCAAGCTGCTGGATGAGACTGCTGTGCTGCCGGTGAGCATTTGTCAAAACATGGACACCAGTGATTCTCCGAGGACTTTTGTGTTCTCGCTGATGTTTTGGGGGATCATTTAGGTTTGGCTTCTGCATCGGTCACAGCTGTGGGTTGTGTTTTCGTGAAAGAGTTTCCATTTGGATAATTAATAAGTCTATTTCACAGAAGATATTTTGACGGGGGGTGGGGGGTTGGTACGGGAGAAACTAGTAACATGAACAATGGTTCTGTTCCAGTTAGATGCCCCAGTGAGTCATGTTTGCGAGGATGCAAGAATAATAGCACGTAAATGAAAGACAGATGTTAATCATTATTCCTTACACCTGTGCTTCAGAAAGTAACTAAGTGCTTTTTCTCAAGTACTGTACTGACAGGAGGGGTTATTTATTTATTTATTTATTCATTTGGATCCCCATTATCTGCCACCAAGGTAGCAACTATTCTTCCAGGGGTTCACACGCAACAAAATATGCAAAACAAGACATGCAACAGATACAAAAAGTATCTTAATCACATGTAAAGAAAGACATCAAAACAAACCACATTACATTCCTTCAACTTGACTTACTGACTCGTTCAATGATCATGTTCAGCAGCTTATTCCACACTGTGATGGCTCTAAACATTACAGACCTACATACTGAATTTATTCAGCTTTTTTTTGGATCCCCTACATGGCCTGCCTGGTAGTATGGCCGTGTTGGTCTCTAACATAATTAATTTTTTTAGTACAGACAATGTGGTTGTTTGCTGGAGCAAATACTCCTGGAGAAAATGATTAGACTGCAGACCAACCTGTCCTCCACTCTGAGCCATGACAGTTACAGCGGCTTTAGTCCTGGCAACAAACCTACATGCACAAACAGCTTCACTCCACAGACTGAAGACTGGATTTTATCCCCTATTTCTGCCAGTATTGTCAAATAAGGGATTGCTTTACAGCTAGAATGGAGAAGATGAATGATTACAGCAACCAATAACTCTTTAAAAGCTCATAATATACATATAGATAGATAGATAGATAGATAGATAGATAGATAGCATTACACACAATACACAATTTAAATAGCTAAGAAATAGAAAGAATAAATAAAATAGCATGCAAAACCCAAAAAAAAACAAAGAGTTGTGGGTACAGTGCAATACAATACAATATTGGGCATTAATCACTCAGTATTATGCAAATATGTGTGCACATATGTTCAGGTCTGTCATTAAAAGTGTTGATTGTGGCAAAGGCTTTGTCTTTTTCCCCCCTTTACCTTTTCTTTTGTCTGTTTTTACATGTCACTTTTAAACTAGCGTAGGGTCCCAGGTATGGATAGATTTCTGAATGTCTTATCAGACACAGCTTGAGGGAGCCAACGGGTCAGAGAGCCTGGAAGTCAGAGTTTTTAGTGACTTATTATAATTTTTGTTGGAATGTATTTGTTGTGTCTCCAAATAATGTTTAATGTGATTAAGTTTAGTTTATTTGTTTTCACCCCTGATCTTTGATACTGAGTATATATCTGTATCATGTGCATTGTATATTTCATTATCTTTAAAAAAACAAAAAACATAATACAAATATGAGAAAAAACAGCACTTTTACCACAGTAGGCTTTCAATTTTAAATGACATCTGTGTAAGTGTGTCAGTGTGGATCATGGCCAGGGTTGGTGTGGACTCTTGACAGAGAAGAAAAGAAGAAGGAAACTGTGAAAAAATGAATCAAAACTAAAAGAGAAAGGCCCTTTTGCATGTCTTCGGTCTTGTATACGGTGCTTGTGCATGAATTCATATGCATGGGTGGATGCGTGCACACGTGTGTGCATGTATGCATTTATGAATTTGTCACAGCAGCTACAGTGTCCACCAGGCATGGATCCCACAATGATAGCAGGTGAGTTGTGAAGGTGACAATGCCTGCCGTGTGTGTGTGTGTGTGTTCCAGGTGATGGATTAGCTTCATTTCCAGTGAAAGCCCTCTGTTGTGAGCGAGTGAGAGCGTGCATGAATGAACCCAAGCAGCAGGAGGGAGTGTGCATGTGATATGTATGTCTGCTGGACCATGTGAGTATGTGTTTCTGTCACATTGTGTCTATTTATATGTTTCTTTACCTGCCTGTGTGTTTCTCTGTGAGTGTGTCTGTGTGACAGTGGCTGAGTGATGGCTCCAGTACAGCGTGTAGTATGGCAGACAGACGCTGGGTTTCTATTGCTGGGGGCAACGGCGAGGTGTGTGTACAATCAAACGTGTGTTGACAGGCGCGATGGACATCACACGGTTATGATGACCTCAGCCTGCTGCAGGTGATACCCCCCCACCACCACAAAGTCAAACACAGTCACACACACAGTCACACACACAGTCACACACACAGTCACACACAAACTTAAGTGTTTCATTTTTAACATGTTTGATTTTTAACAGATTTTTATTTCTTTATTGCAGAAACTGTGTTATACATTTTCCCATCATATAAATAACTAATATTCATATCATATATATATAAGTCTCCCAGCTGATCATAGTCCCCCCCCCCCCACACACACACCTTGACATCCTAATCTTTCTAAATACTCTGGAGGAGAGAAGTAATATCTGTGAACACAACGTCATCACTACCAATCTGAAAAAAAGTCAGATTTTATGCAATCAGTGTAACTGAATTTGAAAAGTGCTGTATCAGTAAATTATTTCATGTTATTTATGTGTGCAGAGAGCCAGCAGGAAATTATTTGATTCAAAATCTTTTGATTAATGCATAGTAGTGACAACGATCATAGACTGTATACTGTATAATGAGAGAAGTTGAATCCATAGTCACATTCTCAGTCTGTTTAAATTAAATATCAACACAAGGGGCTACAGTTACACTTTGTGAAGCTAGATGTGAACTGATTTGTTTTAAATGTCTGGGAAATCTAAAACATCCTCAGGAGATGTTTTAGCATCAGAGCTGATAAAAGAGAAGACAGAATTCTTCTGAGTCATTTAATTAAACATTGTCTATACGACACTGTGCAGTGCAGATAAAGTATAGAACTGCATGTGTCAGATCGGCATATCATTCCTCAGTAAGTGAATATCTACTATGCAGGAGTGTCTTATAGTGTGAGTAAAGTGTATTAGTAAAACTTGTTGATCTAGAAACAACTTTAAGCAGAGTGTAAGTTCAGCTGCATGTCCTTGTATGTGTGTGTCTGCTGGTGTGTGTATGTTCTCTATCTATCTGCGTGTGTGTGTGTGTGTATGTGTGTGTGTGTGTGTGTGTGTGTGTGTGTGTGTGTGTGTGTGTGTGTCCTTTAGTCCCCCCCATGAGCCCAAAACAAGGTAAACGTATAATAATAACATCTTCAGAATGTATCTCCACATCTTTCTCCCTTGAGCAAAACAACACAGCACACACTCCTCCTGCACACCTCCTCCCTGTCTCCTCCTCCTCCCCCCCAGCGGTGCGAGGAGCGTCCGGGTGTGAAATGTAAAAGGAAGAACGCTGTCGTTCAAACTGTCCCAAACACCAGTGTCTCTCTCCCTCCCTCCCTTCCTCCCTCCCTCATGCTCTTTGTCTCTGCCGGCGACTCTTCCTCATGTTTGTTTCTTACTCTTTGTCACCATCTTTCTCTCTCCCATTCTTCTCTCCCTCCCTGCCTCCCTCCTCCTCCCTCTCAGGTGGGCTGGCTGCTGCTGGTTGCAGGTGCGCGGGACCCCTCAGCCAATGAAAAATGAGTGCCGTCATGCGCCGTGACTTTGATGAACCTCGCCGTACGTCGGCCTATCACTCTTCTCCATTTGGCTTCCCCTGGAAAAACCACCATGCGACACACACACACACACACACACACACACACACACACACACACACACACACACACACACACACACACACACACACACACACACACACACACACTAACACACACACACACACACACACAAAAGTGGAAAACGCTCTGGACCAAATATTTGTCTTGTTGAAGGAAGAGGCTGTCCTCGGGTAAATACGTGGTCAAGAGGGCCTTTTTGTCTGTGTCTTCATGTGCCTGTGTGCTCACATGATAACCAGGATATGGAGTGTGTCTCTGTTACAGTGATTGGACACTGACATTATGCAAACACTGACCAGAAGTCACTGTGTGTGTGTCTGTGTGTGTGTGAAGGAGTTGTTTGGCTGGTATCTGCATGGGAATCGGGGGCTAATCCCTCCCAGTTGGTCCCTAATCTGGTTCTAATCCCTTTAAAACTCTCTCAGGACGTCAGTGGGGTTAAATCCTGTCAAGACGACACTCCACAAACACACTCACACACTCGCACACTTGTGCACGCACAATGGCCCTGTATTGTGTGTTGTGTTAACAAATGAGCTTTTCTTCACTTCTTTAATGTGATTATGACATTTTGTGGTGAACGAGACTCTGCGTCATCTCCCCTTCTTCACTTCTGTTGTCCCCCTTTTTCTGTCCACCTCCAAAAATTAAACAAAGACAAATACAAGGCTGTGACATTTGTTGAATTTGTTCTTCAAAGTGGCTTAAAATTGGACAAATTGTAGTCATGAACATTTATGACTGGACAGGACAGTGGCCTTATCATACAAGTGTGATACCTTAAAAGAACTGAATACAGCATTTACAATAGAATTACAGTCGCTTAAGTTTGAGGTAAATTGCTTGCATATCAGTTCTGTTTGCAGAGACTTGAGTGAAATTGCAGGGAATAAACAGACCACTGTTGCCTTACCTGAATATTCTCTCTGCTGTTATAAAATACCTCCATGTAACACTTATTTATTACATTTATTTAAATTCATATGCCAGGAGGAAGCATCTACAAGTAGTGGGCTTTTGTGTCTTGTTGGCATGTAGCAGAGCCAAATAGTGGTGATCTAATGTGAGGATTTATGGGATCTGAAGACGCTTAACAACTGTTGGCTTTGCACCATCCTGTTTTTTATAACTGGGTTTTAGAATAAGAACAAACATCCTGTTTTAGGCTAGTTGGAACCCTATTTAAGCAAACGTTGATGCTCATGGGTCTGAAAGCAAACTTTTTTTTTGGGTTCTCTCATTATTTTCAGTTTTAGGACATCATCAGTGTTTTATCATACTCATAATGACTTCTTCGTGACAAAATATTTCTTGTAATTGTCATCCATTTAAAACATTTGAACTGATACTGCAGTTAGTTTAGTTTCACCAGTGTGAAAACTGGTTAAGTAACGTAGCACTGGTATTGTTGCTATTAATGAATGCAGTTTAACTAATATGTTTAGACCAGAATGTTGTTAAAGGTGTCTAGTTAATGACATATATATATATATATATATATATATATATATATACCCTAGCCAATCAGAAACAATTACAGTCTGTGGCCTTGGCATGCTTTGATTTTCCAGTAAAACAGATGACGTTACACACCAAAGGGTGTAACAGGCAAAGAAGAAATACCCACTTTCATTATACAAACATAAAGAGACACATTCCCTTTAATCCTCTGGTTCCCCTTGCCCCCACCCCCATCCCCAACCCACCCTCTTCACTCGCCAAACAGCCAAACACATTACACAAATGAAAAACAAGTGGGAGGCTGGAGTGGAGGCATGGGAGGGGGAGGGGGAGCGGGTGAGATTTTATTTAAGTGTTCTTGTAAGCCTTCTAAGATATTAATGTTGCAAAGCTACTTATCAATATTTAAGAACATAAAAGGAGTGTGAGGGTGGAGGTTGAGTGTTGTGTGTGGGGAGGGCAAACCAGGAGGGCTGCGCTCTCGAGGCGTGTGTCTGTGTTTGTGTGTGTGTGTGTGTGTGTGTGTGTGTGTGTGTGTGTGTGTGTGTGTGTGTGTGTGTGTGTGTGTGTGTGTGTGTGTGCGTGTGTGTGTCTGTGTGTGTGTGTGTGTGTTTGCCAGAACCACAGAACAACAATGAGAGAAGACATGAGGTCTCTCTGACAGTTAGAGAAGAGGAATAGCTCGGTCTCTGTCCCACTAAAAGCTTTAACACGGCCGCAAATGTGTGCATACACACACACACACACACACACACACACACACACACACACACACACACACACACACACACACACACACACACACAGAGAAAATGAGTGCTGTTAAGTGATGGTCAGGATGGTAACTACAACTGCTAATGCCCCATAACCACATCATATTTATTTTATGTTGTGGTTAAAAGGATCTGATTTATGTTAATGTTTATGCGTGTATTTATGCATTTATGTTTGTGTATTATATGTAAGTCATGTATGTATATATGTTTTACACATACAGCCTGTCTGCTCTGTTTGTATTCACATATTTGTCACATATCTGTTGTATGAATGCAGATCAGAGGATGTTTTCTTTTCTAGCTGGAGTCAGTCAGTCAGTCAGCCAGTCCTTCATTTCAAACAAAGTTTCATCAACAATTCAGTTTATTTTATTTCAGTATAAAGAAGAAAACAATAAAAGAAGAAAACATTTCACACCTTAGAATCACATGCAAAAAATTCACATGCATTATGGTCACGGCAAACTGATGAGTAAACGAGCCAGAATCAACTTTCCTGATGCTTCAACTTAAGAAACGAAAGGGCCATGAAAAAATAATCAAGTAATCTTGGGTTGTTGTTTTAATGGTTCAGTTATCTAAATAGCCAAATAAATAAATTATTTTTTAGTTTTTTTACACCAAAAGCCATTTGTTTTCTCTTTTCTAAACTGTTCTTTGATGACTAAAAATGAAAGAAAATTGAATTTCTGTTGACAAAAACCTCTGAACAATGTGGTTTATTTTTCTGAGGGAGCTTTCTTCTGCAGCTCTGTACAGTATAGGCCATACCCAGACACCCATGCATGTGTTTTCACTGACTGTAGAAAAGGCCCCAAACTCAAATGTTGATTACACTTTTTATTCTGTGGGACAACTATAACCTTAATCTCTTGTTTTAGAGGTCTAATCACACAACGATGATAACAACTGTGGTTGCAGGGCTTTTATAGCTTTAGGAATGCATGTATCCATGCTGTGAACATCACTCACTGAGGAGGACATTCGCATGAAAGTGCAGCAAAGTTGACCACGAGGTAAAGACACAACTTTAATTGACAGTATTGCTGTATTTTCTTTATTATTCTTCACTTAAACTTTGTATGATGTTTATGCTGAGTGACAAACCAATACTCCATTTTTTTCATGGTGGTGCTTATCTACCAACTGGAGGCATTTGAGAGGCCTTGTGCAACACATTTCCCCAAAATTCAGCCCAAAATATTTCATCTCATTTGAAAGGTTTCCAGTGGGATTTAAGAGGTTACATAACTTTTTAATAACTTAAACAGGAAGTGGGTTTTCCTTAACTCAGAAGCTTTTAAATTAAGCCTGAAATTGATATAAAATGATCAGAATATTCCATAGTTATTATTTATTAGAAAACTATTTTCAGAGGACACAGAACTGAGCTTCAGATCAAAGACTAAAAGAGTTACAAATATGAACAAATCAACTCCAGTCAGCCAACCAATGAGGACTTTCTTTCATCACAAGCACAGACATCTTCCTGTGGACACCGTCCCTCCTCTCCATTCTCTCTCTTAGCCCTCTGCTATGTTCCCCTTCATCCTGCCATCCCCTCATCCATCCAAACCTCCATCTTTTCTGTGCTTCAGTCACTTCCCAAACATTAGAAATCATCAGGGAGGGTGACGAGAGGTCTGCTCACAGGAAGAGGCTAAAGTACTGCAGCCTCTCTGGAGAGACAGCGAGAGAGAGAGAGATATGCAACACAACAAAAATCCTTCTCAGTTCTCCTCTCGTCAAATGAAAAACTAAACCAACAAAAAATTCCTTTGTCTAAGAAACCTGAATCTGCATTTAAGGTGTGTGTGTGTGTGTGTTAGTATACAGGAGACAAAGACATTAAGGAGTGAGCAGCACACTGCGGTGTTTGCCACCTCTGTAGCTCGAATACATTAGAGCTACACACACACACACACACCTACACACACACACAGAGTGACCTCTGGACAGTGTTCTGTCTTCCTGTTTCCTTCCGTGTCATCTCTAGTGTTAGACATCCAAAACACTTTCTGAACACAAACCACTAAATGATGGCTGCAGGCTGGAAGAGGTGAGTGTGTGTGTGTGTGTGTGTGTGTGTGTGTGTGTGTGTGTGTGTGTGTGTGTGTGTGTGTGTGTGTGTGTGTGTGTGTGTGTGTGTGTGTGTGTGTGTGCATTGAGAGAGAGACAGAAAACAGAAAAAGGAGAAAGATTTTGCGCGTGTGTGAATGAGAGAAAGTGTGAGCGAGTGTATGTGTGTATTATGACCCTAGGCAAGGCAAGATGGATGGATGTTCTGACCTACCTACAGGGGTGCAGGAACGCTTATTTACACAGAGCACCCTTAGGTGTGTATGGGTGTATGACTGTATCTGTGTGTTTGTTTTGGTGTATGAGCCACCAAACTTAGAGAGAGCATCATCCATTGAAGATGTCTTTTTTGAGTCTCTCTCTAATCTCTCCCTCATTTAGGGCAGACCCACAAAACAACTAGAGTGCATGCCTCTGCCACTCCTAACATGGCCAACACATGTCTAATTAGCTTGCCTGGCCCATGCACCACCCCTCTACCAAATCCATCCAGCAGGTTTTGCATAATACTGCTGACAATGAGAGGGAAGATCCTTTCCTCTTTCAAGTTGAAATACCCCCCATGTAAATTAAAGAGATATTTTTTTGAGCTTGGTGTGGAAGAACTTGACCTTTGGAATCAATCTGAACACTTCAACTGATGCCAGTGGTCAACCTCACCAGCGCTTTTACACTGACAGGGAACAAATCTCTACAGCCAGGATCCAAAATCACATGAGGAGCCTGTCAAAGACTGGAGGCTGCTATAACAGCTGTTGCAGCAGATGATTCCATGCTTTTGGAATGAGATGCTCAACAAGCACAATGCTTTGGTGTCACTTTGGTGTTACTTTGTTTTCCAAATGTGTCCCCACATATTTAATACATACCTAAACCTACAACAGATACAGGGTTACATCTACAGGGCAGTCTGAAGTGCAGTACATGGGTCAAGTGCATTTAGGGCTTTCAAGGGGGTTTGAACTGGGTAAATTGTCTCTTAACTCATCTTATCTCATTTTATCTTATCTTATCATATCTTATCTTATCTTATCTTCCTCCTGCAGGGTTGTGTGGAGGTGGGTTGTTGTTTAGTTATGTATTTTTTTATTTCTATGTAAATGCATAAACATAAAATAACTTTTTCGTTTTTCCAGTTTTATTTTTATTTTTTTTCCATTTTCGCTGTTGCTAACCTCTCTCCCTTCTCGTCTCTCTGCTCCCTCTCTTCATTCACTGTATAGCTCGCTCACCCATGGCTGCTCTCGAGAGGCCGGGCGGAGTGGCTGCCACAGCCAAATCCTGCTTCATTCTATCCATCCTTTCATACGGATCTTCTCCCTTCCTTTTGCATCTAATATTCAAGCCTCTAATATTAATCAGCATCTAATATTAATAATAAACCTTCTGCGTTCTTCTACATGCCCAAAAGGTGACCCACAAACACACAGTCCAGCTCATATTGTGAAATTGTACCACTGATTAATCTTGAGCTCTATCAGAGTTTTCTAAAAGTAATTCTCTCAGTATTAAAGTTTAATTCTGTTTCTTTAGGAGAGGTTCATGTAAACAAGCAGAGAGTACGTGTTGTGAACCCACCTACCTATGTAGGGATGTTATCTGAATATTGCACACTTAAAAATGGGAAGGAAAAACACAGCATAATTGACAGAAAATTGCTGGTCACTGTGTTTGCCTAGAGAAACAAGGACAGTCTTGCCCCTAGTAAAACACTGTATTTACTCCCTAGCCAGGCTCAGACTGTGTGCTCCTGTTTTCTGTTTACATAATTAAGAATCACATTTACTCCTGATGACTATTCAAAATGAAGTCAATCAGCTGTTCCAAGATGTGCAAATAAATCTGAATCCATGATAATAGCTTTTACAGTTCAACTGCACCTTTTCCAGGTTGAATGACTGCTTGAATAACAACCCTGTCTGTTTTTACAGTGTATGTGAGCTCTCCATTCACAGAATCACATTGATCTGCCTCTAAACGGTGAATAAATCCTGTATGTATTTTATGGAAGCAGAAAAATCCATGGCACTCTTTACAATGCTTGCTGCCTCTTTAAATCAGAAGGTGATCAATGTTGGTATTGACGCATTCAACATCTGTGTGTCACTATGTACCTTCTGTAATGTACTCTATATGTGAATCCATGCTACAATGATTGTGCATTCGTGAGCATTGTGCAGGAGCAATGTGGCAGTTTCCATGTTTATGGAAACTAATTGTCCCGTAACTTTTCTCTTCTTTTATCTGCACAACTTTTCTGTATGTGTGCAGGGACAGCTGTCCTCATGTGCGTTCTTGGATGTTTGCAAACAGGCATGCAGTGATATGTTCCCTCTATATTTGTGTGTGTGTGTGTGTGTGTGTGTGTGTCTTTTCAGCCCTCCAGCAGGGTAATTTTCGTATTGACAACCTGCTTGTCCCTGTCATACAGAGAACATGAGTAGAAAGGCCATTCTCATTTAGCCTGATAAAGCGCCTGTAGCATCATAACGACCTCCAGCCATTTATAAATCATACTTTAACATGAGGGAGACAGACCTCTAACCGCTGACTGATTGCAGAATTGATCAAAATTACTCATTCATGAATCACAACATTTTAAAAGGTGAGATGTTCTGGTGGGAAATAACACAGTGGTTATAGTACGATAAATATTAGTAGTGATAGTTTGTCTTATCTTTTGCTTCATGCAGTTACGACTTTATTCCAGTCTCTTTTTTCTCTCTTTCTTTACTCTCCTTCTCAAAGTCTGTCTTTTTTTCCCCAACCACCTCCCTCTTCATATTAATCTGCATAGGAACAATCAGCAGCTCATGTTTACTGATTCACCCAATCAGGTATCAGTTCTCCCTTGAGGTTCAAAGTCCCTCTTGAGTGTATGCATGCGTGTGTGTGTGTGTGTGTGTGTGTGTGTGTGTGTGTGTGTGTGTGTGTGTGTGTGTGTGCGCACACGCGCGCGTGTGTGTGTGTGTGTGTGTGTGCGTGTGTGTTGTGGACAAAGGAGGAACATCCCTGGGAGAGTTGAGCATAATGCATACACGTTGATCGATCCTCAGCAATTACCAGCGAATCGAAATGTGATTTATTTCCCAAAGAATCATCTCAATATCAAGAGAGCTGGCAACCGGATGGGAGGGAGTGTGTGTCCTCTCACACTCCCATGCTGCACCCCTTTCTCTCTATGCATAACTCCTTGTCTCCCTCCCTAACTTTGGCTGTCCTCCCCCTCTCCCTTTTTCATGCTTGTTCCCTTTCTTTTTACAACTTTTCCTCCACGGCTCCCCCAAACCTTGCTGCCTCCTGCCTGTTTTTCCTTATTCTCCATTATATTCCTCCCTTTTACTCCATTGCCCATTCCTTCCCTCCCTTTCTTTTTATCCCCCCCTTCCCTGACTGCTCCCCTGTGAGGCTATCATTCTGAAGCCTTGTCAATATGACCAGTCAACCAAACAAAAAGAACTACTGACCAATTGAGGTATTTTGACTCTTAATCCCCCCTCCTTCCCCTCCTCCTTCCCTTCTATTCACCAGCGTCCCCTCCCCTCCTCTCTCCTCGTCCCGTTTTTTTGCACTTAATTAAGTCGCCAAGTGGCTGTCAGGAATAATTTTTTGTTGCTGCACGGGGCCGAGGGCCGCGGTGGACTTGACATTTGATAATATTGCGTCTCCACGTTGATTGAAATTGATTTTAGGGGGGAGAGAGGCCCCTGCTCGCAGCCGCCGTGATCGTTTGACAACTCTCAGCCAATCAGCCCCAAGGACAGCCTGTGGACCCCCACGTCTTTGGTGTGGCAACTCATATTCCTACGAGTGATGGCTGGGCCCCTGGAAGGGTGTGTGTGTGTGTTTGAGAGAGAGTGCATGTGTGTGTGTGCGGTGCCAAGGGTCGGACATGGAGTACCGTTGCGGGGTCATGGAACTGGCAGTCACATTTCCCATAAATCAGCTGGGCAGTGCAGAGAGAAAATGTGAGTGTATGCACAAGACTTCATGTACCCTTATCTGTGTGTGTGTGTGTGTGTTTGTATGTGTGCTTGTGTGTGTGTTTGTGTGTGTTTGTGTGTGTGTTTGAAAGGTTATTTTGCGTATGCAGCTGCACTTGAGTGAGTACAACTAGCACACACACACACACACACAATTTGTTTGGTGTCTTTACTCTAAACAACCTCTGCCCCCTTCAGCTACGCTTTTCCCTCGCTAACTAATAGAGGCTATAATGTTAGATGCAAATGACTGTTTTAATTGTTGCCTTATTAGCAGGGAGTGGGGGTATTAACTAAAGAACATCATGATGAAATGCCACTCAAAAGCATGCTGCAGTCGGAATCAATCAGGACAATTAATTACAACCGAGAACACCACCATCAGTGTTTCCATAATGTTTACAATTAGACTCTGCAGTGCTCTCATGTCACATCTCTCTCAGACTGCAGGCCAGGATCTGGAGCGTTGCAGCCTTCCTGTTTCCTGCATGGGTCCACATCATGTGTGCTGCCATCTTTTTATGAGCGGTTGTCCCAAGGCAAAACTTAATTGCTGTCATTGTTGTTTCTTTTTGGATCATCCTGCCTGAGGTTGATAGACTGACAAAGCAGTACTTTAAATTGCGTTGAATACGGATTTAATTAGTTTTGACCAATTTTTTTTCTCAGTATATTGGATATATTCTTTGGTTTTCAATTATATCTGTATCTCACAGTCTTTTTCACAGTTTATCTTGTTGACCCTTATTTATTGTTATAATAATATAACAATTTAACATGCTTTGTAATGAAAAACACAACACAGATAAGCAGAACGGCATCAGGTAGCAGTGTCAAGTTATTAATGTGTTTGAAAGGCATTACATATAAAACTGTGATTTTTGCACAATAAGAAACTTCCAAATTCTATTTTAGTATTGTTGAAAGTGTAAACAAGTCCTTCTAACAATGAACAACAACTGTTAACATATTACATTTAGATCTACCTGTTTTACTACATGTCATACTTAATGTACAGACAGGATAATGACAATAACACATGGCAAAATGTGGACGCTTTCACTGATGACAGAATTATTTAATGGTTTGATGAGAAAATGTGTGCATCATTTAAACACCTAAGGGTGTTACGGGTGTTACGCTCATTTTCCCCTTAAATCATCACCCATCTGTACATGCCATGTTCTTTGAAAATCCAACCCAGACTCATTCCCAGAGAGTCAAATACTGCCGTTTTGCCATCCTGATGCAGAAGTTAAATTAACTCCAATGTACCCGTCCACGTTAACATGAAACAAGCAGAGCAACTGCCTGACGTAGTGAACACAGTGAGAAAGTCCCAAGAGGTGTGGAGGACAGGGTCAAGGGAAGGGTCACGCACAATACGTTCACCCAGGACACCTGGGTTCACATCCCATGATGTGAAACCCAACATCACCGATCTTCACATAAATATAACCAAGTAGTTTTTGTGCCTGAACTTTATAAAGGGTTTGTGATGTTAGGGTTCATGACAATCAGATACTAAAGGGTACCTTGTCCATTTGGATGAGAAACAAAGCTAGTAGTTGACCGATATGGGTTTTTCATTGGTCGATGCTGATACTCAGAAAGCAGTGTGGCCAAAAAGAAAGAAAAGTCAGGTAGAATTCCATTATTTCATGCAAATATCAATGGAACGTACATGTTATCATGTAATTTTAGATAGATTTATTACAGGCAAATTAATTAAAAACAATGAGTTGTGCTGTGGATTTCACAGCATGGCTGGTGAGGGAAAAATTTAGAACATTTACAACAGAATGCTGGTACAGGGTTTGAAATTAACTTTATACCCCCCGAATCTTCAAAAGGGAGAGGCAACAGACATAGTTGTATTGTCCTTGTGACTGCAGGCATTGGCTGGGTAGATTATTATTTCAAATTCCCAGAAAATTGGCTTGGTTAATATCATGAGACAAAACACTGTTGAGTATTTAATGACCTGGGATGAAAAAGTGTTGGAAAATCAGACTGAGCTCAATTGATTTTCTTTATAAAAATCAACAACAAACTGTTAGAAACATGTCGGTAGCATTTAAATCTCCAGGAATTTTCAGCACCTACATACAGTATTGTAGATTCCTTTCCATCTACTTTCCTATAGCCCAAACCCATTCAATCGTTTGCATCCTCATTCGCTCCTGTTTTAATTGGGTTATAGGTGTCACTTGATGTGTCTGACTCTCTGAGAGACGTTCCATATTCCTGATAAGGATCTGTCTTCTAACCTTCTTTTTCAGGCACTCTAATCGCCTCTCATCGCTTCAGGCTAAAGGAAAACTGTACCAGACGCACACAGAGGAGAAATTGCTTTTATTTTGGAAGGGCCCCGTCTAAATTAATTGTGATATTTTTTTATTCACAAGCAGTTAACTACAATGTTTGCTCTGGTAACATGGCCTCGATTAGGATACTGTCAATAATGATATGAGAATTTACAGAAATGGTTTCACAACTATTTTGTCACAATGTTTGAGAAAGAGGAAAGGCTTTTATTTTAATGGAAAATAAATGCTTGAACCATTATCTAGTTCATGCTGGGATAAACTCCAGCCAGATGGTTGGTTAGATTAGTCTTCACCAGAAAACAGCAGTTTGTCATTTGTTAAAACACTTAAAATAACTCTGACATAGACGAGTGGTTGTGCAGTGGCGGACCTCGAATTTTTCTAAATCAGGGACCATAGAGGGGCCACATTTTTTACAGAGGGGTTAAACTATATTTCCAACATTTATGCACATTTCCTTCTTGAGTAAGATGTATACACAGATTATTTCACCAGTCATTCATTGTTTGCTGTTGGCTCCATAGCTTTTAGTAAAGACACACATAATTGAATATATTATGCAAATTGTGCCTTTTTCAAGCACATTTTGTACATCAAAAAAGTTTAGCAATTATTGAATTTTAAACTAGGATGCATAAATAAATATAAAACATAAGACACTTTTTTCCAATTATGTAATACATAAAATGTTGTTTTTTGAAAACATTTTTACATTAAAGAAAATACTATATATATACTATATTACAGCATACACAACAGTTTAGAGGACAAAAACTTGACACAGTCAAGTATTCAAGTTGTAAACAAACAGAAAAAAAAGACAGACAAGGGACAGGACAGGGACACTTCAGGGGCCAATCAGATTCCACCTCGGGCCAGTGCCCCTCTGGCCCCGCCCCTGGATCTGCCCCTGTGGTTGTGTAAATAATGACTTGTATTGAAGAAGCAAAGGAGAAAGTGGTGTGGAGAAAGTTGTTTTTACAATAACTTCAGGCCACATTCAGACAAACGTTAGACTTGTGTGAGAAAATGCAGTGCAGCATAATTGCCAACGCAAGGTGTTTCCAGCAAAACGATTGAACCTTGATCAACTGTTGCTGCAACACGACACCATTGGTGCTTTGTTCTCAAATCAAATTCAAGCGACACATTTATGGTGGAATGAGAAAACCATATTTCTACTGTTTAACTCACAATCGTCATGACGAAAGATAAAATAGCTGCTGCCTTGTAAAATACTGCCTGTAAGTGCTGCCAATCAGCCCGTTGTGTTTTAGCACAGGACTCTTCAGTGTGAAGGTTGTGTGTAGAGAAAATCAAACTCCGATGAAGGAAATTGCTGTTTGCATTCTTTTCTCTATACCAGCCAACAAATTTGGTTTCACCATAACCACAATCTTTCCATGACCTTAACAAAGTTATTTTACTGACTAAACTTACCAACCCATGAACCACTGGGGCACCACGTCTCATTACAATGTCGAATGTAATGACAAAGCTCAAACGACCTGTTGGAATGAATGAGTAGTGAATGGATGATTTTTTTTTATTCATCTTCAATGAACTCAACCTTTTGAAATATCTGAAGCCAAACTGTAAAGAATTTTTTTTTTTACATAATCTTCACTTTTTTTGTATTTCCCCACCATCCTCCATTCCCTCATGCCATCCATGCTTCTTCCTTGCTCTCTCCTCCCTCCATCCTGGCTTCTACTATCCTCCGCTTCCCTCCTCTCCTCATCCCTCTCCCCTCTCCCCTGCACAGCCTTCTTGTCCAACAGCCCAGCTATTAACCTCTGGCCTTGTGTCTCTCCTCCATCACTGCTGTAGTAATTAGGAGGTCAATCCAACCCTCCTCTATCATTTGCCCTGACACACGCTCACACATACACACAATTTCTTCACAATTATTTCTCTCTCGTAGCACACAGTGTGGCTACCGCTGTTAAGATTCAGAAAAGATAAAGTACTCAAATAACAGCAAAAAATAAGGAAATTTTCTTAAAAATAGGAACACCTGAAGGGAGTGAGAAAAAAAAAACCCAAAACAAAAAACCAAACAGAACAAAGCTCATCTGAACTTAGGTTTCATTTTCAGTTTAAATGTCCAGTTGAGTTATTAAATCTGTGCATCTCTGAAAGAGAAGAAAACAAATGGAGTTTACTTTTCCACCTGTGGACATGATTGACTGCAATACAAAATGTTATTTAGAATTTATTATATTGATGTAAAATTAGCAAGGACTCGAAATGTATTTTCTTTGCATGCATCTCCTCTTTTTTTTACGTGACAAAAATTATTACTAAAAATTTAAAAAATTGTCAGATAAAAGTGACGTTCACATTTTATCAGCCTGTTTTGAATGATTTAGTAAATATCATAACGTATTGATAGCAGTTTTGTCCACACTTTGTACTTTTGTGTCATTAAAAGGTTACATTTCACAAGATTTTAGAATTGTTAAAAAATAAATGAATAAATGAAAGATTAGACGATTAGAAATGATGGGTGATTTGATGTATAATTACAATGTGTATTATCAGCTAATCATGCACTGTAGTGTGTGTTTATCTCCATACCACCTAAGTACACACACACACACACACACACACACACACACACACACACACACACACACACACACATACACATACATGCAGGGTTGGCAGGACCAGGCAATGAGCTGTCAGAACATTCACTCTACATCACACAGGTCATTGGCTGATCCCCGTCTGTCTCCATTCTGTTTCTTTCTCCACCATTCTCTCCATCTCTCTCCATCCCTCACCCCTCCTCCCTCCTTCCTCTGCGTCTCATTAACACAACATACAATTAAAGTGTGTGCATCAGTGTCAGACCCCTGCTATTAGCACCTCAGCCTAAATGGCACTTGGCAGGGAGCTGACTCGCAGCTTCCTCCTCCCAGTCAAATTAAAGTCCTCACATATGATCAATGCCAAAACACGTTAACACCTAATTAGCTTGACAGAGCAGTACATGCACAGTGGTACCACAGTGTATGGAGGTGGACTGACATCATGAAATGAAATTTACCTTTTTGTGGCTTTTCGGTTGCACATATCATCTCGTTTAAAACACCATATTTACAGGAACTAAGTCAAAGGCATAGTGAGCTTGCTGGCTGTCACATTTCCAGACTTTGCAGAGGTTCATTCTGAGGTGACACGTGTGTGAATTTAACGACTCATTCATTTAGAAATGAATCAATGTTTGTTCACTTTTACAGCAAATCTCAAACAGCAGCACGGACTGTAGATGTTGGGACTCATGGGAAAAAATCCCTTGAAAAATCTCACACACAGACACACACTCACACATGTACGCACACCCACACACACTGCAACACTAACTATCTGAGATCTAAATCCTCTTCACAGCATTGCCTAATTGCTCCCAACAACATGGTAGCTGATTAACTTGTAATTGCTGCTCTGAACGCAGCCTGTCCCTCTC